>JARHVA010004034.1:182500-302500 GCA_037957365.1 Torreya grandis
TAAGGAGGTGTGGGCTCCATGTTTTATATTCCCATGTACCCTGATATATATTTCTTCCATAAATTTTAGGGCTATCTTTACATGGTCTCATTTTTCCTATGTGATTTTTAATTAACTTTGCTTAATTGCTATAGGTAAAAATATAAAATTGCAACCACTTTTATTTTTTTCATCCACCATTGCATTTTTAGTCTTGTAGTTAGTACCACTAGCTAGCCACATGTTATTTTTACCTTGACATGTTATTCTTACATGACTATTATTTGAAATTTATTAAGTTTTTAGTAATTTGACAAGTTTTTTAATCTTGATTCATCATCAAGAACCAGTTTCTACATAATAAATATGTTGATTTTATGTCTATTAAAAAAACATTCCCACATGAATCACAAGGGTACTATCATAATCTCAAAATTTATTAATATTTAAATCTCTAATATTCCTCTCTTAAAATTTTATCCATTCCACATTATTGTTCATCACTAGGGATGATAGATTGCTAAAATCATAACCTGGTCACACTACCTAGAGGACTACATGCTAATAATCCAACCAATTGGATAGTATTTATCTTTATATAAACTAATATGATTTAATAGCTTGAATATTTATAATACTAATGGAAAGTGAATGTATTTTTTTGTATATTGATATATGGTTTTGAAGGGATCATACCCTATTATAAAAAGGCTCAAAATCTAGATATAGCAAATAAAATCAGTGGTTGGAAAGAGAGATCCACTCCTCAATACAAAAGATCAAGATAAAGATAGACTTGGAATCCCAACAATATAAAAACCAACTGCTAAGAGTAAGACACCAAAAAAATAGTAGCTACTTAGCAAAAATATAGCAACTATGAGAAAACAGTCTGAAAAGATATCTTCACTTGAGTAACTTGTTGAAAATCTTTTGAAGGTTTTCAAAATCATTGAAGAGCCCCAAGGCTATGGCCTATAATAGATCAGACATGTCAATGGTGTTGAAATCACATATCTTAGTTAAACCACTACTCCAAATGCCTTCATGAACATTGCCAAAGGTGTAGATCTATCAAACTTGGAATTTTAGGAACTCCATAAAGGCTTTAAGCATGGATAAGATGGTAATCTACCTATTCTTGATCTGATCAAAGCTTCCTTCTAGAGTTCTCAACTTTATCTTAATCAAGTGAAGAGGTATCCCCCATATTTCTCTTGTTAGTGATATTATTTAGATGCTTAACCTCCTTATTAAGAGCACTAACCTTGCCTTCCAAATTGGCCAATTTATCTTTGAAAGAGGGAGAAGGATCATTGCCCCTATCCATGTTACTAATAGCCATTATAATCTTAAAAATAGCAATTTCTTTGCCCACCAAATCAATAGGCTCATTCTCTTTATTGTTTCTAAGAACCCTTTTTGGGGAGGGAGGATTGAGAAATGGGAAATTAGGGTTCTTAAAGAGAATCATGTGCTTGAAAGAGGATTTAGGAGGCAGTAACAGGTGGGGAAGAGAATTCATCAAGATTAAATTTCAATTCTAATGCAAAAAGAGGATGACTCCTTGATGTAGGGGAAGGGGTCTCTTATGATTTTGAACCTCAAGGATGGAGGCTTCCATGCATTGAAGGATATAGTAAGAGAAAATAACAGTGAGTCCCTTATGGAAGTGGTTTAAAAGAATAAGATGGTGCAGATGAAGGGAGTTAAACCTACCTTCAAGAGTGATATATCTCATAATCATTCTAGTAATCTCATGAAAATAGTCAAGCAAATAAAAATGCACAATACTTGCTTTGGTATAGGTAAGTGCACTAACATTAAAACCCTCTAAAAGCCTCGTCTATTCCTCATTCTTGTCAATCTTGCCTTTATAGAATTTGATCCCATTTGAGATGAGACCTATAACTAAATCAATGAGTTATTTAGTCATGGGAAAAGATTTGCCATGATATGTGACCTCTCTATTTTTCTAGTTGGTGGTAAAGGAGGCAGAGATGTGATGGTCATGCCCTTTCATTTTTCTAGGAGTTTGGTGAAACCTCCAATGTTGAGTGCTTTCCACACATCCTCCTTACTTTTCCAGCTAGGGTCGAACTTGGGTTCGATCTGGTAGGGTGCTCCTCCCATGTTATATAGCAAGTAACAACAAGTATGCACATAATAGTAAAATTTATTATCACAGCACCTAACCAGGAGCTCAATAAAATGAACATTAGAAGGATCTTGAAAGATACATGTGAAATTATTTAAATCCTTATCATGAACATGTATGAGCATTACTAATGTATAGAAAGGAGTCATAAAAATAATCCACTTTCCTTCCCATTAAATCCCATATATTCCCTAATTATTATCCCTTTGATTTTCTTGAATAATGAGATCAATTTCATTATTGGGAATTTGATTCTCAATGTAACACACATGTAAAACATCGTAGTTAACACATAGGTTAGAAAAATAATCTTCCATCGAGTTCCCTTCTCTATAGGTATGAGTGATGCTATGAACAGGACTGGTGTTGCAAATGTTGGAAGCTTCTAAAATGAAGTCTCTAATAGACCAACTTGATGGAGATACCTTGTTAAGGTGATTGATAATGTTCAACGAGTCCCCTTTAATGATTAAATAGGTGATGTTACAATATTTGGTAAGTCTAATGCCCCATAAAGCTATTCATGCCTCAGCATAATGGTTGGATTGGAAGCCCATAGTTCCAGCATAAGTAGCCACAAATTTTTCTAGATGGTCTCTAATGATACCTCCACCACCAATAGCTCCTGAGTTCCCTTTAAAAGCTCCATAAAAATTAAATTTAAACCAATTAGTGGGAGGAGGGATCCATTGTATAAGATATCTATCAATAGGATTATGTTTGGTCTAAATATCCCCAATTTTAATGTTCCAATTAGAAATAAACCTCTCTTCTTCTGTAGGAAATTTTGCTTCTAAGGGGGTTTTAATTTTAGGATGTTCTCTTTGACTTCAATGGAAATTTCCTTGAGGATCTTTTGGTGGGAATGTTTCTTTTCTCTAAAACTGATAGCATTTTTGGCATTTCAAATCATCCAAATGACATGAAGAAAAATGATTCTCCATAACCTCCTTAATAAACAATGTCTAAAAGGGGGCTGCCATTGATTCCAAGCTTGTATTATCTCTTTTGTAAAATACCATGCAATCTCAAATGTAGAGAGAATGAGACCCCATAGCTTTTAAGAAAAGAACAATGAAGGAAAAGGTGGTGATTATTCTCAGCATTTTCCCTACACAAGAAACACATGTTAGGTAATAAAAAACCTCTCTTAGCTAAATTATCAATGGTGAGAATCTTCTTGTTAAGAACCACCTAGAGGAAATGATTGACTTTAGGGGTGAGTTCTCTAAACCAAATTCTACTCCAGTTGAAATCACTATCCTCCTCTTCAATCAAGAGTTGATAACCACTCTTGACTGTGTAGGAGCCATCAAAAGAGCTGGCCCAAATAAAGTCATCTTTCAGACTAAGCTGACTAACTTCTACCTTGTTGATAACATGCTAAAGGGAGGTGGCTATGCTCTTGAGGTTAAGTCTGACCATAGTGATATTCTTCCATTGAGGTTTGCCATTGCCATTATTGATGCAGTCACTAACCTTCTTGCCTAATTGGGAAGTGAGAGCATCTTTTATAAGAGGCCATGAGATATCTTGATCCAAATTCTAAAAATTGATCCATCTATCATCCTAAAATGAGATATCTCTCCCATCACCTAGCTTCCATTTACACCCTTTTTCAATACAGCCTCTAGAAAGAATCATATTATTCCAAAAGACTGAGCCCTTGGGGAGTTGATCTTTAGACATAATATTGTAAGATTTCTTTTGATTCAAATATTTATCTTTAAGAATGTTGGTCCACATATGGTCTTCTTTGATAAATCTCCAACACATTTTGGTAATGAGAGCATTATTCATTATTTTAATATTCTTTAAACCCAAGCCTCTTGATTTTTTTGAGATCAATCTTTGTCCTAGGCTATAAGGTGGAGTCTATTTTTGTTCTCGGTGCCTATCCATAAAAAAATGTATTCTTTCAATTCTATCCATAACAGCCAAAGGAATGTAAAACAGAGACATAATCTAAATAGGAAGGTTCTAGAGCACACTATTGATCAGCAAGCACTTACATGCACTAGATAGAAAAACATCTTTCCAACTAGAAATTTTTTTATGTAATTTGTCCAAAAGGTTATTCCAAATGGACATAGAGATTTTGCTAGTACCCAAAGGCAGCCCAAGGTATGTGGTGGGAAGAGCATTAATAATACAGCCCAAGATTTTGGAAATCTTCTTTTATCTAGCAACAGGATTATTAAAAAAGAATAAAGAGATTTTATCAAAACTAACCTATTGTTCTGAGGCCTCCACATAGAGATTGATAATCATCTTGATATTTTTGGCTTCCAAAATGATGGCAATAAGGAGTAAAATGGTGTCATCCATAAATTGTTGAAGAGAGACAGTGAGATCACTAAAAAAAGGTCTGAACTCATTGAGATGACCAAGAGAGATGGCTCTAGTAATGGATCCACTAAGAATGTCAGCCATAATAATGAATAGTAAAGGTGAAATATGATAACCTTGTCTAATCCCTCTACTACTAGAGAAAAATCCAATGGAGCACCATTAATGATAACAAGAAATCTAGGAGTGGAGATGCAGGCATGGATGATTTTCTTGATGTGCGAAGAGAAGCCAAATTTCTCTAGGACTTTGTCCAAAAATATCTAGGAGACACTATTAAAGTCCTTATTAATATCCAACTTCAAAACCATGCCATCTTTTTTCCTTTTCTCCATAGAATGCATAATCTCATGGACTATAATCACTCCATCCTGAATTAGTTTGACCTTGATGAAGCCTCCCTATTATTTGGAGATGAGAGTTGGCAAGAGAGGCTATAATATCATAGCCAAGGTCATGGTGAATATTTTTTAAATGATATTAGTAAGACTTATGGGTCTGAAATCTTTAAAATCCTTAGAACCAACCTTCTTAGGAATCAAAAAAATATGAGTGTTGTTGATCTCCTTGAGAATATTACCTATCCTAAAGAATTCATTAGAGGCTTTGAGAAAATTAGCAAAGTAAATATGCCAAAAGTGTTGAAAAAATAAAGTCAAAAAACCATCTGGGCTTGGGGATTTGTCTCCTTGCATAGAGAACATAGCCTTATATAACTCCTCAAGTGTAGCAAGCTTGGTTAGTTGCAAAAATTCTTCTTTATGGAACAGATTGTTGGGAATAGACAATAACATCAAATTAGTAGCATCATTTGAAAAGGGAGAGCTTTCATTTAATAACTTCATATAGAAGGAGAGGGCCTCATCCTTGATAGCGTTTGGATCCTTAGTGACTAGACCATCACTCCTTGTGACCTCTAAAATTTTGATATAGGATATGTGTTTGAGAGTAGTCATATGAAATAATTTGGTGTTATGGTCCCCCTCCTTGAGCCATAAGGCCCTTGATTTCTATCTCCAATAAGAATCCTCATGGGCACAAACATTATGTAAATCATAGAGAAGTATTTTTTATTTGACATAGTCCTCAAATTTAATACCAATGATAGCCACCCTTTTTTCCAGAAGATCAAGCTCTTCTCTAATCTATTTTTTCTTCTCAAATATGTTTCCAAAAACATTTTTATTCTAGACTCTGATTTTTTTATTTACATTCTTAGGATTTTGAACCAAACAAAATTGATTAGTTCCTTCAACTTCTACGCTCCACCATTATTTCACTCTATCCATCAGCTCCAAATGATCAAGCCACATTTTGAGAAAACTTAAAAGTGTTGTGTCCATTTTTGATAGAATTAAAAAAATTAAGGACTATAGGATTGTGATCAGAACTAATTCTAGCTAGAGATGCGAGATAAAATCCCTAATTTAGAATCCATTCAGTCAAAATGAAAGCTCTATCCAACCTAACCTTAATATGGTCAACCCCCATTCTTCTATTAGACCAAGTGAAAGGATTTTCATGAAGCTCGATGTCTATAAGTTGAGATGAGGAGATAAAAAAAGCAAGATCATCTAGTAAAATTTGAAGAACCTCCCATTCTTTAGTAGGATAGAGGGGGGTGTTAAAATCACCCATAATAATCTAATTACCATTAATACCACTATGACTAAAAGTAATAAGGTTAGACCAAAGATGTCTTCTACCATGAAGGGTATTAGGAGCATGAATATTAGAGAGGGTCCAAACAAGATCATGATCAACAGCTTGGAAAGATAGGGCAAGATGATAATGAAAGGTCAAAATAACCTTACCCATGATAGCAGTTGGATCCCACATAACAGCCATGCCTCTTGAAGCTCCTTTGGAATCCACACTAGTTATATCAACATTATTCTAGAAGTTCCTCTTACAATGGAGAAAGAGATCAGAGCACATCTTAGTTTCTTAAAGCATCAAAATGGTAGGCCTACTATATTTCCTTAATTATTTAATATTTCTTTTCTTAGCCCCTCCGTTAAGGCCTCTGATGTTCCATGAGACAATCTTCATCTAAACAAATTTTGAGGAGTTATTCTTTGGATGATCCAATGTCCTTTGGATTCCATATACAATGTCTCTTTGTTTCTTTGATCAAGTTTAGTCGGTCTTCCTTTTGAAGTGTTATCCCACATTTTAGCATTCTTTTTAATACTTGATCTAAAGACCCTGGAACAAGAAGTTTCCCAATTTTCCACCTTTTTCTTTTTATAATAAAAATAAAGCTCTTTTCTTTTTAGATCCCAAAGTGAATAATTTTGACTATAATTATTTCAAGGTATTTTATACCTACAACTATGAAGGATAAAATATCCATTTGACTTGTTGATAACTTGTATCAGTTGTTGGACACAACCTATAAAAACTAGGCACAACCCATAATAAGTGGGTGAAACCCTTAGTAGTTATTATTTAAATCATATCAATTGTTTTTCAACCCATATCAATTGTTTTATAGCCTCTACTAAATTTTTTGTATCCCTTAATATATATAGTTCAACACATAGGAGCTACTATTCATCCCAAAGTAACTTTTGTGCAACTCGTAGTAGGTATTGTTCAAACTATAATAGATATTGTGCAACATGTAATGGTTTTTGTGAAACATAGATAAATTATGTGAAATACATAAAAATTGTGTGCATATGTAAGATAACCTATATTATTTGGGTAACTAAGTTTTATCAACTAGGTATCTAACCCATATCAACTAGAAGCTAACTTTTAACACCTACTATTGGCATCATGTGGTGACTATGACAAATAGTTGAGGATTTGAAATAGATTTCCTTCATAATATGAGGAATGCAATGGTTCTTATAATAAAGGAAGATGACATTAAAATTTAAACAATGTCTTAGTATTTTATCAAATTTTGGGAAGTTAAATATGCTAGACCTTAATCAAATAAATTGCCACAAAAATTAAAAATGCTATAGATATGCAATAAATGACGCAAACAAATTTGGAAATTAATATTTTTTTTAAATATTATAAATAAGGAAATTAATAATTAAAATATAAATTATATGGAAAAAATAGATGCAAATTATGTCTAGAGTTGAAATTGACTGGGATGTTATGTTGACTAAGTGCATATCAAACAAGTCTTTACAAGATTTTTGGACATGAGTATTGTAACTAGATAAGATAGAAATGTGTTGTTTTCCGTAGGGATAATTGATGTCTAACATGTGGTATATCTCTAATATCTATATGGTAGGTTCACCTTCTCATGTACTTTTTTGTAGATTTTGTGGGAGCTGTTAATCCATTGTAAAAACCGCCATGTATCTTATTTGCATTTGCAACCCCTAGCTCAATAAACTAAGAGAAAAATTCAATTATATGGTAAAATTAGGTTATCTATTGAAGTTTTTCTTAACCTTAAAACACCCCATGGTGATATTTTTCTACATACGAATACTCTAAATAGGGATCAAACTCCATGTAATTATCCCATGCTATGGTGGTGTGTGTGAAAGACTAATAAAAAATGTTAGATGCTTATGTAATCCTAGGGTGAATAATTGATTCAAATATGACTTGTGACTTAATAAGTGTATTAATACCTTATATCAATTCTATTATGGTTGTATCTAATCATAATTTGGATAAATTGGGAATTTATTGTCAATGTGCAATTATAATTATGGTGTTTATCAATGTGAAATCCACCCCTATGAAAAATGACTTGAAATGTGTGTTTATACTGATCGATAGAAAATTTATTTAAATGATACTAACTAAAATTATGTAATGAATAATTACATTAGTTTAAATTTTATAAAATATCCATTATTTATTAGAGGACAAGAGCGGTGGAATTAGACACTCTCAGGGAGCATTATTGTCCAAATTAGGGTCGTGTTGTCCAAAGGGCACAAACATCAAATCTGAGTGTAAGGAATAGTATGTAGGTGAGCCTAAACTATTTTTCGTGGGGAATAGGGACATTTTTGATTCATTGGTTTACGTAGAGGAATGGGTCATTCACACATTAAGTGAAATAAAGTGGTCAAAAGGCCCTATAATAAGGTATGAGTTATGTGTGTAAAAAGGGTGGTTATAAGTGTATTGTTTTAGATTAACTATTAATTTATGTGTCTTCATTTTACCTCATCTTATTCTAATAATGTATAAATGTTAAATTATCAGAGTAAAAGGAAAAGTGTATACTTAAAATTACCCATGAAGTGTACTAGTCAATGTAGGCCATAAATTTGAACTGTGTTTCACACAAACCTATAATGAAACATGTATATATCAGTCCTTAAGATAAAAATCAATAAATAAATATATTATAAATTATGGATATAATAATAATGAATTAATACATCTTATTTGGTATGCAAACTATTTTTCTTTTTGTTGCAAAATTAGTGACTGTAGAGGGTAGGACCTTTGGATATTTATTCTTTATCAAATAACTTGGATTAGATTATGAATGCCCTAATCCTTATTTCAAGGTGAGTATGCTTAAGAACTCAAGGTGTGATTGACTCCATAATTTCATACCAAATTAGTGAAGTAGTTTTTTAATCCATGTATGAATTCTAATAGACTATTTTTGGTACAATAACTAGTGTAAAAAGGTGAACTAACCATTCCAAATAGAATAATGTTCATTTTTATGGTGCAAAATTGGTGAAAAAAGATAGTATGATATGGATCTAGCATATACAACATGGATTGTTATTCCATTTAAAACATTGGTGAAAAAATGAGCAAGGAGGTAAACATATGATATGCACATGCCCTAAATTTTATATCTAGTGTATATGGATTCTAAGACTAAGTAATAATAACTAAGATTCTAAGTAACAACTTGTGTGCTGACTTGGAACACATGTTGCTAATGATTCTCCCAAACTGAGTAGATATGAGACAAACTTGAGTATTTTTTGAAACCTAACCCTATATACCTCTTGTTAATTGTCTTGTACTTTGTAAGATTTTTAGAATTTTTTAAAGTGACTATTTTATTTCCTTCTAGAATAACAATGCACTATTTTGGACAACAACATGGTGTTCCCTTATCCAAATGGAGTGATCCTATCCAAAATAGATCTATGTATGATTTATGAGTATCAAAATAGGCTATGTAATATATATATATATATATATATATATATATATATATATATATAGACACACACACTAAAATGTAGGGGATTAATCTCTAATATAATCCAATGTGTATGCCCCCTCTTTTGACGTGAGTTGTTGAGACTGTGAAATAACTTAAGTCAAAAGAAAACATTATGCAAGAGATGTTATGAAAAATATGTTAGTCTAATTAGTAATGATAACATAGAATATTATAGAATCATCATATATATAAATTTATCAAAATATTAAAGGGATATGAATGTTAAAAAGAATCATACATAGTGATTTTGTCAAGATAGATGTTATAAATTAGGCATGTAGATAAATGATGAAAATTGAGTATTAAAAATTGAATAGAAATACTTGGGGAGAGATGCATGATATACATAATGGCATGGAAAGGTTTATAATATGCATGATTCCAATAAAGCATTAAAAACTAAGAAAATTGAGAAAATAAGTGTCATGTCCATGAGACACAAACAAAGAGCACATGCAAATCACACAAAGCATACAATAGAGAAAGACAAGGGGTAAAATACAAGGGACATGTTTAAATATAAATCACACACATATAAAAATATAATTAATTTTTTTATCCACACACAAGGAGATGTTCAAATTTCCACAAAATGAATATATAATACATACAAGACATGAAGAAGAAAAGCAAACATGAAAATCATCTATGAATACATGTACTTTACGAACATAATATATTTGTAACACTAGTATATTTAATAAATTATTTAACCAATAAGATATGAATGTGTAATTAAGTGATAAATATTTATAGATATTATGCCATGTAATATCTAAGGTAGGAATAATAAGGGATATCCAAAAAAGGCTAAAGCCTGTGTAAAATATGCCCCCAGTCAGCTTGATAATTTATAGATTAGTTATAAAAGGCATGTGTCTAGTTTAAATATAAGAAATAATAGCTTGTGTTCATAAGGAAAAGACTAGTACAATAGGACAATAGTGTAAGACACTCTTGTACACTTCAAATAACTAGTAATTGGTTTTGGGAATGGCAACTTGTATGCTCTACATCCACTCACATACACATGTGAATCATATATGATATGAAAATAGACATAAATATGTCTTAAATAATTTGTATATAAATTAAATGATGTAAATTAATTAAACATAAGCATGTATAGGTCCTGATTTTTGAATATTATAGAATATTTTACTTTTTGATATATTTTCATGTATAAACTGAAATTAACAAAATAGAGAGAAGGATACTAACTAATGAGTTTTGTAAGGGACTAATAATAAATGAGCCTTGTATTTAGTATAGGAATTCTAACCTTTCCTAAATTTAAAGAGATATATTATGATGATTGAGCTAAGATAAATGGAGAATCTAAATATTGATCACCCTATATACCATAACTACCACCATCATGTTGATGATCTGTATATATATCATGCATGTTGTTGATCATGATAAACTCTAGGAATTTTTGGAAGACATCATGTATTTTATGAATATTTTGTTGGTGGATTATGTTAGATACCATTATTTCCATATAATATCAATATGGGATGTGTGGGAGTAGAGAGAAGATCTCTAGAATCTACGACAAATCTCTTTTGAAGTGGCCTTACAAAGAGAGTCCTTTGTGTAAGGGTAGATACCTACTGTGTAAATATATAAGTATTTTTCACCTTTTTAGGTGGCTCAACTAAAATATTCTATATAGAAACCAAATCTTCTTAGGTAGGAGGTACTCATATAGGATACCCCAAACTATGATGACCTCATTAACATAGATAAACTTTAAACACCTGAACTATAAAAGGAATTGTACGAATCTATTAAATCCAAGGGCATCATAATAATATATAAATTACCTCTAAACTTTATATTAATATAAATTATGTGGATACATATGATCAATAAACCTATAATGGTAATTTAATACCATCTATGGATCTTTGAATGTGACCATTGAATCCTCTTATTACCATGGTTTTGGGAAGCAAACCTCGATCTATATATCCAAGATGATTAAAAGGGAAGATTGTACACATATTCATTATTGATTTTGAAAATTTTAATAATCTAATGATCAATGTGTGATTGAATGAAAAAAGAGTGAAATTTTATGTCATCATATACTATCTCATTTTTGTAAAGGTGATGAGTGACCTACTTGGAAATGAAGTATGGTAGGTACCAATGAAGTCATTTAAAGGATACAATACCTCTGTATGAGAATAGTAATAAACTAGTGGATGGTGTATATTGTATGCATAATTTTTTCCTGATGCATTTATTATCTCATTATTATTATGATTAGGAAAACCATCACTGAAACTTTTCATTTCTTTTCTTTCACTTGGTTTTTCTTTTGAAATATTTGTTGGTTTTTCCATATCAATTATATTTACATCTATCAAATCATGAATATTGTGCCTCAAACTAATACATTTATTATTAGTGTGTCCTAGTTCCCTATGATAATCATAAAATAATTTTGATAAAAATATATTCCAAGAGGATTATTCACTTCAACCTATTTAATGGGAGGGAGAGATATGAGATTGCATTCCAATATTATTTTGAGGACCTTGTATGGAGCTTATGGTAGATTGACAAAATGTCTCCTTAGAGGGTATGATAAGATAATGTGTGGAGTGGGCTCATAGACTACATGTATTTTTTCCTTTTGACCATTCTTTTTATTAGTTGGATTCAGCTTGTAAGCTTTATTTCTTGAACTCTTTGTATTGGAATATGAATTGGTTGTATACTTAATATTATTCATTATAAATAATTTGACATCCCTTCTTTTACTGAGTGGTACAAATTTGTGAATGATAAAAATGTCTTAAACATAATGGACTTGTGTAGGGGTGGAATAAAATTGTGTTTGAAAATATCCTGTAATTCTCTATCTACCATAGGACTTGTCATTTTGGATGACATAGTCTTTTATCTTAAGACATATTTTGTGATAGGCTCATTAAATTTATGTTTGAATTATGCAATCTACGCATATGAAATATTTTCACTGATATTTATGAAAAAATGTGCTAGGAACATATCATCCAATGGATTGAATGCATGCAAAAATTTATGAGGTAAATTTTAAAACCATTGTAGAGCATATTATTTTATATTCCTTCAGAATAATTTAGTCAATAATGTGTTATTATACACATAGTCCAAACATGATGTGTGGAATTCTTATAGATGTTGTTGTGGGTCACCTTTTCCATCATATAGTGTAATCTTGGGTTCCACAAAACCTATAATTATATGATATACAATTATATGTTGCGTCAATAGAGTTTTTAATAAAGTGTGAGAATTTATTCATTGACTAGGTTTTTAATCACCTTGCCCCAAATGGAACACCTTAGTTTGTAGAGATTGAACCTTGTGCATATGGGATTTTTCATCAAGTGATGAAGAATGTGTACTAACTAAATTTAGTGTTGTTAGGAATTAATTTAATGTAAATCAGATTCTAAAACACCATAAAATCATAAAACTAGATTTTAAATGTGAGAAAATAAAATTTAATTATGCGGAAATAATTCCTTCAAACCATATTTTAATTAAAAGCATAAATGGAAAGAATAAAACCAAAAATAACACATAACACAAATATACCATGGTTCACCCAATGTGGGCTACATCCACCAAGAAATTCCTCAATAAAATATATAATAAAACAAGATTACAAAGACCTCTCATAGAGATAGAATATCTCCTCCAAATTTCACAAATGAATTCTCTGAATTGCTGATCCAAATCTAAAATCTATCAACAATTTTCACAAATGATCTACCACACCTTTACCTACATAAAACCACCTCATAAGTTGCAATATCATACCTTATAAAATAATACCACATTTTGTCTCATGCAAAACCTATTATCATATCATGTCTTAACCTGTCATGTCTCCAAAACCTCACCACCACTTGTATATATGACAAATGAGGAGAAAACACACCAAATAAAGGAGATACATGATATCCTTATCCAAAATAGCCTCATCCTCAAAGGATCAATCCATTTCCACCTAATCATACTTAACCATAAGCTCCACCAAGTAGAAACATGCCATACTCCTTTAAAAGGCACAACTTCCAATGTGGAAGTCTAACCAACTTCCATAATACATCAAGAAATTATTAATTACTACATTTAATAATTTTTCTCCTCCTAATGCATCATAGAAATAAGTAAATACATTATTTAATAATTTATCCTAATGCATCATGAAAATTATTAAATACATCATTTAATAATTTTCTCCTAATGCATTACAGAAATATTAAATAAATAATTAATTCCCTAGAACAAAGAAATCAATCCCACTTCCAACAAAAATGGAAGTATACATAAAAATTATTAAATAAACATTTAATAATATTCACCCACATGAGGATCAAAGGAAAAATGCACTCCACACATCCTTGGAGATCTCTAAGCCCCTAAAGTGTACCAACAAGGTCATGTGATAGCCCCAAAGGTCTCCACACTCAACAATCTCCCACTTGGAGACCTTTTCTCTTGAACAGAATCTATCACTGCTCCATGACCATTAAGACCAACCAAATATGAACATAGTCTCAACTTGTCCAATGTGACCACCTTGGTCATCATATCCAAATGATTATGGCTACTATGAATCTTCTCAAGCTTCACCAAGTTCTCCTTTAAATTTGTAATGTAACTGAATATGTTTCATCCTCGAGTAGAAAGCAGAGTTATTTTCTAAATTCATATCACTCTGACTATCACTTTGTAGTCTCCCAACTTCCTACTCATGCCCCAACTCTTAAAACAACTCATGTAACCAATTCATCTCCTTGGTAGCCTCTATGGTAGCAACATACTCTACCTCTGTGGTTGACAAAGCCACAACCTTTTATGTCCTCTAAATCCAACTAACCACTATATCTCCAAAAATAAATATATATCCTATCGTACTCCTCCTACTATCAATATCCCTTGCCATATTCAAGGTCACATAATCATTCAAAGTGGTATCTGATCCACCATAACATAATGCAACATCAAAGGCTCCTATCAAATATCAAAGAATTCATTTCACTACCTACATATGTTCATAACCTAGATCACTCATATACCTTCTCACAACTCCCACTATTTGGGCAATATCTGACCTAGTACAAACCATGGCATACATCAAGCTACCAACTGCTAATGAATAAGGTACCTTGGAAATCTTAAGCTTTTTAGCTTCCATCTTGGGACACTGCTCCTTTGATAATCTAAAGTGGCCTGGCAAAGGAGTACCAATAGATTTATCATCCAACATACTAAACCTTTCTGAAACTTTCTTCACATACTCTGATTTGGATAAAACCAGCTTCCTCTCCTTCTTGTCATGAGAAATCCTCATACCAAGGACTTTCTCTACAACACCCAAATATTTCATAGCAAAGGAGTCACTAATCTATTTCTTGATCATATGAATATGTTGTATGTTCTTTCCTACAACTAACATGTCATCCACATACAAGAATAAAATAATAAAGGAACCATCATCAAAATGTTTGATGTACATGAAATGGTTAGAAGTACACCTTTGATATTCTTTTTCTAACATAAAATAATCAAATTTCTTATACCATTGTCATAGATCTTGTTTCAAGCCATACAAGCTCTTCTTTAATCTACACACATAGTTCTCCTTCCCTTTGATCTCATATCCATATGGCTTCTTCATATATAACTCTTCATCCAAATCACCATGAATAAAATTAGTTTTCACATCTAACTATTCTAAGTGCAAATCCTCAACTGCAACTAAACCAAGAATAGTCTTAATAGAAGTCATTTTTACAATAAGAGAGAAAATATCATGAAAATAAATGCCTAATTTTTTTGCAAACCCTTTGAACACCATCCTGGCCTTACACCTTTTTCTCCCTTGATCCTCTTCTTTTATTCTAAAGATCCACCTATTTGGCAATGCACTCATGCCCTTGGGTAGCCTTACCAAATCCCATGTTTGGTTCTCCATAAGAGATATGTGATCTTCACCCATGGCTTGTTCTCATTTCCACCTGGCATCTACCTGAATAACTTCCTCATAACACTTTGGTTCTCCATTATCAGTGAGTAACAAATAATTCAAATAAGGAGAAAAATGTTCAAGTGATTTTCTTTCCCTAAAAGATCTTCTTACCATAGGAGTTTGGGATCCTTGTGTAGAATATTCTAAAACTGATTCATTAGATATTTTTCCATCTACAATGTCATCTAATACTATGTACTCTTTCGGTTCATGTTCATGTTCCTATAACTGATGCTTATACATGAATTTTTCATTAAAGACTAAATCTCTAGACCAAAATATTTTCTTATATTTAATGCTACATAAATATAAACCAAAGTCATCCTCACCATATCCAACAAAGGTGCATTTCATTCTTTTCCCTTTCTTGATGAGGGCAAAAGCCTCACATCCAAGGAATCTATGAAAAGAATAATCAACATTCTTACAAGACCAAGCTTGTTTAGGAATGTCTTCATCTAAAGGCATAGAAGGTCCTCTATTAATCAAATATACTATTGTGCTAACTACTTCTACCCAAAACTATAAATTCAACCCAACATGTAACCTCATGCTCCTAACATGTTCCATTATTGTTCTATTCATCCCTTTAGACACCTCATTCTATTATGGAGTTCCTAGAACTATCCTTTACCTACAGATTCAACTATTAGAACAATAATCAAAGAAAGTAGTACTATAATACTCACCTCCATTATCTGATCTAAGACATTTTAATTTGAGACCTATTTCATTCTCAACCAAGGTTTTCCACTTCTTAAAAGTGACCCTAAACCCAAAATTTCCTAGCTGCATTATCAATAAAAGTGACATAATATTTGAAACCACCAATAGAAGATGCCTGAGATGGTCCCCATACATCTAAATGTACCAACTCTAACTTGTTCTCTTTCTTTATGGGTCTAAATTTTAGGAACTTAACCTACTTTTGTTTCCCATACACACAATCCTCACAAAAGTCTAGATCTAGATCTTTCAATCTATGAAACTTATCTTTTAAGAACCCCATGCCCTTATGGCTCATATGACTAAGCTTGTAATGACACATAGTTGCATCTCCATCTGTAGCAACTAAATCACAAGAATCAACACTACTAGTCAAATATAAAGTACCAACTTTCTTACCTCTTATAATCACAAGAGATCATTTGGTAACTTTCCAAGAATATATAGTAAACATAACTGAACATCCTTCACTTCCCAATTGCCACACTGAAACCAAATTTTATCTCAACATAGGCACATGTCTAACATCCCTAAGTGGCCATTAGTTCCCATTCTACATTTTCACCTAAATATAACATTTCCCTACTATCTCACATGGTTCATCATTACCAAGATATACATGTCCTAGATTCTCTTGAACATAATCAAAAAAATAATGCCTATGTGGGGTGGCATGAAAATAAGCCCCTGAATCTAATACCTAAGACTCAAAAAAATTATCCAAAGAAAGAATTAAGGCATTTTGACTATTTTTACCTAATGTCACATTTACCTCATTCATTTCTTCCTTGTTTCCCTTATTGTCCCGAAGTGACCAAAAATCCTTCTTTGAGTGTCCACTCTTCCCACAATGCCAACATATCATCTTGGCTTTAGATCTTGATTTAGATCTACCTTTTGACTTTTCATGGTTGCCTTTGCTCTTTTCCTTTTGCCTCCCTCTAGTATCAATAGACAAAGCATTACCTGAAGATGATTCACCAGTGATTTTCCTTCACATCTCCTCACTAAGAATCACACCTACAACATCCTCAAAATTCAAGATTCCCTTGGCAAGGACTGCATTACTCACAGACTTAACCAAACTATCCCAACTATCTATCAAAGAAAATAAAATTAGAAAAGATATAAATTCATCATCAAACTTAATTCCAACTAAAGTGAGCATACTTACAACCGTATTAAAATCATTTAAATGAATTCCTTAAATGATTAGGAATTAAACCATTCTCAAATATTTTCATGTTAAACAATCTTTTCATAAGAAAAAAATTATTTGAAGCTAAGGGTTTCTCATAAAAATTTCTAAGTTTATCCATGAGATCCTTTGTAGATGTTTGATCAGCAATGTTAAATGCAACAGAAGATGCAAGGCATAATTGAATGGCTCCCAATGCCTTCCTATTAAACAATATCCAATTTGCATCACTCATAGCTGTAGGTTGTCCTCCTTTTCCCTCAAAGGGAAGTTGAAGTTCTTTCTGATACAGGTAATCCTCCATCTACATTTTCCACAAACCAAAATTATTACCATCAAATTTCTTCACTTTAAATCTGATTTCTTCTCCTATAGCTCCCACTCAAGCTAATAACCTTTCCTATGATTTACCACTTTAGCTAAAACAACACCAAAGCTCTAATACCATTTGTTACGAATTAAGTGAATGTAAATCAGATTTTAAACCACCATAAAATCATAAAACCAAATTTTAAATGTGATAAAATAAAATTTAATTATGCAGAAATAATTCCTTCAAACCATAGTTTAAATCAAAGCATAAATGGAGAGAATAAAACCAGCAATAACACATAATATAGATATACCAGGGTTCACCCAATGTGGGCTACATCCACCAAGAGAGTCCTCAATAAAAATTTTAATAAAACAAGATTACAAAGACCTCACATAGAGATAGAATATCTCCTCCAGAATTCACAAATGAATTCTCTAAATTATTGATCCAAATCTAAAATCTGTCAACAATTTTCAAAAATGCTCTACCACACCTATACCTACATAATACCACCTAACAATCTGCAATACCACACCCTATAAAATAATACCACACTTCGTCTCATACAAAACCTGTTATCATAGCTTGTCTTAACTTATCATGTCTCTAAAGCCTCACCACCACCTGTATATATGACAAATGAGGAGAAAACACATCAATTAAAGGAGATACATGCTATCCTTATCCAAAATAACCTCATCCACAAAGTATCACACAATTTCCACCTAATCATGCTTATCCATAAGTCCCACCAAGTAGAAAAATGTCATACTCCTTTAAAAGGCACAACATCCAATGTGGAAGTCCAACCAACTTCCATAATACATCAAGAAATTATTAAATACTACATTTAATAATTTGTATCCTCCTAATACATCATATAAATAACTAAATACATCATTTATTAATTTCTCCTAATGCATCATGAAAATTATTAAATACATCATTTAATAATTTTCTGCTAATGCATTACAAAAATATTAAATAAATAATTAATTCCCTATAACAAAGAAATCAATCCCACTTCCAACAAACATGAAAGTATACTTGAAAATTATTAAATAAACATTTAATAATATTCACCCACATGAGGAGCAAAGGAAAAATATTCTCCCCGCATCCTTGGAGCTCTCTAGGCCCACAAAGTGTACCAACAAGGTCATATAATAACCCCAAAAAGCTCCACATTCAACAAGTGTTCCCAGTGACTGAGTAGGAATTGTCATATTAATATGATGAATCCATTTGGTTTCCCCCATAGTAAATGTTGGTATAAAATTTGTATCCATTGTATCCATAGGGTTATAATTCTTACAAGATTTTCCTTTAGAATATTTATTAATTTATTCTCGAATGATTTTGATAAATATATATTGCATATCTTTATTCTTTGTAGGATATCCTTATAACTTTTGTATATATGTATCATCAAATCTACTAACCAATTCTTCCATTATGGATTTAATAAATGAAATATGAAAATATTCAACTTGGGAACAACCTAATGTATCACTACATCTAAGGTAGATAGAAACATTTTTCTTAACTTGGTTGAAATAAGAAAATAAAAAACTTGGAATATTTTATCTATAAAAAATTTATCAAATCTAAAAACCATAGGAAATCAATTTAAAATATTAAAAATAAGGATATGAACCCTATAAAAATCTATGGTTAGGGTTTTACAAAATTCTTATAATAAGTCAAGTTCACCAATATGTTTTATCAATTTTTTGGAAACTATATTTGTTATACCCTAATGTTAGGTACCCAAGTTGCACCCTTCTTGAGGAAGACTATTCAAACCCTCCCAAAACCTGAACTAACATGGTATTGACCTATAATATGTGGGTTACCTATTATCTAGGCCAAACCTCTAGTTTTATGGGGTTAGCTCCCTTGATTTCTCACTTAGATATTCTCTCTAAGGTCTAATCCTATTTGGATGAAAAGGGTAAAGAAGGTTCATTATGGAATCTACATTAAAGTGTGGTGATGAACCTAAATGATATTTTACCCACTCACTCAACTTGAATCTTAACATACCAATGGACTAATAATAACTAAAAAATCACCTTCATGAGTTCCTATGCACAAGTGTTTCATGTGGAGGTTTTACTAGATGAATAGAATGCAATGGTTATGACAAGTAGGCCTACTAACAGACTCTTATGAGTCATGTCACACTTCAAAACCCCATAACCCACACTTATACACTCCACATAACTTGTATAAGATGCCTTCTTAACATCTGGGTAAATAAGGACCTACAAGGGAAGGAAAACCATCACATTTTCATATCAAAACAAGTATGAAGACATTATATGTCATCATGAAAGAGATGCAAAAGTTTATTGATCAGTCTAAGTAGGTGTACAAGTATAAACACTGATAAATTTTCCTCATACCAGCCTAATTGATCTAATACAAGGCATAAATCCCTCAATATATAGTAAATCAAAAGAAAAAAGAGGAGAAAACTAGTGTGGACAAGTGGAAAAGGGGTCATAAATGACCCCAGTCAACTCATACATTAGTTTCATCAATTGCATATTCTTCTTTCTAATCCCCTCTATGCGTTGGTCCTCCTTAATGGCCCCTTGAATGAGTTATTGGCATTAAAATGAGGTGGTGGAGGGTATGGTTAACCTAATCAAATCTATATCAAGGAATGATACACCCCTATATTATCAAATAACTTCTTTCCCTAGCAGTTACACCATGAATAAGGTGTAGTCAAGTCATCATAAAACATGAAACAATCATACTCTTTTAAAGTAAATTGACAAAGGCAAGAAACTAATTTATCCCTCCATTATAGTCATTAATGTACATTGATTTTCATTCAAGGATTAGCTACCAAGCATAACATTTCTACATTCACTCATTTCATTAGCCCTTTAATGCCATTTCCATTATTTTAGGTGACCAAGTAGGTCTACTAGGAAAATTAGGCCTAGTAGCCTAACTATTTGAATGTGGCAGCCATGAAAGACTAGTTAAACCTTAGAAACTTGTGAACACATGAGATTCATACTTGAAACAACACTTTATGCCATAACATGATCCATTTTGAGTGACAAACATCTGCAATTATGTCAAACTGGTTGGTTATATCTCCTTATTCTTCATCCTTGTAGAATGGATCTTTAGAAGTGAGTTTTAGAGATGTTTATAGAAATATAATTTGACATTTTATCATTTGAAAAGATGAATCAAGTCCCAAACCATCCCTTCTAAGGGTTGGAATCATCCTAAACTATCGTGTACCCTTCTTTCTACTCATTTCCTTAGAAAAGGATAGCTTTCTGAGCATTCCATACAAATTTCAAATAGTTAGGTACCATGATCAGGTCCTCCTCTAAGTTTTATTGACATTAAAAGAGATTATTAGGTGATTCTATGTTGATAGGTTATCAAAATTCTATGTTTTCCAAAACTGGGTCTACCTAGGGTATTAAAGAGGTTTTGGGTGTACAGTACTCTTAGAAATGATTCATAGAGTATAGAACCTAAATAAAAAAATCTCATCATGGATTTTAGTTACATGGACCCCTTCAACTTCTTTGAGGATCTTGGATTCCCATATAAAGAGTGTGTCAAGATGTGAACATAACGAAGTTGGATGTCTCCTTCTATAGGCAGTTTGAATAGGATAACATTCTTAACCTTTGTTCATAAATATGTGCCTCTCATTCCCACCTAATATTCCATTAAATTAAATTTTATTAGGGTCCTCGATCCCCACTAACGTAATTTTACATGAACCCTTTTGTGTTGGGAGATACAAGCATTTGAATAGGGGGATCAAATTAGTTGTCTGGATTATGTGGTTTGAGCTAGCCTCCAGGGACCAAAATTACCCTTTTATGAACTAAATTTATTGAAAACATATTTTATATTACCTATACCATCCCCTTATACCTTCTCATGATTTCCATTTTATTAAGGGTGTTTAATAGTGCCTCCATGTGAGGGTGAAGCTTCTAGATCTCAATATTGGTTTTAGGCCAAACAAGCCTAAATTGAGATTTAGGAATATGAATGGTCTATAGATAATTTATATATTTATCCTTATCATGAATAACTATATCTCACCTATTTTCACCTTAAAAACTACCCTAATCATATAATATTCGACTCTATCTTCATTACTTCAAGTGGTTGCTTGTAGGTTCTCTTACCAATCTATGTGGTTGGTGAAGGCAGAGGTCTAAAATCTATTTTTATATTTAATTAAATTATGAACGATGATTATAAATACATTCATTATCTCAAATTTTATCATACCCTTATTTCCAAGTCTTCATTCAATCCAATTCTTACATACTACACATAGTCACCTTAGGGTTTAGGCATAGTCAAGAGTGTGAAACCCTAAGGTCTAGGTTATAGTGATTTATTCATTAATTATGGTTATTATTGATCTTAAAACCCTATTATAAATCTCCACTCAGATATTTCCATCCTTAAATCACCTCACAAACAAACATCTTCAACTTGTTGTAGGACTGTGTATGTCATATTAGGCTTACTAGGCCTTGTTTGAGTCTCCCTCTCTGTTTATAAGAATACTTAAAATTGAGGTTCCTAGCATATATATATTTATATAATTTAGGTGTTAAAATTTTAGTATTACCTCAATCATATATAAACCCTTGATTGACTTACACAAACCTGTTTAGGAATGGTTAGGCCTAACAGACATGTTTGAAACATTATATCTTCATTGCTTGCTAGACTCAAGCTAGTCCAATGAGAATACTAAAAAGCTAAACCTTATATAAATAATTCATCAATCCTTCCCTTTAAAATATGAATATTCACTTTTAAAATTTATATATCATTATCTTTGTCTTCAAACTCCCAAATGACTAGTAGCCTCATCATAAACTACTTAACTAACTACAGGGACTCTGAACAAAACAATGATTATCTCTATTGGTTATAAGACATTAAGGAGGGATTGAATGGTTTTTAATACTGATAATTATCCCCTATACCAATTTTTAAATCATTATCACCCTTTTATAGGCTCTAAGACTTCTAACTTTATCAAGACTATCCATATGTATTTGACTATGTTTCTTTGATAATGTGCCTAGTTGATAGTATCTTCTTGTGTTTGGGCTTAAACCCACTACATTATCAATTTCCTTAGTGTCTCATGGACCTGATTTCAATCTCAAATAGGCTCAGAGTCTTGGTTGGATCTAAGATCCTTTAAATCATGCTTTTGTTCTTTCTCCTTAAGTTTAAGGATAGAAAGGTTTCTCAAAAGGCATGTAAGTATTATTTTTAACATGGGGGTTAGACCATATTTTCCCTTAGATATTTGAGATTCCATATTCTCATTAAAATTATTTATATGTATTTTATGAGATCATTTTAAACTTCAATTATCTTGAAATTCTACAATTATTTCTTTTCCCACTTCTTGGGCTTGTTCAAGCTCAATTAGGCCTATTTATCTTCAAACCTGTGTTGAGTGTATTGTACTTTTTCATTTTAGAATGAGTGATCATGATGTATACCTTATTATTCAGTGTGAACCTTGTCTCTCTCATGAATGAATTCTACCACTTATTCTAGACAAGATAGAGATGTTAATATGTGCAAACAGTGTTATATGCATTCATTTGTATGTATTGATTGTCATAGGGGTCTAAGAGATTAGTCTTCGAGATATTATGGTGTTTTAGATCCATTTAAAACATCCTAATGACCTGCCTCACATTCTCCTCTATCTCTTTGGGGTGTCCATTCTCCTAACCACACCATTCCTTATACCCATGAGTGTCCACATAGTGTTCTTTGAAACTCTACTACAATTGGCCTAATTAACTGACTGTAGGTGATTATTGGATTCCTCAGTCAAGTATGTGACTCATATAGGTATAAATTTATATGGTTTCATGTTTATTGAGGATTTAAGGTGTATACATGTATATTCACATGGTTTTTCCTTATAATAATGGATATATGGATGGAGGAGGGTGATTGTGGGGTGATATGGAGTTGAAACATGACAACAAGATTGAGGGACAATGAAAAGGCAATGAAAGCAACATGGAATGATAGAGGTATGGAAGCATCATGTAATGAAACATGGAAACCATCCTAATGCAACAAATATGAACCTTAAAGACCCTAAAACATATACTTTTCAAAATATATCATTTTGGAGGCAAGGAAAGGACATACAGTCATAAAAGGAAGACTAAGAATCTTTGAAGAAACCTAATTTTTATTAAGAACATTAACTTTTGTTAAACTGATGGAGTGAGATTTCGAGACAAGATATTGATCTCTAAGCTTGATGAGGCTACCATGGGGTTGAGAGGTTTGTTTAAATGAGTATTATGATGATCTATCATGACTCTAACACCTACTTCCATGTTCTTAGCTACATTTGAAATATCTGAGGGCAATTTTGAACAACATATAGTGTTGATAGACAATGAACCTCAAATATGTATATAAGCTCCTTTTTTGAAGGCACTTTTGAGATGGGATGATAAGATTATATTTTACCTCAACTTGATTAAATAGTAATGGTGAATCTTGAAACACTATTTCAATCCTTTAACACTATCAACTATTTCTAGAAAAACACTCAACATTTTGTTCATTGCTTAAAGTTGACTGCAGACTACAAACTATGCAAGTTTTTATGTTTGCTAGTTCCAAAATCTCATAAATGTGATATAAAAATTTAAAATGAAATGAGAGGATCTTTAAGGACCTAAATAATTAATATCAATCATTGGTTTTAGTAGACAAGATGAGGATCCCTCAAAATTGTTCTATCCTACTTGGCTTGTGCAAATAAGGATGGTGTACATATTCCTTAAGTTCTTAAGGAATGTTCATAAATCTTAGGGGATAAATCTTAAAACAAATGGCCATATATAAAAGCTAACTGAGTTTAATTACAATGGATAAGATCTTGAACCTCCATTTTATCTCATTCGTATGGTATAAGTATAACCCTAAGGATTTGTCTAAGCTTGCAAAGAAGATAGATGAAGTGAAGGACCAGTTTTGAGTCTACTTGACATAATTTCACCTTGAAACTTATTTGAATCACTTGTCATGACTCCAAATTTAGTATCTAATACTCCTTTGTATGGTACTATTTTTATAGTTTTGTATAAGTACAAAAAACTTCCAAAAAGTGTTTTTTCTTACATTTTCTTCAAATTTTAGACTTTGAACCATCATTTTTGGGTAAAAAAGATGTAAAATGTGTTTAAAAAACATTTTAAAATAGGAAATAATGTAGGGGGGAAGTGGAAGAGCCATAATTTGGCACGTGGGTCCCATTTGATTAGTGGAAAGGTGTGAATGGGTCTCAAAAAGGGCTTTTAGTGCCATGAAATTCATAAGGGTGGGAATGTGAAATGTATAAGACCTCTTCAAGACCCCTTTTTAATGTAATTTCTAAAAAAACTTCCCCTTTCTAAGGTTTTACAAGGCAAATAGGCTTGTATGAAGTGGCCTAAGGGGTATTTAATGGTTCTACAGGTGAGTTGAGGTGCTAAATGAGCTTAGATGAGTATATCATTGATAATGAACCTCAACACACTAACAAATTTTCATATTTTGGCCTCAAAACAATATTAAAACACCTTTAATATACCTCCAAGACACCTTAACACTCTCTTGATTCACTCCAAGCTCACAAGGACCATTGTCATCTCACCACAAAAATTAAGACACTCATGACACAATGGATTCAAGTATGCCTTAAGACACATCATGACACTCCTAACAAGATTCAGAGACTCTCAGTAGGACCAAAGATGACATGACTATGTTAGAGATCACCATAAGTAGGCTAAGGTGGTTGTCACTAAAAAATTTGATGACTATGAGGGGTGATTAGCCTATTGGTCAAGATAACCCAGCCCCCTCATGATCACAATGACTCAAACCTAACATCATAACTTGAAGGACCACCTTGTTATACTATCAAATTAATTTTCACCTTATGACACTTCAAGGACTTGTAGTAGAAACAAAACACACATAATAACAACACCTAAACCTAAAAAACACACCTAACACCTAAGAAAAAAAACAAGAAAGATACATAAGAAATAAAGGAGAATAAACTACAAACTTGTGTAGACCACACTTATTGAACCATAACCACAACTACTAGAAACAAATAACTAAATCACACCTCATTTTTCATCTAGTATAAAAATGGAAAGTACTTTGATTAATTTAGCTACATGAGGTCAAATAGTTTTATGTTGATTGGGACCCCCACTTGTAGCTAGAATCATTGTCATGTTCATTGCCTCTAAAGAAGGTAGCTAGATTTTTTGGCTCCATACCTAGGTTCATGGGTTGACTATGTTAGTCAATAACCCAATCACATTCTTCCCATATGTGTATGTCTTGCATAATCAGTCTCATCTCTTCTTTAGTCATGGGTTACACTTGATTCTACCCATGAGATTTAGAGTAGTTAGCTGTCAAAGTATCCCTTGCAAGGTCTTCCTCAAGTTCCTCATGGGATAAAGTTGGAGTGTCTAAATTCGATCAAAAGTATTCTAAATATTCTCAAAAACACATCTCATCATAATCAATTGATAAACCATAGGGGTCACTTCTATTCTTACATTTTTATTTTGAAACATCACCTTGATCACTCATTTTTGACCCTTGGATAAAGTCATGGAAAGGTACTTGATCTACTATAGCTTAGTCATCTTCATATTCAATAGAGGATGGTAGATCATCAACCCATCAAATAAAAATTTCTTATTGTCTTGATACTCCTAGATTTGAATTGATTTTTTCACTTGAAACATTAGACTATTGTCCAACTCCATCATTCAAATCTATTATACTAATTCTTATAATTTCATTTAGGAACTCATAGTATAGCTACTGCCAATAATCATCCAACTGACTTGAAGTGTATTTAGTATCAGAAATGAACTCATGAATGTTATCTTCATGACTATCTTCCATGAGAGAGGGTGCTTTAGTTGTGTTTTCATTTACTTCATCACCATGGCATTGTGACCACCCCATGTCATTTAACTTCTCTTCACATTAAACTTCTAATCTACAGGGATGTATTAGGTTTCCAATCATGATTTTCCCATCATATGTTCTTGAGGTGCCTTCTTCAATGTGTCTTTTAAACTTTGTTGTAGCTGCCACATGATCAAGTTATTGAAGGACTACCACTTCACTGATCAACCTTGACAAATTATTAATCATGTTTGGATGCTCAAATTATAATCCTAATGCACTTAGTTCCTCTTCAAGAGAGAAGAGGGTGATGGAGTAATACATTTAATTAGATTTATTGATGGATTACAAGGTATTCTTACAACTTGGGACCTTAGGAGTGTCAATCTTGGAGACCACATTCCTACTCTTGAAATTTTTAATTACCTTTTTAGATTTTGATATTTTTGGATGTTCATGAGTAACTGAAACATGGAAAACTAATGAAGAACTTGGAATACTTGAGGGTCATATTTAAATATAATTCATAACTTCTCCTTATTTATTACTCTCCCTTTCAAGGGAAGGCATGGCATATTTTAAGTCGTTGGCCCATGAAGGCTTTCAAGATGGGGTTACTACAAGATCTTGAGAGGGAATAAGATCTTGTATGAAATATTTAACACAAGTATATTAATATTAGAGTAGGATGATGAATAAGGTATTGGTATCCAATGATCATAGTTTTGGGCAAGCTGACTGAAAAGAACAATAGGTTGGTAGCATGAATAATCATGAGGATAAGAATGTTTCTAGGGAGGTGGAGGAGGTTCATAATAATGTGAATAGTCTTATAAATAAGGTTTCCCATTGTAAGGCTAATAAGGGTCAGCATAATTTTGATAGGGATCATAATAGGGCTAATAGGGAGGTAAAGGATAGAAACCTATCTCATAAGCTACCATAACTCCTTATATGACATATGTATCATAACATGAATATAACTAAAAACCTCATTACCTTTTAAATATTAATGTTATCATATCTATGAGCTTAAAAACTAAATGCAATCTACTAATGTAGTGCTCGAAGCTCTCTAATATGATTGCATATGTTGCAAATGGGTGTCTTTAGCTTCCATATGTCCTCTAAGGTTGTCAAATCATGATTCAAGGCACTTAAAGTCTCATCCCATTGGGAATACTAAAACTATTAGGTACCTAGGTTGCACCCTTCTTGAGGAAGACTATTCAAGCCCTCCCCAAACCTAGACTAACATGGGATTGACATATAGGTTATGGGTTACCTATTGTCTAGGCCAAACCTCTAGTTTTATGGGGATAGCTCCTCTAATTTCTCACTTAGATTCTATCTCTAAGGTCTATTCCTATTAGGATGAAAAGGGTAAATAAGTTTTGTAAGGAATCTACAATAAAGTGTGGTGATGCACCTAAATGATCTTTCATCCACTCACTCAAATTGAACCTTAACACACTAATGGACTAACAAGAACTAAACAATCACCTTCATGAGTTTTATGCACAAGTGTTTCATGTGGAGGCTTTACTATATGAATAGAATGCAAATTTTATGACATGAATGCCTACTAGGAGACACTTACCAACCATGTCACACTTTAAAACCCCATTACCCACACTTATACACTTCACATAACCCACATAAGACACCTTCCTGACATCTAGGTGAACAAGGACCTAAAATGGAAGGAAAAACATCACATTTTCATATCAAAAAAAGTATTAATACACTATATTCCATCATGATAGAGCTATAAAAGTTTACTGATCAGTCCAAATAGGTGTACAAGTATAAACACTAGTAGAGTTTCCTCATACTAGCCTAAGGGATATAATTGAAGACAAAAATCCCTCAATATTTATCAAATCAGAAGAGAGAGGATGAGATAATTTGCATGGAAAAGTGTATAAGGGTTCATAAATGACCATAGTCAACTCATACAATAATTTCATTAGTTATACAGTCCTCTTTCTAACCCCCTCCATAGTTTGGTCCTCCTTAATGGCCCATTGAATGAGATGTTGGTGCTGAAATGAGGTGATGGAGGGTATGATTGACCTACTCAACACTATATCAAGGCATTCTATGCCACTATTTAGTTAATTAACTCCTTTCCCTGATAGTTACAACATGAATAAGGTATAATCAAGTTATCATGAAACATGAAACAGTCATACTCAATTAAATAAAATTGATAAAGTTAAGAAACTAATTTATCCCTCCATTATAGTCATGAAATGTGAATTAATTTAACTTCAATATTTAGTTATCAAGTGCAACATTTATGCACTCATGCATTTCATTATTCCTTCAATGCCATTTCCATTCTTCTAGGTGACCAAGTAGGAATACTAGGCCAATTAGGCCTAGTAGCCTAACAGTTTACATGTGGTAGCCATGAAAATCTAGTTTAAAGCTTAGAAACCTATGAACACATGAGATTCATACATAAAACAACCTTATACCATAACATGAGTCCTTTTGAGTGAGACACATCTAAAATTATGTCAAATTGGTTGGATATATCTCCCTATTCTTCATCCCTATAGACTGGCTCTTTAGAAGTGAGTTGTAGAGATGTTTCCAAGAAGATAAATTGAAATTTTATGATTTGAAAAGATGGATCAAGTCCCAAACCATCCCTTCCAAGGATTGGAGTCATCCTAAACTATCATGTACCCTTATTTTTAGTTATTTCCTTGGAAAATTATACACTCAAGTACCATTATCAAGTCTTAATATAAGTTTTATTTACATTCCAGGAGCTTATCAGGTGATTTTAGGGTTATAGGTTATCAAAATGCCAAATTTTCCAAAATTGGGTCTGACTAAGATTTTAGGGAGATTTTGGGTGTCCAGTACTCTTAGAAATGATTCATAGAGTATAGAACCATAAATATCCATATATTTTAGTTACATGGACCCCTTAAACTTATCTTAGGATTTTAGATTCCCATGTAAAGAGTGTTTCAAGATGTGAATGTAGAGAAGTTGGTCAATCTCCTTCTATAGGTAATTTGAATAGGCTAGCATTCTTAACCATTATTCATAAATATGTGTCTCTCATTCCCACACAATACTCCATGAATCTAAATTTTAATAGGTTACCCAACTCCCATTAATATAATTTTACCTAAACCCTTTTATGGTGGGAGATACAAGTATATGAACAGGGGGCTCGAACTAGGTATCTAGACTATGTGGTTTGAGCTAGCCTCCAAGGACCAAAATTTCCCTATTATTCACTACCTTGATTATGAAAACATTTTATAGTAAATATAGTATCACCTTATACCTTTCGTGATTTCCATTTGCTTAAGGGTGTTTGATAGTGCCTCCATGTGATGATGAAGCTTCTAGGTCTCAAGATTGGTTTTAGGCCAAATAGGCCTAAATTAAGTTTTAGGAATATGAATTCTCTATATATGTTTTATATAATTATAATTATAATTATAATTAATCACTATTTATCACCTAATCTCTCCTTAAACAACTACCTTAATCATTCAATATGTCACTCTATCTTCATTACTTCAAGTGGCTACATATAGGTTCTCTTGCCAATCTACATGGTTGGTGAAAGCAGAGGTCTAAAAGCTATTATTATCTTTATTTCAATGATTATGGAGGATTATAACTCCATTCATGATCCAAAATTTTATCATACCCTTAGTTTTAACTCTTCATTGAATCCAATCCTTGCATACTACACACAATCACCTTAGGGTTTAGGCACAGTCAAGAGTGTGAAACCCTGAGGTCTAGGTTTTAGTGATTTATAATTAAAATATGGTTATTATTAATATTTAAACCATATCATAAATATATTCATATGTTTCCATGCTAAAATAAAATCACAAAAAAAATCTTCAACTTGATGCAAGACTATGAACATCATATTAGGCTTACTGACCTAGTTTGAGTCTCCCTCTCTATTTTTGAGACTACCTCCACTTGAGGTTCATAGCATATATATTTTACAATTTTTTAGGTTTTATAATGTTAATATGACCTCAATAATCATATATAAATCCTTTATTTACTTACACATACCTTTTTAGGTCTAGTTAGGCCTAATAGACTTGTTTAAAACATTATATCTTCATTGCCTTCTAGACTCAGGCTAGTCCAATCAGAATAATCAAACAATAAAACCCATGTCAATAATTCATCACTCCTTCACTTTAAAATTTGAATATTTACTTCATAAAGTGAGATATCATTGTATTTGTATTCAAACTCCCAAATGACTACTAGCCTCATCATAGACTACTTAACTAACTGCAGGGACTCTAAAACAAAACAATGACTATCTATACTCATTATATGACCTTGAAGATGGAATTAATGGTTTATCCTAATAATAATCATCCCTTTACCAATTTTTAAATCATTATCACCCTTTTATAGGCTTCAATATTGTTAACTTTCTCAAGATTATCTATATGCATTTGACTATGTTTCTATGACTATGTGCCTAGTTGATTGTACCCTCTTGTGTTTGGGCTTCACCCCAACATACTATCAATTTCCTTAGTGTCTCAGGGACTTTATTTCCATCTCAAATAGTCTCATAGTCTTTTTTGGATCTAACATCCTTTCAATGATGCTCATATTCTTTCCCCTTGAGCTTAAGGCTAAAAAGGTTTCTCAAAAAGCATGTAGGTGATATTTTTAACATAGGGGTTAGTTCATATTTTCCATTTTATATTATATAATCCATATTTGAATTAAAATGGATTATATGTATTTTATGACCTAATTTTAAACTCCACATACCTTGAAAGTCTCCATTCATTACTCTGACCACTTCTTGGGCTTGTTCATGCTCAATTAGGCCTATTTATATTCAAACCTATGTTGACTGTAATGTACTTTTGCCTTTTATATAGAGTGATCATTTATGTCTACCTTCTTATTTATTTTTAAACTTATCTCTCTCATGAATTAATGTTTCCTCTTATTCTAGACAAGATAGAGATGTTAATATGCACAAATAATGTTTTCTACATTCATCTATACGTATTAACTGTCATAGGGGTCTGAAAGATGAGTATCTAAGAGATTAGGCTATTTTAGAGCCATTTAAAACCTCCTGCTAACCTACCTCCCATTATCATCTATCTCTTTGGGGTTTTCATTCTCCTAACCACACCATTATTTGTACCCATGAGTGTTCACATAGTGTTCTTTGAAACTCTACTGCAATTGGCCTAAGTGATTGATTTTAGTTGGTTATTAGCTTTCTCAATCAGGTATGTGACTCATATAGGTCCAAATTTCCATGGTCTCATGTTTATTGAGGGTTACAAAGTTTATATAGGTTTGTTCACATGGTCTAGAGTTATGATGAAGGATGTGTGGATGGATGGATGGAGGAGGGTGATTGTGGGGTGATATAGAGTTGAAGCATGAAAATAGGGTTGAGGGACAATGAAAAGGTAGTGAAAGAAACATGGAATGACATAGGTATGGAAGCATCATTAAATGAAACATGTAAACCATCCCAATGCAACCAACATGAACCTTAAAGACCCTAAAACATATACCTTTCAAAATATAACATTTTGGAGGCAAGGAAAGGACATATACAATCATAAAAGGAAACCTAGGAATCTCTAAGGAATATTAATTTTTGCAAAGAACCTTAATCTTTGATAAACTGATGGAGTGAGATTTGGAGACAATAGAGTGATATATAGTCCTATTGAGGCTAGCATGGGGTTGAAAGGTTTTTTTAAAGGAGTATTATGATGATCTATCATGACTCTAACACCTCCTTCCATTTTTTTAGCTACATTTGAAAGCTCTAAAGGCAACCTTAAACAACATACAATGTTGATAGACAGTGAACCTCAGATATGTATATGAAATCCTTCCTTGAAGGAACTTTTGATACGAGATGATAGGAGGCTATTGGACCTCAAATTGATAAAATAAGAATGTTTAAGCTTGAAATACTCTTTTAATCCTTCAACATTATCAATTTTTTCTAGAAAAAAGACTCAACATTCTATTCATTGTCCAAAGTTGATTGCAGACTATGAATTTTTTTTGATGTTTTCTAGTTCCAAAATCTCACACATGTGATAAAAACATTTAAAATTCCATGAGAGGATCTTAAAGGACCTAAGGAATCAAGATCAATCATTGGTTTGAGTAGACAAGCTGAGGGTCCCTCAAAACCATTTTGTCTTACTTAGCCTGTGCAGATAAATATTGTGTATGGATTCCTTAAGTTCTTAAAAATGTTTATAAATATCAAGGGTTAAATCCAAGAAAAAATACCCATGGATGGAAGCTAACTAATTGTACTTCCCCTAGTTAAGAGATTGGACCTCCATTCACAACCTTTGTACAATCTAAGCGTAACCCTGAGGAGCTATCTAAGCTTGCAAAGAAGGTAGATGAAGTGAAGGACCGATTTTGAGTCTATTTGACATCCTTTCACCATGAAATTTGTTTGAATCACCCACCATGACTCTTATATCTATCTACAGGCGATATCTAAATGAAAATCTATACTGCCCTCGCACCGACAATATAGAGTTGGCTTCAATCAATCTATAGGGGGTTGATATAAATGTATCTGGGAGGCTGATGGATTTTCCCCCTATATATAAATAAGATATGGCCAAAAATTTAGGATTTGATCCTCCTTTATATGGTACTATTTTTATAATTCTATATAAGTACATAAAACTCCCAAAAAGTGTGTTTTCATGTATTTTCTTTTAGACTTTAAACTACCATTTTTGGGTAAAACATGAGGTAACATAAATTAAAAAACCTTTTCAAATAATAAAAAATGTAGGGGGAAGTGGAAGATCCATAATGTGGCACACGGGACCCATTTGACAAGTGGAAAGATGTGAATGGGTCTTAAAAAGGGTTTTTAGTGCCATAAAATGCATAGGGCTGACAATGTGATGTGCATAAGACCTCTTCAAGACCCCCTTTTAAGAAATTTCTCAAAACACTTCCCCTTTCTAAGGTTTTACAAGTCAAATAGGCTTGTATGAAGTGGCTTGAGGGGTATTTAATGGTTGTAAGGGTGAGTTGAGGTACTAAATGGGCTTAGATGAGTATATCATGGATAATAAACCTCAACCCACTAACAAATATTCATATTTTGGCCTCAAATAATATTAAAACACCTTTACTAGACCTCCAAGACACCTTAACACTCTCTTGATTCACTCCAAGCTCATAAGGACCATTGTCATCTCACCACAAGACTCAAGACACTCATGACACAATGGATTCAAGCATGCCTTAAAACACATCATGACACTCTTAACAAGATTTAGAGACTTGTAACAGGACCAAATATGACATGACTATGTCATATATCACCATAAGCAATCTAGGGTGGTGGTCGCCAAATAATTTTGACATTAGGGGTTGATATTTGGCCTGTGAGGCCAAAATTTCAACACCTAATTAGACATTTTTTGCACAAAATAAAATTACTACAAATATATAATAAATGACACAAAATTATTTAGAACTACTAAATTTGGAAATTTGCTAAATTAAGAAAGTACTAAAGAAGATATAAAATTATCTAGAAAACTAAGATGCATACTATATCTAGGGATGAAATTGACTATGAATTTATGTTGATTGAGTGTGGATTCAAAACTAAGATTTGCAATATTTTTGTGCAAGATCATTATAAATGGATAAAATAGCATTGTTTTGTTTCCATTATAGAGATCCAATCTTTTACATGTGGTAGATATTTGATATTTATGTGGTAGGTTCACCTTCACCTATGTGTTATACAAATTGTGTGGGAGCTTCTAATACATTATGAAAACCATTGTACATCTTATTTTCACTTGAAAACCCTAGATCAACAAACCAAAAGGATAAATGAAATCATGGGGTAGAAATTGGCTGGAAATTGATTTTTTAATTGACCTCAAGACCCCATGTACTATTATTTGCTTACATACCAATAATTTTAAGAGGGATCAAACTCAATTTAATTGTCCCATGCTAAGCTATTGTGTGTGTGAAAGACTGGTGAAAAATACTAGATGTTGGTGTAATCCTAGTGTGATTAAGTGATTAAATTGTGACTTGTGACCTTATAATTTTATTCAATCTTAATATCATGGCTACTAGGGTTTATTTAATTATAATTGAGAGAGAAAGATAATTTAATATCAATGTGTAATTAGAATTCTTGTATTTTTTTAATGTGGAAGCCTCTTCTATGAAAAATTGCTTAAAATGTGTATTTATAATGATCAATATGTAATTCATTTGGATGTGGCTTAATAAAAATTTTGTAAGATCTTTTGCCTGAATTTAAATTTGATAAAATAGCCATTATATGGTGGGAAGACAAGAGCAGTGGAACTGGACACTCTGGAGGAGTGTTATTATCCAAATAGGGCATTGTTATCCAAGGGACACAAATAATTTATTTGAGTGTAAACATTAGTCTATAAGTGAGTCTAAACTATTTTAAATAATGGTTTGTTTAAAGGAATAAGTCATCTGCATGGAAAGTGAAGGAAAGTGGTCAAAAAGCACTAGAATAAGGTATTAGCTAAGTGTCTACAAATGGTGGTCACAAGTGCACTATTTTATCTTAAATGTAAATTTATGTGTCTACACTTATCATTATTATTCTCCATTGGATTCCTCCAAGACTTTTGTAATTATAAAATATATTATTTTCCTCATACATCCTATTTTTTGTTATTTTATGATTGTTAGTTGTAACATCTTATATTATTTATGTTATCTAAGTATTTTTTTTAGATTTATATATTCTAGGAATAAATATAGATTTATGGTTATAATATATAGATACTAATATATCTAAATAAATCTTTACCTTTTATATGTAAGAGAGAAGATGCAGGTTAAATAAAGAGTTAATAATCTATAATTTGAGATAGAGTAGATTATTCCATTTGATGGTACAACTATATGAATAAAGAGTTTATTTAATTTAAAAAATTTATTTATAAAGGAGGTGAATCAAGCTCTAGTCCAACTAAGGTTGGGCCCACTCATATGAATGCAATAGTCTAATTCCCATTGTAATAAATAAACAACAAGACCATTTAAAATAAAATTAAAGAAAGTAAATTAATATACAAAACATAAGATATCACCTCAAAATTAAGCCACATCATAATAATGCAAGACATGAATTTATAAGTGTGTAAACCAAATCAACAAAATAAAACTACATGTGAATTAATAAGGAAGGTTTACATCAACATTCTCAAATATAACCTTTCTCATTATATAAAATTTTCAATGCGTTAATAGTCATTTTATGACATTCAATTTGACACATAAAAGCATATATTTCATTATACTTGAAATAAATTTAATTCTTAACATTTTTGAAATCTAATAACAATACTAATTTCAAATCCATAGAATAACAATAAGGATTATATTTATAACTAAACATTTAAAAATATAATCTTACTTACCAAGAGTAAATGAGAACTCATTAAAAGGTCAAAATTAAAATTCCATGATTAATGGAAATGGATGTTAGAAAGGAAGATAAAAAATTCGATGAATGCATTTTATCATATGAATATAATTAGAGTTTCATGCATTAAAATCTCAAAAGAATCCAATTCATTCATTGACTTAAGAGCATATATTTCATTATCCTTGAAATAAATTTGTTGCTTAACATTTCTAAAATATGAGAACAATAATAATTACAAATATATATAATAGATATAAGGAATATATTTATAACTAACAAATCATTAAAAAATATAATCTCAATTACAAAGAATAAATGAAAACTCATTAAAAAGTCAATATTAAAAGTCCAAGATTAAAGGATGATGTCAAAAAGGAAGTTAAAAAAGTCAATGAATGTATTTTATCAGATGAAATCATATGAAGATAATTAAAGGGAATGCCATGCATTAAAATCTCAAAAAATTCCAATTCATTAGTATTAAAACAACAATATTTAGTGTTAACATTAAATAATAGTAAAAATCTAGGAATTGTTCCTTAGTGTTTAAACATATCAACTTTTGAAAGATACTAGTATCACATATGCAATGTCAACACCTTACCAAATAGATGCCTTAGGTTGACAATTAATGAAAGTAACAGAATTAATAAATTAAATGGATACCCCTTAGGTGACTTTGTTGGGTTATAGGTTAACATTATTTCATAAAATTTAATTTATGGTTTGATTCTTCTCATCATCCCCAACTTATAAAAAAAATCCCATCTTCTATGATCAACATGCTCCTTATATCCATTGCCACTTTCTTCTAATCTCCTTGTAACCTATATATGCACACCATGCATAATTTTTTAACAACATTTATCTTCAACACTTATTCTATTAAACTCAATTGTATCTATTAGTTCACATACACATTTGGGACTAATACCACATATAATTTGGAAAAGACTCATACATTTACTTTAATTAGATAAATTATTGCAAGGGAATTCATTTTGGGCTAGTATAAAACTCATTGTTTGGTTTTATTTCCAAATATGCATATAAAAAAAATTTCAAGACTATGATTCATAATTTTAATTTTCCCATATAATATATAATAATGGGTTTAACTAAAATATAAACTAGTGCCCAATTTATACCACAGTTTCCTTTGAAAATTCCTAGAACATTTAGTGTCTCTATCTAACACAATATTCCTTGTAAATCTGTGAAATTTTAATAACCTCAATGAAAAAAATGTTAGAAATATTTTTGGCATCAATATTATTATTATATGATATTAAGTTTTTTATTTTGTAAAATATGTCAACATCAACAATGATATAATCATTATCTCATTGAGTTCTTGGTAATCCACAAATCAAATTCATTATCAGCACATCCTAAGGTTTATGTAGAATATGTAATGATTGATATACACCAATGTTCTATATTTACCCATTCACATGTTTTAAAATTATTATATCTACATAAAAATAATTTTATTACTCAATTATGGTGATCAATATTGGTCACTCAACTATAACAATGTATTTTCATACCCAAAATCAAAAACTAAACCTCAGTTATGTTTTTATTTTAGTAGGTTATCTTTCATGGAACCTTGAGGAATGGATAAATGTTTAACCCTAATTTAGATGTAGATATTCTTGGGTAGATAGGATTAATAATATAGAAATTATAGTGCACAAGGGTGAATATGATATCTATAGTAGGCTAATTTAAATGCTAAACTCAGATGTACCATATGCTAAATTTATTAAATTAAGATAATATATAAATGGAAAGTATAAATATGATATATATGAAAGTGATATAAAATAAGATACCTATTTAGATCTGATGCTAACATAGTGTTAAATCTAGAATAGGTTGAAATTAGGAAGGAATAAAGTTATGGAGTCACTATCAGATTTTGGGTTTGGTGTCTCTGGCTCTCCAAATAGTTGTGTCATCTTGGGACGGTTATGTCAATGATACTATATAGGTTTGATGCTAGTGACATATATATAATATATATTGAAACAATATGAGACCACCTATATTCTTATCAATTTGGCTTTGCCTTTGATTTGATACATCAAGTTAGGGTCATGGACTATCGCTCATTGTGAAATAGTAAAACCTTAGCTTTCTGTCTTTAGTGTGACCTTGGTGAAAATGGGTTAGTGGGAAGATGATGTTGAGTTGACTTGAAATGACATCATTATCAAAGGGTGCTTCCTAAATAGGTAATACTCTATAAGAGGGCCTTGGACTCATGCAGTACTCCCCTACGTGTTGGCTTGTGTGTGAATCATGTAATGTGTTTAAAGCAAGTACAATAGCAACCTAGTTTGTAACTTTGGAATTACTACCTTATTACTATTATTTTAGTACTTTAGACCTATATTTGGGTTATTCCTTTGACTTATAACAAAATAGGGTAGAATAAGAAAGCTTTTGATAACTTAAGTACTTTTTGAATGATCTTTGGTCTGATTTCTAGGTGAGAAATGAATGAGAGTTGATATTGTATTTATATCAATCCTATCAGGATATAACTCACATTAAATCACTTAGGTAAACTAGTAGAATACATTTCACTTGAAAATTGGATGACTTTAGGGAACTAAACACTTGTATTAGGGTAGGACAGTAACATACATGTTACTGATTGTCATAGATGTTAGTGTCCAAGGAGTAGGAAAATAGGTATAGGATCAAAACTTATAAAGTTGTAAGATAAGTAAATTTTAAGCATTTTGGATAGGATAGGATGGTTTTTTCATCAATATAATACTAGTTGGACTAAGATATAGTCCAAGGGGAACAAGATAGAGTAGATGTGAGTCTTTTAAAAGTAAAGAATGTGTATAACTAAGATGAATAGCTAAAGTCTGAGTTTTTCAAGTGTACAAGATTGACATGCCACATAATCACACAATATCATCTATATTCCCCTAATTTAATATAGTAATGAAATTACTAGTTTAAAGTAAAGGAATAAGTACATAGGTGTGTATGCACACCTTATCTTTTCTTGAGTTGAATTTGAGTGATTTCATGGTGACTGACCTAAAACAAAGATCATGTTGTACTATAAAATTATTGCATATAATTTGGGTTAAAATTACTTGAAATTGATTTAAATTGAAATATCAAGGTTTATGAGTACAAATGTGTGTCAATGTAACTACCTTGACTATTGGCAAGTTATTTTGTAAAATATGTATCATTGTAAGGCTCTAAAACTTATATATATATATATATATATATATATATATATATATATATATATATATATATATATATATTATAGTCATATAAAATATGAAAATTGGTAACTTGAGCATGGCTAATGAAATCCAACCCTTAGGTCCCTTTTACTTTCTCTCATGACCCTCATAGGCATCATTTTCACTGATTCCCAATCATCCATAGCCTTCCAGATTTGATCCTAGCTAAGCTAGACTCCTCTTTCCATAACAAATCAATCTCCCCAAGTCTTGTCTTCTTACCACAATAGTGCCACACTAGGATAATAACATCGGTGCCAATCCTGACCACTTTTAGTGCTATTTTCCAAGTTTATTTATGGCCCCAATAGTTAATTTCTTCTGGTTACCCATCCTTATCCTTATCGACCTAATGCGATCACATTCAACCCATGACCAATAGATCCCTATAAAATCCCATTCAAATATCATTTGGAAAGGAGTTGGTAATTATCACTAAGCAAGCAAGACTACTCAATCAATCTTCCCTATTCTCTACATATAGTTAGCTAGCACACTTAAAAGCTTATTCAAATCCTTAAATTAGTCCCTAGCCACCTCAAGTATATCCAGCTTATCATTTTTCATCTTTATACACATAATTACACAAATCATATCAAGTGGGAGAACTACATATGGCTTGATCCCTATTCAAAGCATTGGTATGTAGGCAACATACCCACATAAGGGGTGTAGATCCACGTCTAGTGAATATTACAAACTAACCCCCCCTCTTTCTCAAAATTGGTCAAATAATAGTGGAAGATAAGGTCTAAAAAATAATCTACTCTACAAGGAGATCTATAGACTTCTAGCTGTTGAAACTTCATAGACAGGATCACACAAACATAGAAAGCAAAACCCAAAAAACTTAGATACTTAGGACAATATTGGTAGAGGTAGACTACATTGTTGGTGCCACTCTTGTCTAGTTTTGATGCTCCTATCCAATCACAAAATGAATTTCAAATCTTAGTTTATGATAGTGTCCCAGTCCTACATAGTGAATTATAGCCTCTATCTTAGTCAGATAAATTAGTTTCTAGCTAAGTCTTGTTTTCTTCTCATTACTATTTTTAAAAATTTTGAATTGCAATCAAATTTCACAAATTAGTATCTTAATTATCACACATTTATTTACTAATATTACTACTCAAACCCTTTAACTAAACTAGGAATAATATACCAATATTCTCAAAATTGTTAAATCATTTGGTAAACTTGACTTACTTCATTTGCATATAAAAACCCTAGAAACCCAGGGTAAGTTTTCTAATAATTATTTCCTATATTTTTTTTATTTTTTACCTACAAATAAAATTAGAAATTAGCATTAAATTTTAAAATTTCATAGTAATTTTATTAGAATTTTCTTTCAAACCCTAGTTGCCCATAATAGGTCCCAGTAATTTTCCAATAATTTTATAATTTTCTAATCACATATTTAAATAAAAAAAATACATTCAAAATTCAAAATTCAATAGTAATTTTCAAAAACATTTATTTTTCAAAATCCTAGTTGCATACACTAGGTCCTATTAAATCACAAATTTTCCAATAACTTTTTGATTTTTCACTTGCATATATAGCTTAGACATTCACTTTCAATTTAAAAATTCAATAGTATTTTTTAAAAATATCATTTTTCAAACCCTAGTTTCATGTACTAGTTCTTATTCACTTCTTGAGGTATCACCTTACATTCTAAAATCAGATTTCAAAAATGGATCTCACTTATTTACAAACTTTTCTTACATTTCTTTCAAATAATGAGACCATCATTGTTCTTATCAGGTACATGAATGATGGATTTTATCATATGTTAGTATAAAGCTTCATTATTTACATTTCATGTGTACTCTTTATAATCAAGGATGATATTGCAAAATTTATTGCTAAAAATGTAGAAGATTTCAATATTCCTTTTGCATATTCACTTTCTCTCATGTGGAATAATTTCCAACTCCATTTTGTTAAACATGTTACCAATGTTATTTTACAAGTCAAAATTTTCTATACATTTGTGCATAATTTCATGTTCTCTATCCTTTCCTTTCTATCTCTCATGTGAAAAAATTTCAAATTTTATCATGTTAAACACATTAGAAATGTCATAATACATATCAAATTATGACTAGTATCATGAAAAGTATCTACACTAGCTCGAGTAGTTAAACCATACATGCATTCAAGCAGTAGAACATCTTAGAATCTACCAACAATGTATACAATGATCCTACAACAAACAAGTTAATGCTAGATAATTTGAAGTTAATGATCTCATTCTTAAATAAAATCTTCATGATGTCAATGCCAAAGAAGAAACCAAAGGAAAATTCAAACCAAATTGGCTAGGTCCATATATTATTACCAAAAATATTAGCCTTAAAGTATATCATCTAGCATTACTTGAAGGAAAAAACTCAAAAATCCAATGAATATTATGCATCTACGTAGATTCCATGTCTAGCATTTCATTTCACACATTATATTCTACTTAATTTTTTCAAAATTACCTGTACATAGTTTTTATTGCTTGATTGTACATAGCTCAAATATATCAAAAAATCAAAAACATTCAAATATTTCAAAACACCAAAAACATTTTGATTGTATGCATTATCCATGATTTACATTTCTACTATCATGTTAGACTTACATCTATTATTTTATGCTATTATTTGTCAATTTATCTACATTACCATACTTCACTTGATCTCTTTTGAGTGTGTGAAGTGACATCCAACTCTTCGATTGCTTCACTCTACCTATTGAGGGGGCATCCTAATTTTACATCAATACATACATAGATATAAATACCCACTAGGGGCATCTTCTATATGACTACACCATCTAGGTTATGTCATTCCTACACCACACACTCTAGTTATCATGATGATGTACAGTATTTACTAGCTTACACAAATTACTATATCAACATCTCACTATATATATCACTTATGTATTTCTTATCATATACCTAGTCTTGTACTAACATGTCGTGTACACTTTCACTTCTTTCTTTAATTAGTTAGGTGTGATTGTATTTTTGGTTATTACATGCTTTCTTTTCTTGTTTAACATAGCTTGATATGATCGCATTTTTTAGTTCCTGATTGTCTCTTATATGTGTCTTCGGATATTTGACAATGTCTTTTTCTAGTATTCTTATGTGTGCTTTGGTACATTTGCTAATTTCCTTTGTCTATACTCTTGTATTTGATTATGTCTTTCACGTCATCTTTTCTTGTTTCAATTATATCTGTATGTGGCATTTGAACACACCTTGTATGCTTGTCTTCCAGTATGAGTGACATGTGCCCATGTCCCTTATTTGTGTGGCCCTTTGGCCACCCTTGTATGATTCTTGCTTCTCGCTTGGTGTGATTATTACTTGTTTACTTTTCATTATTTGTATTGACATGATCCACATCATGCATTCATCTTGTTTTCTTGGATACCATGATGGACATCATGCTCCATCCCTCCAATTAAAAACTAAAAACTAACCAGACATTCATTTCTATTTTAGTACATTGCACATGTTATTACATTGTTATATCCATCTAGGCATACCCATGTTGATCTAACAATATCTAAATACAAACCATGTTATATCTTAATATATCTTATCGATTATCATTGTTATATCATTTATCTTTTTAGCATAACACACTTATAGGGATATTTATTCTAAGGGTAGTCATTACAGGGTCTTCATTCCTACCCTCAGAATAGGGGGCAAAAAATAGGGGTTTTATCTCAGAGATCAAAACTCCTAACAATTAGAAATCTAGTATTCAGCACACCTAGAATAATAACTAGACATCAAAATAGTTAGAATAGACCAAGCAGATAGTGAGAATATCAAAATAGTCACCAAATTTGGCCCAATATAAAAATGCCTAACTTAGACTACAATACCAATGCCACTAGTGTCTACTTTTGATGCTCCTATCCAAACAGCAAAAAAACTAGACTTTTTAGAAGCAGGCAGAAAAGTAAGTTTAGCTATAGTTTTACACAGCTAGACCAGTTTAGAATCAACATTTTTTAGTACACTTTTTAGCAAAATATCTAGATATAGGGGGCATTATACATGGTATAAAATGTGAAATTTGGTTACTTTAGTATGGCTAATGACACCCAATCCATAGGTCCTCCTAATTGATTACACAACCCTCATATGCTTTTCTTTCACCGATTCCAAGTCATCCACAACCTTCTAGACTTAACACTTATAGACCCAGGTAGCTTTTTTAGGCCTAGATCCATCCCCTTAGATCTCATTCCCTCTAAAAATAATGCCCAACTTGGATAGGAACACTGAAACCTAGGGTGTCCTATTTTTGGCATTATTTTCCAAGTTCAAATTTGGTTCAAACAATCATATTTTCCTAAATCCTTATCTTAATTCATGTCATCCCAACACAAATTTATTTAACCCACGATAATCAAGTTCCCTATAAAATGACTTTCAAATTCCATTTAGAAGGGTTGACACTCATTTACAAGAGAGAATCAAGAATACAAGTAAGTACACTCAAGTACTTTTTCTTATTCTCTACATATAACCTTTCAATATTATTCCAAGCCTATTTAGAACCTTACAACAGTCTCTAGCCATCTAAAGTACACCCAATTTCACATCTAGTTTCACTTTCATACATGATTTCACCAAGCACTTCAATGGGATAATTACATTAGCTTGATCCCTCATCGAAGTATTAGTATGTAGGCAACATGCCCACACATGGGGTGTGAAGTGCACCTAATGTATCCTTTACCCACTAACCTCTTCTCTCTTTCCAAAGTTGCCATTCAAGTTTACGCACAAAGAGATCTCAAGGATTTTTAATATTAAAATATATGTACAATGAGCTTCATATACTTCTGAGATTTGATATTTCACTAACAAGGTAACACAGACCTATCGAGCAAAACACAAAAAAATCAGATCACCTAGATAACAACACTAGAATAGGACTACATCATCGAACAACAAGGTGTCCCACTTTCAGTGCTCCTATCCAATCAAAAAATAAAGTTCAAGAATCTATTTATAATATTTTCCTAGTCTTGTACCTAAATTCTCATACCTTATCTCAAACTGGATAGCTCAAAATAAGCTAAGTCATAATTTCTCTCATTTATTACTATTTTTAGAAAAGGAAAAGATACAATTTATTTACATAAATCAATGATTTAATTATTTCACGTTATTTATTGATTTACTTTACTCTAGACCTATTTATTAATTAGGAATAAAAATCCATTATTCTAGAAAATAATAAAACATTTGGTGAACCCAACTTACTTAAAATTTTGTACAAAAATCCTAGAATCCCTAGGGTAAATTATTTATAATTTTTTCCATAAATTACTAATTTATCCTATATTTAAAAATAAAAAATATACAAATTAGTTTCAAAATTATCATATATTTTGTTAAAACCCTAGTTTGCACATACTAGATCCTTTTTGAATACAAACACATTCCAAACACTAGCAAAAATATATTGCTAATTTTAGAAATATTTTCTGATTTTTCCTAAATTTTTCAAGTAAAATTATACAAATTTTCTATAAATTTATATCAAGTTTTCTATAAATTTATATCAAATTTTTAAAATTATCATATTAATTTTAAAAATTCATTCAATAATCCCTAATTGCATTAACTAGCTCCCAGTTATTTTCTAGTAATTTTCCAATCATTTTCTAAATTTTTAGTTGCATATCAAACTCAGAAAATTAATTTTATACTCACAAATTCATAGTATTTTGCATATTTTTTAAAAATCATGATTTTCATATACTAGCACCTATTTGCTTCTTTTGGTATCACCTTATATGTTTGGGAGCTTTGTATCCTTTTTGTGTAGATTCTAGTTAGCTATTTTTAGGACTTTGCATTTTTTATATTCAATACTTTCCTTTTCTAGCACATTGCCTATTAAAACTTATTGAAAAACATTCAAACACATTATAAATTGTTTTCTTACTTTCACAATGGCCCAATATACCAATTTTGATGAAAATGATAAAATAAAACTTCAAGAACTCTTAACAAAACATCTAGATATGCTTAGAATTCTACAAGAGGAACAAAAAAAAGTGAACAATGGTCAATCTTCTCAAACCATAGAGAAACTAGTTGAAAATCACACTGCAAAGGAAAATTTGTCTCAAAAAACCCCTATAATACCCAACCTACCTCTATGCCACAAGTTATAGCTAGTACATCTCTCTCTCCTAATGTGGCAACCCTTGTGTAAGAGATAAGATCTCTTCAATCCAAGGTGATACAACTTGAGCAAGTTACCACTATACCTACGCAAACTTTGGATTATTTTTCTCTTTTTCATACACCATTGGCATTTCATATTACTTCTAAGCCCTTGCCATAAGGTTTTGTTCAACCTAAGCTTACTTTTTATGATGATGAGTGTGATCTAGAGACAAACTTGAGATTGTTTCATGTAGCATGCTTGGACTATGTACCTAATGACTAGCTACTTACCAAGTTATTTCTATGGATCCTAAAGGATTATGCTTTACAATGGTTTTATAGTCTACTAAATCATTCATTTCATGTATTTAATCCTTTAGTTGACATGTTCTTGGCACACTTCAACATTAACATCAGAGATAAGGTTCCATATGATCAAACTGCTCAATAAAAACAATGATCAAATGAGCATCTCATAGACTATGTTCTTTGATATAATACCATATTGGCTAAGATGACTAGTCCCATGGTAGATTAGGAGTTATAGGACATCTTCAAATAGAGTCTTTAACTAACACTTCATGAATTATTTATGTTCAAGTGATTCTCTTTCTTCACTAAAGTGTGACATACACTAAAGGAAAGAGAAGTGAAACTCATTTTAATGGGAAAACTCAAGTATACAAGCATTCCAAACACAACTAATAAGAGTAAAATAAAAGTCCCATACAAGGTCAAATTCAATGATATAAAATGGTGGAATCAACCTACAGTAAATATAGCTTCAGAGCCTCCTCAGTGTATAGTTTTATTAGCACCCCCTTTCTGTACTTTCTCACATCTTCTAGTTCCTCTAGCCAAGGTTTTATAACAGCTTTTGGATTGTAATATCATATCTCTCCCTCCTATTCAATAAGTTGATCCAACCAAACCTCTTCCCAAGGGATATGATTAGTAGGCATTTTGAAATTACCATAGGGAACTAGGCCACACTACAAATAGATGCATCAGTTTGAAAAATAAGATACAAGACTTGATAGATGATAACCTACTTTATCTTGGCACTTTAGTTGAGCCTCCACAGGAAAAACCTACATAGGGTAAAGCTTTGAAAATCTTCTCAGATCCATTTCCATAGCATTCAAAATATGATACAAGGGACACATCAAGGGTTCACAATGTATATCATGTACATCCACCACCAATTACATACCAGTCACCTTTAGTTGAGTCACATACTTTTAGTGGTATGATCAGTGTGTATGAGTCTAGAGTTCTAGCTATAACTTTGATGACCTTTTTAGATTAGGATATTGTGGAAGATAATTTAGATTATAATGCACTTTTTATCAAAGCACATATTCATAATCAGCCCATCCATAGTGTTCTCATTGATAATGGTTCTAGTGTCAGCATGTGTACCATTACATTATTAGAGCATTTAGGCTAATCAAAGTAGAATATCACCCTAACAGATATAGAGTTCATTGGGTGAGATTGTACTTCCTTTATAGATTGGTCTAACACATATGACCACATATTTCACTATAGTTCCTAGTGTAGTAGTTTTTGATATGTTACTTGGTCGCCCATGCATTTAGAAAATTTGACAAATACCATCTATAGTTCATAGATGCATGAAATTAATTCATGATAATCAAGTTATTATAGTTGGTGGAGTTTTTTATGAGCTACCACTACCCACTTTGGATCCATCTACTTTACAGTGACCAGTTCTAGCTTCTCCACTAGTTTTAGTTGACCACTAGTTCTTCTTCTAGTAAATATTTAAACACAATTGACACATCCATCACCAGTATAGAGGGTTCATACACCTTCATAGCTTTGGGATTCTAGACAACTTCTAGCTGCAATTTTCACACCTAGAGTAGTTTTATTAAGATATCATGGGTCTACACATAAATCACAACTTCAAAGAGAATCTCCTACTTCCATATGGGTCCCTAAGAGCCCTACAATTACATCCACTTCTTATAATTACAATGAGACCCATAGTTAGTTTCTACTTCAAAACTTTTAGGGCATATATAGCTTTCAAAGCCATAATCTCAACATTTTCATCATACTTCACATTCATGTATGATTTCACTCCTTGATACAAGACACCATGATAGGGAGTCTACCATGAGATGTATCGGTTAGTATCATCTTATCCCAGCCTACATGTACATAATCTCTTTTTCTAGATTGTACATAGCTTATATAAAAATTAAAAAAATTAAAAATACAAAAGCATTCAAATAATTAAAAAATGCCAAAAACATTTCAATTTATGTATCATCCATGATTTACATTACTATTATCATGCTAGGACTTACATTTATTATTCCATGCTATTGTATGTTGACTATCTACATTACCATGCTTCACTTGATCTCTTTTGAGTGTGTCTAATGACATCCAGCTACTTGATTACTTCACTCTACCCATTGAGGGGGCATTCCAATTTTTACATTCAAGACACACATTTATATACATACCCACTAGGGGAATCCTATACATGACAACACCATCTACATTATGTCAATACTACACTACACACTCTGAGTTATCATACTGATGTACATTAATTACCAGATTACATAGATTACTATATCAACATTTCACTAGTATCTAGCACTTGTGTATCTCTTATCATATACCTAGTCTTGTACTAAACATGTCTTGCATAATTTCACTCTTGATTTGATTAGATATATGTGATTGTATATTTCTAGTTTTAACATGATTTTCATTCTTGATTTACATAGCTAGATGAGATTGCATTTCTAATTCCAATTTTGTTTCTTATGTGTACCTTAGGACATCCACCAATGTTCTTTGCTTCTATTTGTGTGTGTGTACCTTTGGAAATTTGTCAATGTACCTTGATTTTACTCTTCTTTGTGCCTGTGGCATTTTAACATGCTTTGTATGCTTGCTTTCTAGTTTGAGTGGCATGTGTCCATGTCCCTTATTTACATGGCCCCTTGGCCAACCTTGTATGCTTCATGATTCTTGCTTTGTATGACTTTTACTTGATTACTTGTCCTTTTTTACAATGTCATGAGACATATCATGCATTTACCTTGCTTTCTCAGATGCCATGATCGACATCATGCTCCATCCCTCCTTGAAAACTAACAACTAACATCTAACATTTCTAGTTCTAGTTTAGTACATTTCACATGATTTTACATTTTTATATCTATCTAGGCATACCCACGTTGATCTAAAAATATCTCAATACAAACATTGTTATATCTAAAGATATCTTGTCAAATGTCATTGCTATATCATGTATCTATGAAGCATAACACACTTATAGGACTCTTTTATTCTAAGGAAAGTCATTGTAGATTCAATCTTTCCTACTTTCAGAAGAGGGGGAAATAAATAGGGGTTTTTTCATAGAGATTAAAGCTCCTATCATTCAAAATAGCAACATTTAGATCACCCAATTCATAATCCAAAGGTCAAACTAGTCAGAATAGAATAGAAAAATAGTGATAATTCTAGATCAATAACTAGTTTTAGAATAGGACAACAATGTTTGAAATGGACAATAACACCAAACACAAGGGTGTCCTCATTTTTACACTCTTGTCTAGGCAAAAAAACACGCAGGTTTTTAAGTAATAGGTAAAAAAGTTAGCTCAATTATAGTTTTTGCACATCCATATCAGTCATAATTAGTAGTTTCAATATAATTTTCTTATGGAATCTAAATATAAGGGGTATCATGTGTATCATGATGGCTCTCACTTCTAGTTTTAGATTAGGCAGTTGACATAAATTCTAGATCATAATCCATGTTCCAAACACTAGTGATTGGAGGCAATGTATGTGACATTGGCCTTCTTTTATTTTTGTGTTTAGTTTATTACTCAAGCATTCTCAATAGTTGCATGCATTATTCTATCTATAGATGATTGGCATCATTCTCAAGTTGAAATCTCATAAAATTTTAACTTCAAGAGTACCCAATTTCTCAAGTTGGCTTTTACATAAGCATATTGCATCAATTTTGGAGTGGCTTTCATATAAGCCTAACCTCCATCTTTCAAAATGGCTAAGAGTGGCCTAGTTTCCATATACATTTGGCTATCCATGTTACATTATCAAATTTTTAAAACATTTATGGGATCCATGAGCCATATCATATATCATCTATTCTATACCAATATCATTTCATAGATTCACTCATGAGGCAAAGATGGATCCAAAGGGCCAACCTTTGTATTCTTGAGACACCAATTTAGAGGGATTGGACACATAGTCTAAACATCGATTATCACACACATGATCATCTAGCTTCTCTAATGATGAAGTAATGGATCCAAAGGGCTAGCCTTTGTATTCTTGCGCCACCTATTTAGAGGGATTGGACACACAGTCTAGACATTTATCACACACATGATCATCTAACTTCACTCAGTAGGTAATGATGGATCCAAAGGGATAGCCTTTGTATTATTGAGTCACTTTTTAGGGAATTGAAAACTTAGCTCCATTTATGATATAAATTTTGGTACAACATTTTCCAACATAGTCCAACATTACTCAATATTACTCAGGATCACAATAGGTTTTGTATTGGTTCATGTACCTAGTGAGGTGTATTCGTTCCTTTCTCTTCCTTTTTATTTTACTCACATTTTTTATGTTCTTATTTTATATCACATATAATAAGAACTAATCTACTCTTTATTTCATTTCATAGATTCATACTTAGACAATGTGATTTTTATGCACTATCCAGCATTACTTAGGATCACACAAGCTTCATGGGCTTCACCTTTATAGGTAAGTTTAGGTACACTTTCTATTTTTTCCATTTATCCTAGTATTTCACATTTTTCATCACTAGAATAAAGAGGGGGCAAATGTAGTCATATAAAACGCAAAATTTGGTTACTTTAGTGTGGCTAATGACACCCAATCTATAGGTCCTCCTACTTGTTTGCACAACCCTTATAGGCTTTTATTTCACCAATTCCTAATCATACACAACCTTTCAGACTTAACCCTTATAGACCTAGGCAACTTTTTTAGGCCTAGATCCATCCCCCCAAGTCTCATTCCCTATGGACAATAGCACCCAACTTGGATAGGAGTGCTAAAACCTAGGGTGTCTTATTTCTAGCATTGTTGTCCAAGTGTAAATTTGGTTCAAATGGTCATATTTTCCCAAATCCTTATCTTAATTTATGTCATCCCAATGTGAATTCATTTAAACCATGATCATCAATTTTTCTATAAAGGGCCTTTCAAATTCTATTTAAAAGGTTTGGCACGTATTTAAGAGAGAAGGAAGAATACAAGAAAGAACACTCAAGCACTTTTCCCTATTCTCTACATACAACCTTAAAATATTATTCCAATCCTATTTAAACACTTAAATTAGTCCCTAGCCATCTAAATTACACCCAATTTACCATCTAGTTTCATTTTCATACATAATTGCGCTAATCACTTCAATGAGATAACTACATTAGCTTGATCCCTCCTCAAAGTATTGGTATGTAAGCAACGTACCCACACATAGGGTGTGAAGTGCATCCATCATATCCTTTACACACTAACCCCTTCTCTCTCTTTCCCAAGTTTCCATTCAAGTTCAAGCACAAAGAGCTCCTAGGGCTTTTGAAGATTAAAATAGACCCACAATGATCTTCATAGACTTTCAAGCTTCAATATTTCATTGATAGGGTAACACAAACCTACCAAGTAGAACCCAAAAAACTTAGATCACCTAGACAATAATGCCATAAAAGAACCACAATGTCAAATAATAGGGTTTTCCACTTTTGACACTCCTATCCAATTAAAAAATGAAGTTTAGAAACATGTTTCTGACACTATCCTAATCTTGTACCTAAATTCTCAATCTAGATAGCTCATAATAAGCTAAGTCATATTTTCTCTCATTTATTACTATTTTTAGAAAAGGCAAAGATACAATCTATCTACATAAATTAGTGGTATGATTATTGCACATTATTTACTAATTTACTTTACTCTAAACCTATTTATTAATTAGGAATAAAACTCCATTATTTTGAAAAACAATAAAACATGTGACATGATGGATCTCACTTCCAATTTTAGATATGATAGTTGATATAACTTCCAAATCAGAATCCATGTTCTAGACACCATTCATAAGGGGAAATGTGCACATCATATTTGTTTTCTTTTCCTTTTCAAATTCAATATTACCTAGGCATTCTCAATAATTGCATGCCTTATTCTATTTGTATGTGGTTGGCATCATTTTGGAATGGATTTCATACAAGCCTAACTACCACATTCCAAAATGCCAAAGTGGCTTTCATACAAGCCTAGTGCACTAGTTTTAGAGTGGCTTTCATGTAAGCCTAATCTCCATCTTTCAAAATGGTCAAGAGTGACCTAGTTTTCAAAATACATTTAGCTATCCATGCTAACATTGTTAGATCATAGTACATTCATGCGATTCAAGATCCATCTCATATGACACACATTTCATATTGGTATTATTTCATAGCTTCACTTCATGGGGCAATGATGAAGCCAAAGGACTGGATAGACTTTGTATTCTTGAGACACCTATTTTGAAGGATTAGACACATATTCCAGACATCAATCAACACATGCAAGATCACCTAGCTTCACTTAGTAGGTGATGATTGATTCAGAGGGCCAGTATTTACATTCTTGATCCAATTCCATGGAATTGAGCACTTAGCTTTGTTTATGATATTACTCTTGGTTCATCACACAACATCACTCAACATCACAATAAGTTTTTTATTGGTTAACATACCTGGTGAGGTGTATTCATTCCTTTCTCTTCCTCTCTCTTTTACCCAACTTTATACATTCTTATTTTAGATTAGTGTATCTAGTAAGAACCGATATACTCTTTTTTTATTTTAGATTCATACTTCACATCATGATCTCTCTATGCACACCCAGCATCACACAACTTCATGAGCTTCACCCTTATAGATAAGTCTAGGTACAAAATCTATTTTTCCTTTATCATAGTATTTTGCTTTGTTTCATCACCAAAATAAATGGGGGTAAATGTAGTCATATAAAATATGAAAATTGGTAACTTGAGCGTGACTAATGACACCTAACCCTTAGGTCCCTCTTGCTTGCTCTCATAGCCATCATAAGCATCATTTTCACCAATTCTCAATCATCCATAGCCTTCTAAACCTAATCCAAGCTGAGCTTGACTCCTCTTTCCATGACATATCAATCCCTTTAGGTACACTTTACTTAGGATAATAGTACCACACTAAAACAATAGCATCATTGCCACTCTTATCTATTTTCGATGCTATTGTCCAAGTTTATTTTTGGCCCCAATAATAAATTTCTTTTGGTTCCATATCTTTGTCCTTGTTGGCCTAATGTGATCACATTCAAACCATGACCAATAGATCCCTATAAAATTCCATTCAAATATCATTTGAAAAGGGGTTGGAAATTATCATTAAGTAAGTAAGAATACAAAAAAGACTACTCAAGAAATATTCCCTATTCTCTACATACAACTATCCAACACACTTAAAAGCTTATTCAAATCCTTACACTAGTCCCTAACCACCTTAGTTATATTCAATTTATCATTCTGTATCTTCATACATATAGTTGCATAAAGTACATCAAGTGGGAGAATTACATATGGCTTGATCCCTCTTTGAAGTATTAGTATGTAGATAGAATTCCCACACAATGGGTGTGGATCCACATCTATTTAATCTTACACACACTAACCTCCCCCCCTCTTACTCAAAATTGGTTAAAACATAATGGAAGATAGGGTCTATAGAAATAATATGCTCTATAAAGAGCTCTACAGACTTCTAGATACTAAAATTTTGTAGACAAGGTCACACAAACATAGAGAACAAAACGCAAAAAGCTCAAATCCTCAAAACAATAGTAGTAGAGGTAGAATATAGTATCAGTGCCACTCTTGTCCAGTTTTAGTGATCCTATCCAATCACAAAAAAAAATTTAGATATCATTTTGTGATAGTGTCCTAGTCCTGCAAAGTGAATTTTAGTCTCTATCTCAGTTGGATAAATTAGTTTCCATCTAAGTCTTATTTTCTTCCCCTTATTACTATTTTTAAAAAGTTCAAATTGCAATCAAATTTCACAAATCAGTAGCTTAATTATCACACATTTATTTATTGATTTTACTACTTAGACCCTTTAACTAAATTAAGAATAATACACCAATATTCCCAAAATTGTTAAATCATATATATATATATATATATATATATATATATATATATATATATATATATATATATATATAATTTAAAATGCATATATTCAAGGATATAGAGAGATTAGAAAGCAGATGCCCCCAAATTTGGAGTAATGATGAGTTTTTACCTAGAAATTAAGATTAAATCTATTGTGAAATCTAATGATACTTATAACCTAGTGAGGTTGGATGATACAATTTGATCCAACCTAAAAATTTGGAAAGATCAAGTTATTTAATCACTTCAACCATACCAAAATGTGAACCAACTACTATAGTAGATTGATTCGATAAATTCTATAAAATTCCATTTGGTATCGATATGTGTAATGGTTTTTGAATCTAAAATTAATTTTGAATTTTCAAATATTAGGCATATGTTACATACCATATGCACCTTAAATATGTCTCATATTAAAATTATGTATAACAATGGTACCATGTATAGAATTATGCCACAACTATGAATCTAAATCATATAATGTGTGATTTTTCCAATTTGTATAATTGTATACATATAGAGGATATTCTTCCAAAGCATGCCCCCACTATATATGGAGAAATATGAAACTGATATAATTTCTAATGTGGAGGACAAGTTTACAAAACATGCCCACAATATAAACTAGAGTTTTTGAATACTAAATAGGTGTGACAAACATTCTTCTAAAGCGTGCCCCCACTGAATCTATGAATTTTAAATGTGTGGAATTCATTTCCATATGACATGCCCCCATTTAATCTAAAAATTTATATAAGTACTGAATACTGAGTGAGTATGGATAACATGCTTCCAAAGCATGCCCCCACTATTATCTAGAAACTATGAATGTGAGGAGGCCATGTCCATATGACATTCCCCCACTGATATCTAAAAATAGTGAATGTGTGGAATCTATGTCCATATGACATGCCCCCTCTGAATCTACAAACTGGTATAAGTATCGAATACTAAGTGAGTGTGGAGAATATGCTTCTGAAACATGCCCCCACTATAATCTAGAAACTATGAATGTGTGGAATCAATTTCCATATGACATGCCCTCACTGATATCTAAAAATTGTGAATGTGTGGAAGCCATGTCTATATGACATTCCCCCACTAAATCTACAAACTAGTATAAGTACTAAATACTATGTGAGTGTGGAAAACATGATTCCAAAGCATGCCCCCAATATAATCTATAAATTATAAATGGGTGGAAGTCATCTCCATATGATATACTCCCACTAATATCTAAAAATTAAGTGTGTGCAAGCTATATCCATATGACATGCCCCATTTGAATTTATAAACTGGTATAAGTACCGAATACTAATTGAGTCTGGATAACATGTTTCCTAACCATGCCCCCACTTATATACCCCCACCTTTGAGGTGAGGAAAATATAAGAACTTGGAGTTACCTCACCTCAAAAGGGTAAGATAATTGTATAGTCTATGATTGTAACCATGTAGCATATAAAAGGAACATGTCTAGGTAAATGTATTATGGAAGCACATAGAACCAATGTGATCACATGTAGGCCTAATATGCATGATAAATATCATGGAAAAATCTATATAGTAACATTACAATGTCAAAATTAAAACAATCACACACATAAGATCAGTAAAAAACAAGCCAAAAAATCAATGGTCCAAAGAAATTGTAAACAAGGGACATGTTTAAATGCCACAAAATCAAATGGACATCACTCCATAAAGTGTCCACAAAGTAAGGAATGACCTATTCAACTGTCCATACAATAAGAAATGACATTGTCAAATGAACAAAAATGCATACATAGGCATAGGGGCCACATACAATGGATCATATTTAAAAGATTGAACCAACAATACAATAGCAAGGTAAAACACTCAAGGAAGTATATAACATAATGCATAAGAAACCAACATAAACATGTCATAGTGGCCCATGGATCAAATGTGTTTGCAAAAAATTTCAAGTGCATATCATATCAAGTACCATGTTTAAGATATAATTATGGATAATAGACATGTGTAAGTACATATGTAATCTCAAACATGATAGTGTAGAGTGAACATCAAATCATATAGCTTTTGTGTAATAAGATCAAAAAAGTAGATGCCCTCATTGTCCATATGACATGCGTAAAGGTAAATCCCAACATCCAAAAATAAGATTGTATCATGTATTTGTGTATACCTTTAAATGTGTATGTAGGGATAAATTATATGCTAACACTCAACATCAAACTAACACATAGATGCCAATGAGCTAATAGAACATGTAGGTGCTGAAAATGTTTTTGGATTTTTGAATATTTTGATTTTTTGGTACTTTTGGAATTTTTTGAAAATGGAAAAACTATCCATCTTCCCAATTTGAATGTAAATAACTAAATATTATCCCAATCAAAATCTAAAGGACTATCTGGTAATTCAATTTTTTTATTCATATGGTAACATGTCTTATGACTTATCATGACACCTGCTACAATGCATTTTAGTAAACATATTCCATTTGTTGTTATCATAGATTTATCACTATACCAATCAAATGACACACATATTTTTATATATTTAAATTGGAATGTAAGACACATGTTTTTCATATCAAGCTTTGCTTCCATCTTAGCTAACCAAGACCAACCTAGATGCAAAGTGAAATTTGGTTTTGGTTTTTTTACCCATATCATATAATATACAATTTTTGGTCTACATGATATAGGTAGAAGTATGTAGACAAGGGAGTCTATATTTAATGTATAATTATTTAGGTCATTCATATTATGTCCCATTTTCTCAAAAAACGTCCCACTACAAAGTGAGTCCCATTCTATACCAATTGGAATATATGTACAGTATAACCCATCGATATTTGCAGAAACTATTATATGTCCACTTGTAGGTGGGTTTGAATGTTGGTATTTTTTTAAAAGAATTGAAATATTAGACTTATTTTGTTTTGGGGATAAAAAATTTATTTTTCCCTCAATCTTATATTCTTGAATTTTGGCCTTCAAATCCCCACATTGACTGACATTGTGGTCTATGATCCAATGTTAGTTAAAATATGGTAATCTTCTCTGAGGAAGAAGATGATTACCTCCATATTCTATGTTGATTATAAGGTAATGAGATCATGTTATATCCAAGTGACATTGACAAAATAATATCAATGTTATCTTATTATGATGCGATTTATAAAATTTATTATGAATCTTTTGATAAGACTCTACATAATGGATATGATGTAAAGGAACTTGGTTCTCATACAATTGATCCAATGTGTTCAATCAAGATGCAGTTATGTAAGGATGAGCATACATATGCTCTTCAATTTTGGTTATCATACTTATTCCTTAATTTGAATTTGTATCAACCTTTTTCATGCCATGAGGATGAATTAGCAAATGGAGTTTGATTATTTGTGTTAAGCATGAAATATACTGAGAGGGGGGGTGAATCAGTAATATTATATATCTTATTTCTTAATCAAATTCCTTTTCTTTAACCACTTAACCACACATTCAAGATATGAAATAAAATTGAAACAATAATTTGCACCACAAGAGAGAGAGAGAGAGAGAGAGAGAGACCAAATTTTTACGTGGACATCCAAAGTGGGAAAAAAAATTGAGAACAATCTCAAGTATATGAATGAGTACCAACTCAAATTAAAAATTTCAAAAGTACCAACTTGTAGGAGCACCAACCCCTTTGTCGAGCACCAACACAACAACTATTTGTGAGCACCAACCCACAAGAGCACCAACCCTTCTTGTGTATAAAACACAACTATCTCTCAATGTTTCTTACTCAACAAATAATAGAACTCTACAATATCTCCTACTTTTCTCTCTTTGAAAACAAATACAAACCATACACTCTCCATCATATAACAAATAGCTTCTCAAGCCTTTATTTATAGCTTTCCAAATGACCTTTGGCATTCACCCTTTGTGACCCTTCAATCCTCATGGGAAATGGTGCCAAACTTGCATGACCATTCATATCCTTGAATTAAAAAGTCATATGGTGAACCTTGATAAGCAAATGCATCCTTTCCTCTCTTTTTTTTTACCTTTATGAATTTTCATATTCCTCAAAGTGTCCCTTAATGGAAAAATGTGTGATACCCTCTTTTATATTCAAATGGTGACTCTTGAAATTCATCAAGATGACTCTTCATGAGAAAATGCATCCAATTCCTCTTTTGTCTTTTACCCCATGACTTTTTGACTTCTCCATGGGCCCTCTTTTGACTTATATGCAACCAAAAATATATTCACTAATATTAAATAAATATTAACACACATTATCCAAGATATGAATATTAAAAACACCATTAAATGTAATGGGGCCTTTATCACCAATAATGCTAGACCTTTGACATCAATAACAATATTTTCAATAATCTCTCCCTTTGTCATTGATGGCAACCTCAAGCTAAAACTACCACGTCCTAAAACCTACACATACTACCATCTAAAAAATATACAGTAACTCCCCTTTACTATAGAAACTTGTACATATTCCCTATACCTATTTCTACACCTATACCTGTACCTTTACCTATTATTCTCCCCCTTTGACATCAATGTCAAAGGGTCTACCTAGAGCTAACACTTAGCTCCCCCATAACTGATGTTGAACCTCAATGGTAAGAAGTAAAATAAATTACTCCCAAGTTCTCTCATAGATACTCAAATGTGTCTTTTGGTAGTGCCTTTGTGAAAATATATGCAACCTAATCTGTAATACTAATATACTCCATCTTAAAATGTTGATCTACAACTTGCTCTCTCAATAAGTGATATCTAATGAGAATATGTTTTGTTCTTGAATGCATCACTGGATTTTTTGAAATATTAATAGCACTTATGTTATCACAGAAAATAGAAATAGGTAATATATTATTCTTAAACTGTAGAAAGTGATATTAAATTTTGCTTCTTGCTTAGCCATGATACTAAGCTATCACCAAGGAAGAAAGCTCCTCCACTTGTACTTTTTTTTTCATCCAAGCAACCTACCCAATCTGAATCTGTATAAGCAACTGAAGTGAAATCTCTACCTATGGAATACCATAATCCATAATCCACTATCTCCTTGATATATCTAAATATTCTCTTCACAAACTAAACATGACTATCTTTTGGAGCTTACTGATATCTTGTAACCATACCTACAACATGCATGATGTTTGGCCTTGATGCTATCAAATATAAAAGATTACCAATCATAGATCTATACAAAGATTAATCTATAGTAGGTGAATCTTCATCCTTGTTCACTTTATTTCATGTACACATTGGTGTGCCAACTGGTGCACAATCCTCAAAACCAAATTTCTTCAACATTTCCTTGGCATATTTAATTTGAGATATAAAAATTCCTTTATCTAACTAAAATATTTTCAACCCTAAGAAAAATGACAATTCTCCAAGCATAGACATCTCAAATCCTTTTTTCATATTATCAAAAAATTATTTTGTCATCTTTTCAATGTTTCCTCTAAAAATAATGTCATCAACATATACCACAACAATAAATTGATGCTCACCTTCTATTTTGATGTAGAGATTACTGTCAGAAAATCTTTTCTTAAAACCTTAATCCTGTAGGTACTTATCAAGTCTTGCATACCAAGCTCTGGGAGCTTGTTTCAATATATATAATGCTTTCTTCAATTTATATACATGGCTACTAATTTTTGAGATAATAAATCCCTTGAGTTCCTCAATGTAGACCTCTTCTTCTATATTCCCATTTAGGAAGGTATATTTGACAACCATCTGAAACACTTTGAAATTTTTAAACACTACATATGCAAGAAACATTTTAATATCCTTTAGCCTTGCCACTGGTGCAAAAGTTTCTTCAAAATCTATTCCCTCAATCTGAGCATATCCTTTACATACTAATTTTGATTTATTCCTAGTCACTTCTCCATTTTCATTCAACTTATTTCTATAAACCCATTTTGTTCCTATCACATTGTGATCTTTTGGGATAGGCACTAATTCTTAAGTATCATTTTTTTGTATCTGATTTAATTATTCATCCATAGCCTTAACCCAATTTTTATCATGTCTAGCTTCTAAAAATGTTTTAGGCTGAATTTTAGATAACAAAGAGAAATTAACATGCTCAGATTCACTTACCATCATTCTTCTGGTGCAAATTTCTTCTTTTATGTCCCTGATGATGTCACTTTCATTATGATTTCTCTGAACATATATGGATGGAGTTTTGGTGTCCTTTTTCTCCTTCTTCTCATCTTCATCTGATTCTTCAAAATCTTCCTCTTTGATGATTTCAAGAATGTCTATTGGATCACTAATTCTTTGTGTTCCATCTTCTTCTATCCTGACACTTGAACTTTAAAAAAAAATCTTGGTTTTTTTGTTATAACATTTATAGGCTTTACTTTTGAAAGAACAACCAAGAAATATACATTCATCTGCTATGGATTCAAACTTTTCAATTTTTCATCAGTTCTCTTTATGAAGCATCTACTACCAAAAACTCTACAATATTCAACTATTGTTGGTTTATCTTTCCATAGCTCATAAGGAGTCTTGTCACTATTAAATCTCAATAATTCTCTATTCTAAATATGCACTACTATAGCAACTGCCTCTCTCTAATATTTATCTGGTATCTTGGATTCATTTAGCATTACTCTCATCATTTCTTAAAATGTTTTGTTTCTCCACTCAATTATTCCAGTTTGTTGAGGAGTTTTGGCTATTGAATAATGTCTCTTTATTACATGGTCTTCAAAAAACTCAATAAATTGATTTGACATGAATTCTCCTCCTTAATCTGATCTTAGACACTTAATTGTCAAACTAGTTTCATTCTCAACTAATGCTTTGAATTCTTTGAAATGTCTAAAAGCTTCTGATTTTTTCTTTAAAAACATTACCCAAGTCATACATGAAAATTCATCAATAAGAAACATGAAATATTTCTCACCCTAAGTACTTTGAGTTGTCATAGGTCCACAAAGATTAGTGTGAACAAGCTCTAACATCTAAGTGGTTGAGTACTCTTTTATTTTGAACCACCTTCTAGCCTGCTTCCCATGCTGATAAGGTTCACAAAGTGTGTCAAATGGCTTTGTAATCTTTGGAATATTTTTGACTACTTAATTTTTACTAATGTTTAAAAGATTATCAAAATTTATGTGACCCATTCTCCTATGCCATAGCTAAATTTCTTCAATCTAACTCAAACAACATCTTTGACATTTGATGTCTAATAACATATACAAATTATTGCCTATTCTTTGAGCATCTATAATCAACACATCTGAATATTTTCTCCTAATTTCAAAACCTTATGCATAAAACTTTAGTGTGTGCCTCTAATCACATATTTGACTTACACTCAAAATATTATGCTTAAAACCTTTTACATATAAAACATTTTCAGTTTTAGTTATACCATTATCCAAACTTAGTGTAACTTTTCTAACAATTCTAGCAGTAATATTAACTCTAAATTTCAATATACCACCATTGATCTTCTTCAAGGTTATGAAATTGTTTTTGTCTCCTATCATGTGCCTTGAACATCCACTGTTAATGAACCATGGCTTTTCTTCATTTATTGCATGCAAAGCTATCTATACCAACATAGATTTTTTAGGTTGTTTCTTCTGCCATGAACCTATCTAAACTTTCTTCTTGATGAATAGAGCCTTGAAACTCTAGTCCTTCTTGATTGAATTGAACACACTTCTATAGTACCAGGATATGTGTCCAAATTTGTTTCACTTTTAACATATTGTGGCCTCTTAATTAAAGCTTGATAGAGGAGCAAAAGAGTTATGGCTTCTGCTTGAATCTGCATGACTTTCCTTCTCCTTATTTTTAAAATTGTCAACACTTTTTTGATATTCTATTTTCTTATGACCATATCCATTACAATAAAAAATAACCATAAAAATAGGACTTGTTTGTGTATCTCTAACCTAATTGCCTTTTATAACTATGTTCCCTCCAACCTTATTTTTTTGAGATGTCATCTGTATTCTTAACTTCTTCCCTTTTTATTTCTTTTTTTGTAAGAGCTTCAACATAGCTCTTTCCTTTTTCCTTGTCTATGAAAGTAGTGGTTTCCCCTTTATTTTTTTCAAATAGAATACATGTCTTATCTGACATTGATCTTTGATTTTCTAATATCTTATTCAACATATTAGTGTTATTCTCAAATTTTGAATCATTGGCTGCTCTATCATTGATTGCTTTATTTGTTTTATCAATATCTATTTTTAAAGAAGAAATTTCAATAACATACCTTTCACATTATTTACTTACTATTTTCAACTGTGCCATTAGATCTTCTTCATTCTTCTAGGCTTCTTCAAAGTGTGCTTGTAGATCTTCAATTATTTCCTTTGACTCATTTTCATTTTTCTCGATCTGAAGCTTTAATCTTCGATTCTTCTTTTTAAGATATTTTAACTATTATAAGGCAAAAATGAGTTCTCATTCTAGATTCACTTCAATTTCATCCTATTCTTCTTGATCATCTATATTTTTTATTGCAGAGGGATCTTTATGTATGGACATGAATAGAATCTCTTATTCTTATGAATCATTGACTCTATCCTCAACTGAGCTAGAATCTTTAGAATACAAAATCTTCTTCTCAAATCTCTTCTTGAATTTTCCTTTAAAATTCTTGTATGTAGACTTGCCATATGTCGAATCCAAGGGCCATCAAATAAGTATTCATTCTTATGCTCCAAAAAATATAATTTGTCCCTTTAAAAAAAGGTGCCTTATTTGTAGAAAAACTTTCATGTGATCCAGCCATCGTGCTTTCCCAATCTAACTTCAATCTATAAAACATTTCCAAATGAACCTACTCTGATACCAATTGTTAAGCATGAAATATACTAAGAGGAGGGGTGAATCGGTATATTATATATCTTATTTATTAATCAAATTTATTTTCTTTAACCACTTAACTACACATTCAAGATATGTAATAAAACTGAAACAATAATATGCACCACACAAGAGAGAGAGAGAGAGAGAGAGAGAGAGAGAGAGAGAGAGAGAGAGAGAGAGAGAGACCATATTTTTACATGGAAACCCAAAGTGGTAAAAACCACAAATAATAATCTCAAGTATATGAATTAGCACCAACTCAAATTATAAAGTTTGAAAGCACCAACACAACAACTATTTTTGAGCACCAACCCACAGGAATACCAACCCCTTGCAAATATTTGTGAGCACCAACCCATAGAAGCACCAACCCCTCTTCTATATAAAACACAACTATCTCTCAATGTTTCTTACTCAATAAATTATATAACTCTAAAATATCTCCTAATTTTCTCTCTTTGAAAACAAATACAAACCATGCACTCTCTTGCATATACAAATGGCTTCTCAAGCCTTTATTTATAGCTTTCCAAATGACCTTTGACATTCACCCTTTGTGACCCTACAATCCTCATGGAAAATGGAACCAACCTTGCATGACCCTTCATATCCTTGCATTTGAAAAGTCATATGGTGACCCTTCATAAGCAAATGCATCCTTTCCTCTTTTGTATTTATCTTGGTGACTCTTCATGAGAGAATGCATCCCATTCCTCTTTTGTCTTTTACCCCGTGACTCTTTGACTTCTCCATGGGCCCTATTTTGACTTATATACAACCAAAAATATATTCATTAATATTAAATAAATATTAACACACATTAGCCAAGATATGAATATTAAAAACACCATTAAATGCAATGGGGCCTTTATCACCAATAATTCTAGACCTTTGACATCAATGACAATATTTCCAACAATTTGATTCTCTTGTATTCTTTTTAACATTAATTCCCCTTTTGATGGTTCCTAATTTTTTTGTGTGTCCATGTGAACCTCAATGTTTAATTTTTTAATATATTTTTGGTGATCCATGATTTTTTTGGAATAACCAAAGCCTCTCCTATTTTTATTATAATTGAGAGCTATAGGATGGGTAATAACTTGCTCAAGTTTGCCCATTCTTTGTCCTTGATATCCATATTTGAGCAAATATCTAAGGCCAAAATTATGTAATATTTTACTTGTTGAGTTTGAAATATCTAAAGAACATGATGCATCCATCATTGTCATATTATAAGGTTTTTTCATCTTATGTTTATAAGTATCTTTAAGTGTAGAATGATTCCTTTTTCTTGATGGCTTGATATGACTTGGTAAATATGTCATAATTTATTGGTTACGCTTTTTTTAAAAATCAATATAAAATGAAGGCCAGGAAGAATCATCACCCTTGATAAGGGGAATATTGTTTGGAAACATATGAATAGGAGGGGTTTAATCAATAAACTTGAAGAAACATCCCATTTATGACTGATTTACAAATCTTTCATGATTTCCTTCTAGATTTGACAAAAATTATCACCATCAAATGAAGGTACCATTTCTCCATGTGGAGCCAATTTTGGTATAAAATGGGAAATGCTTTGGTTCTTCTTTGGGATGGATCAAATAATGTATTGAAAGGATGAGAACATGAACCTGATTAGAGTGATATTAGCTACCACCATTCAAAATGTTGATATTGTATGCCTTGACACTTTGAAGAATGCAAGAGTAATTAATTTTGATCCTTGTTTTGAGATATTTGTAAGGGTTGCATAGTCATAATCATCAAAGCAATCAATGTCATCCATGATGAAATTAAAAAACAACATGACTATGAAAAGTTAAGAAATAAACATCTACAAGAGAATGCTTATGCAATTATGATGCTCAAAGGTCAGGTTCACCAAATGTTTAATCCTAATTTAGATGTGGATCCTATTGGGTGCATAGGCTTAAGAATATAGAAATTATAGGGAATAAGAATGAATATTAGATCTATATTATACCAATTTAAATGTTCAACTTAGATTTACCATATGATGAATTTATTAAGCTGAGCTAAGCTATAAATGAAAAGTAAAACTATGTTAGATATCGAAATGACATAAAACAAGGTACTTACCTAGATTTGATTGTAACATAATGTTGGATATAGAACAAGGTTAAATCAAGGAGTAATATAGTTTTAGAATAGTTGTCTAATTTTGGATTTGGTGTCTTTGTCTCTTAATATAGTTGTATTATCCTAGGATGGTTACATCAATGCTACTCTCTAGGTTAGATATTAGTGTTATGTACAGAATAGGTACTTAAATAAGATGTGACCAAGTGGATACATATGGGTTTGGATTTTCATTCACTTTGGTTTACTTATATCTAGGTTATGGACTATCACTACTTGTGAAATAATAAAACCCTAGCTTTCCATCTTTAATGTGACATTGGAGGAAAATGGGTTAATGTGCACATCGTGTCAGTCTAACCCAAAATGACCCCATTGTCAGAATAAATTGCCTACATATCTAATATTATATAATATGGCCTCATAATCATGTAGTTCTCCCCTATGTGTTGGATTGTGTGTGAATCATGCAATGTGTGTAAATTAAGTACAACAATGACCTAGTTTGTAACTTGGTAAATAAGACCTTACGACTACTCCTTTAGTAATTCAAACCTATGTTTGAGTCGTTCCTTTGAATTATAAAATAATAGGTTATAATAAGAAATATATATATATCTTGAGTGCTCTTTGAATGTTCTTTGGTTCAATTGCCAGGTGAGGAATGAGTGAGGGTTGATATTAGACTTTTACCAATCCTATCAAGAGATAACTTGCATTAAATCACATATGCCAACCATTATAATATGTTTCATTTACAAATTGGATGAATTTAGGGTGATATACACTTGTGTTAGGGTAGGAAAGTAACATCGACACTATTTTCTATCCCAGGCATCAATGTCCAAGGAGTAGGAAATAAGTATAGGATCAAAACTTGTAGAGGTGTAAGATAAGTACATTTTAGGAATTATAGACAAGATAAGATGTCTAAGTCATCAATATCAAACTATTTAAATTATGATATAATCCAAGGGGCACAAGACAGAGTAGATATGAGGCTTGCAAAAGTAAATCATGTGTATAACTAATAATAATATCCAAGGTCAAAGTTTTCCAAATGTAGAATACTGAGGTGATAAATAATCACAAAGTATTATCTACAATAACCTCTTACCCATAAAAAATAATCCATCATGAATCATGTACTTGATCCATGGAGTGATATCCATTTATGTGTTATTTTTCCTTTCTTTCTATGCATCCCAAAAATCCTCATCATCTTCATATAGCTCTTTCATTAATCTAAAGAAAATGTCTTCAAATTTGAGCTCATTCAATTATTATGGTAAACTATTATCCTCATCATCTTCATATAACTCTAAATAAATTCCCCATTTCATATGTCTATGACTTAATTTTTGTTGCTTGTTTATATATTATAAGGCCTGATGACCCATATATAAAACAAGTTATTCTTGTAACAAATAATGACACCACATATTAAGATATTGCATTATTGTATAAAATTATTAATCAAAAACAAAACATTTTATATGTTAATCTTTTAAATTCTCATTAATGCATGCAATAAACTTACATTCTTATCTTAGTATTTTGCCAATGTCTATTCCACTTTCATCACAATCCACTTGGAACACATTGCCATATTTAGGAACTGCCAAAACTAGTTATTCTACTATCTTCTTATTCAAAATCTAAAAACCATTCTTCATTGTAGCTATCAAGTGAGAATGATTTGTGTCCTCTTTTCATAGTTTTCGTTAATTATGCACTAATGCAACAAATATTTATTATAAAATTTAAGTATAAATTTTATAATATTTGAAAGTTCTAGCCTCAAAGATGCTCTTCAGAAAAGGCCACTCCATAATTGTTTTCTTATTTTCAAGGTCCATCCATTCCCATCTCTTGAGATAAAAAATTCCAAATACACTAGCTCCTCTTGCATGAATCTACACTTTTTGTAACATTTAAATAACATTAACAAAGTCTATACATCCACAGATGTAAACCACCAAAGAGTGAAAAATAAGCCACAAGATATGGTATGATAAATAGTCATATGAACATTCATATAATATAAAAAAGGCCACAAAAGAGTGACTTCAACATAAATGCATAAAAATAAAGATCTTTAGCAACAAAATTAAATTTGTTCCACCAAGTATAACCACTAGTTAACTAAATAGAGATTTCATTAACATCAGTCTATTGACCCCAATCCTAAGGAACAATCATAGGTCCCAATCTACTATCAAAATAAACATGTCCCTTCTGAGTGTGTTTCACAGGAGTGGGAAAATGTTCGATTTTACACAAAATCTCATTCATGTTGGATCCTTTGACATAATGAACTAGTTATTCAATGCCTTTAGAATTTCTTGACGTAATAACCTTTTCCATATTCAAAAAAAATAAAAGACAAATTCATCAATTTTTTTGAGAAAATCCAAGCTCAAATCCTCCCTAGAACTTGACATATAAAATTCCCTTGAAGAAAAAACATGACTCAATTTAGCAACCACACCAGTAAGAGACTTATCATAACCCACAACATCCCCACCTGATATAGGCTCCTCCATAAAAACCTCATTATAACTTATATCCTCTTTAGTTTCATACTCTTGAAGTGCACGGAGTACATCTCTATTAGTTTCAATCCAAGCCATTGTGCCATTTTTATTTGAGTTTGAAGAACTAACCTACCCTAATACAAGATCATCAACTTGATCAAAGTAAGCATATTAATAAGCTCCCAATCATGTTATGACACCTAAACCATTAATGAGGATGAGACAATTTTGGGTATCTACCACTATCGATCAAATAGTTATAGGATATTTTTAGCATGCCATATCTCAAAAAAAATTACATCTTACTTTGAGGTATCTTTAGTTGCAAAAAAATATGCCATTAAATAAAGCTAATGGTAACTTCAAGATTGAAGTTAATAAGCACCCTAGTTTTAATTTAAAAACTTCTAGATTCCTTTGCTTTCAAATGACCCAAAATATCTTAGTATAAAATCCAAGCTAAAATTTATGAAAAACTTGTAAACTTTTTTCTTGGAACATACATACCCAAAAGCAATATTAAGTCACAAAATCTCACAACCAAAGAAACAATTCCAACCTTTAAGATAGATGTTCCAAATTTTGGAAATAAAAAGACATTGAAAAAAAGGTGATCAATATTCTCTAACTAACCACACAACAAATAATGGGGATGGCCAAAACCAAACTTTGAAATAACCAACCCAACAACAAGTTTGTCATACAAAAGCAACCACCTAAAACATGACTTTTGGGTTCAAATCAAGAGTCCCAAATAACTTTAAATCTAAACAACCAACTATAAAATGGGTCACAAACATACCAAAAATGATTAAGGTTAAGATAGAGGATTTTGGAGAAAACAAGTTTATCATATAGCATTTTGGTGGTGTAATCAAAAAGAGGTGGCCTTTAATCCATTTAAAATTGTCCCAGAAATCACATTCCTCATCAAACACAATCACACCTTTGGATGACTAAATATCCTTGGTTATCATGGTAAACATTTTTTTCTAAGAATAAAGCACATGAAAACCATTTTTAAGTTCAGTCAAAGAATCCCACCCATGAAAGGAGAAAAGATCCTTAAGGTTATTTAAACCTTTGGAGAACCAAGTAAAGACTAAGGAATGTCTACCTAAGGTAAAATACCTTATATTAATAGTAAGGTTCCACCATAAATACCTATACCCATGAAATATTTATCCCATACCATTAAACATAAGATACATAATAACTAATTGTTTCACTAGTTCCCCATCCTTCCAGATAGAATGGAAAATCAGTGAGCCCATAACTTGAAGCAAGAAAGAGCCCACCAACTATGATCATAGGAATCCAAGAAGGAAGGTTAGTATATTTTTAGTTCAATTAACAAAAACTCAAATAGAAACAAACTAACACTTACACTCCTAGCCTATAACTTTGGGAGAGCTTAGTAATAAAAGTCAAATGAAAGCACAACTAAAACATAAAATACAATAAATCATTCACTTCTTTGAGAGATCTAAATTTTTTATTGAGTGGCTTGCTCATCTTGTGCATTAATAAGTGTTTGGAAAATGTATCTTTTTGGATCCTTCTCTCCTTGTCACCATTGGCTTTGATGTGGCTTGTGATTGCTTAGCTCAAGATTTTTGCATTATAACACTATTGATATGATTCTCATGGGAAAAATATTGCATAATAGTTATATAGTATCCAAGATTATAAATGAAGAGGCATGGAATTTTATTTATAGCCTAAGGATTTAATTCTCACCCAATGTGAGTTAGGGTGGAGTTAAAGCTTGGAATGGGTTCAAACCTAACCTAGGTGAGTTAAATATAACCCTAATAGACTTAATAGTTGTCAAGTAGTTATGATTTTCAATTACTAGGCATGGATCTCCAAAATAGATATTTTAGGATATTTTCAAATAGATTGACAACTCATAAAGGCAATGAAGAAAGGCTAGGATATTTTGAATTTTTGAATTTCCTTTTTTAGATATTCATTAATTTCAAATGGGTAATTCAACTAGGAATTTAATTTGTTTTAGCTTGTTAATTAATTTTTATTAGATTTTTAACTCTTTTAAGATTTTATTTAGGTGAAAGTGCCCCACTTAATAGGTACATAGGATAAATTTACTATTTTGATGTTGTAAGATGATTAGGGATGAATCTGTGCGAGGTTATTATTGCATATGATAGGTTAGCCCAATTAGGGATGTATCAACATGATTTTGAGATTTGATGAATGATGCACAAGTAAATTTTGGATTTTTAGTGATTCTTAGGATTAATTTTCAATGGTTAGTTGAAATTAGTCTAAATTTTGTTTGAAATCTAGTTGTGGCTGGTTTTAGGTGTCTACAGTTTTCCCCTATTTGGGAAGGCATTACAAGCTATAGGCATAGTAATATCTTCTCAAAGAATTAAAAGGTCATGTATGCTTATAAATTTAAAAATAATGGATGAACTATATATTCTCCCTAGAGGGAGTGATTGGCAAAGGGGTCAGATATTGGTCCTTCAAAAGGAGGAAATGATGGGACCAAAAAGATAAAATGGGTAGAAGAGAGGATTTGTCCACAGGCAATTATAATCAACAGTATGGGTAGGATAAAATAATAATGAAATTAACCCATGAGTGAGATTAATCTAATTAAAATAATGATTACATATATTGATTTAAAAATTATTTATTTTCTCAAAGGTAGTTATAATAAGTAACAAAGGTTGAGACACTGATTTACCCAAAAGTAGTTATAATCAATAACATAGGCATATGCCCTAGTTAGGGCATTTGAGTCAAAATAATGATTTTTCCATAGGCAATTATAATCATTAAGATGAGCAAGATTGAAAAATGATATTTGATTATGCCCTAGTATGGAAAATTGGTAAGAATAACTCAAGAATATAATATGTTGCATAGATTAAAGATGAGTGGGTACAAATGTGGAGGTGATGGTTTAATGACTAAAGAAGCCACAATTAAATAGGCACATGAAGATGTGAAAAGTGATGAAAGAGATGAATAAAATAATAATAAATGATCATTGTGAATTATTTGATTATACCTTCCAATGTGGAGATGCTCATCCTTATTGTCATTGATACAACTAGAATGGTTAATGGGTTAGTTTGATCAAGGAGGGTGGGAAGATTTTCCAAGGTTGTCAAGGAGAAGTTTATATAGCTCCATTGATTTTAAGATTTATTGAGATGATACAACATGTGACCATATGCATCATGATCTAAAAAACCATGATAATGTGGCTAAAATATGCATAAATACTGACTACTAATACAATAAATAATTGAAAATAATGCACCAATAATAAAAACCATGATGGCAATGTTGGCATATGAATATGGATGGACTCAATAATAATTCACATGGAAACACCCAATAAATTCATATAGACTAAAATTAGGCATAATAATGAAATCACACAAATAGGAAAACCAATAAATAACAAACAACTAAGCAAACAAACACATAGAAAATTGAAAGTAAAAGCAATAAAAAGCATCTATCATAACCAAGTCAATACCTATGTGCGAAGGCTCAATGGAATGATAAATGAGTGTTATCCCCAAGAAATTATATATGTAAAGGAAAGGTCACACCCCTAATGGAAGTGGAATGGATTAGGACAATCAAATAGATTTACCCTAGTAGGACAGATTGAAGATGACTGACTAGGTTTAAATAGGATAAATGTTTTTGGATTTTAATATTTTTGAATGTTTTTTGGGATTTTATGATATCTTAACTCATTATATTTTGACAATATACCTCTCAAAAAATGGTGATAGCATGGCTTAGGTTATTTTCAAAATGATGAAAGCGTATAGAAAAGAGGGATTAAACTGACCTCAAATTGAATCGATTGTTGCCTACATAGTCCTATTAGGACCTCAAGTCATAGTAGTTCCACCCACACAAAAGGTAGTGAGAACTGATTAGGTCACAAAAATTTCTCAAATCAGGGCAAATGTCAAGGCAAATGAGAATAGTAATGGCAAGGTGATGTGTAAACACATGGTAAAGGTGTTGTTCCTAATTTACCCATAGATGGTTATAATTAGGAAACATAGGTCAGTGATACTAATTTTCCCATAGGCTTTTATAATTACTAACAATAGGTGGGATATTTATTTTCCCATAGGTAGTTATAATTATTGGCACCAATCAAACATAAATGAAAGATAACTTTCCAGATCCACATCACACTACTTCATAGACTGTCATTTAAACAAGGAATTCTAAAACTACTAAAACTAGATCAAAATCCACTCACAAAAGATGCGGGAAGAACCAAAGGAACCAAGATCAAAACAAGTTGGGTAGGGTGGAAAAAATATTCTTTGGTCTAATAGTAAATGTATGTTAGGATGGCATTATTCAAAGAAGATGAGGATATGAAAATTGGCTATAGTAGTAAGAGGGTTACCCCCAAGTGATAAGGTAAGGTAAATGATAGGGTATGAAACAATGACAAGATTAATGGAAAATAAAAATAACTAGATAAATGTTTTTGAAGATTGAAAATGACAAGGTAATGGGAAAATTAAAATGACAAGATAAAAGGCAAATGGCAATGGAAAGGTAAAAAGCAATGGAAAGGTAAAAGGCAAATGGCAATGGCAAGGTAAAAGACAAATGGTAATGAGAAGGTAAATGTTTTTATTATTATTGTTGATGTGGAGATGCACATCCTAATCAACATATAATACAACTAGATAATCAATCATGCAAATTTATAGAAAACACCTCTTATGAATAGCTACTTTGTCAAGAACCTGCTATAAATTTGGACTCCAACAATGTTGTTGTGATCTTCGTTGGCCATTGATTTTATTTCCATCAAATTTAGAGATAGGGTATCTTTGTAGCGTTTGTAAAGGAAAATATAGCTAGGGATGGTGGATACAAATAAATATTGGATGATAGGTTTGGATTGGAAATGTAAAGGTGGATGAGAATGAAATGTATAACAATTGGGAAACAAATAAAGATAAGTATTTTTAGGTACACACAATGTTGTTGATTCTAGATTAAACATAATTTTGGATGTGGTATAGCCAAAAGCTTCTAAATATGTTATCGATAGGACCACTACATTTTTTTATTATTTGGGCTTGAGAGTAATTACCATTTGATTATGTTGTAGATTAGAATCTATATTGATGTTATCTTGAATAATGTCTTCATCAAGTAGTGAAGAACTATTGTGCTTAGTTATTGGCACCTCTATGAATTTTTCACCAATAAAATTATCTTGATTGTTTCAGAGTGCCTCTAAAAATATTTTTTAAGAAATGTTAACTTTTGACTTTAGCTGTCTTCTAGAACCTTTGAAAAGGTTTAACTAAAGGGTTTTAAGTTTGAAATTTTATTGTCCCTTAGTCCCTCCAAAAATGTTTCACTAGGAGATTATTCTTCTTCTAAATGAATGTGATCTTAGCCTTCCTGATGTTCTTTAACTAATATGTCACCATGGATGTAGTTTAACAAGGTGTGATTTTATTGGTCCCAATTGATACTTATGGGAGGTTGAATTTCAATATAATGGCTATGTTGGTTAGTGGTAATGGTATGTGAAATGGTAATGGAATGGGAAGAGGCTGCATAATCCTTGTAGAATATACTAGGAGAACTTATGTCGATGCTGAAGTAATCATCCTCAAAAACCATGGAAGGATCATAATTATAGTCAATCTAATTTTTAAGGCATGTGTAACCAATGTTGTAATAAACATGAATGTATTCTAATTATAAATTTGATTTTGATTCAAGGGACTCTAAATATGATGTTTAAACTGACGTTGATTCTAATTTTGATGTTAAATTTAATGTTGGTTCAAGAGTAGAACCTAGACTAACTCTAATTCTTGATCTTGTGTGGATTTTGATATCATGATGTCTTTTTGAATGTTTGGTACTGGACAAAAAATGGCCTATGATGGCATAATAGGCTCCATAGAGACTAGTTTATCAAAGTGAGACTCCTTAATGAGGGGAAACAAGTAAAGAGATAGCTCCTCAAAGATTGGCTTGTCAAAGGGAGGCTCTTTAAAAATAGGCATATGGTCAAGGTAATGATTTTCTCAAAGGTGGCTATAATCATTAAGAAGTGATTCAATAAATCTTAGATTATCATAGTGAGACTCCTTGATAACATGTATAGCATAGAAAGGTGATTCATCATAGGTTGACTCATCATAAATAGGTGGTCCAATAAATACATCTTGAATTGGTTGGTTCTCTTGGCATTGGTTTATAATTAGTTCTAAAATACTATTCTTGAATATATCTTGGTCTTCAAATGATTGGCTTGGTTAGAGAGTTATTGATTGGCTAGGTTATGGATAGACAATTGGCTTGGGTTTTCTAAAGTGGGAAATGGTTGGTAATGGATGAAAAATAGCTAGTGGTTAGATAATGATAGGCTTAACAAAGGCTGGTTTATGACCTAAGATGATAACTATGACCCATCGAGTTGTGATTGGATAAATTTATTGGGATGATGAACTACCATACTTGGAAGGGCTTAGAATGGTAATGGTAAGGTGTTGTGAAGCTATGTTGCTTGCATAATCCATAGGATGAGTTCCTAGAATAGTAATCCTTAGATGTTGTGGAGATGGGTGGCTCACTCAATCTGAAGGAGGGTTAATGGTATAAGTTTTAGATTAGATACCGTGAGAGGTAAGAGGATGAATATCATATGTCAACCAACCCAAAGAATGTATCACCAAATATTGTGCTTGACTATGTTCCCCAGATTGAGTATTATAAGGAGGATAAGGATCCATCTCATAAACCACTTCTTCATCATAGGGGTCTCAAACAAAGTCAATTTGTGTGGCTATTCTATCATAACATGGATTTTACATGTCTCCATTATGAGTGTAATGAGACATATCCATATCAATTAGGAACATTTCAAAAAAGTCCTAAATTTTTAAAAACTCTTGAAAATGATGTCCAAAGGATAAATGGTCCAAACTTGGTCTGACTTGGTCTAAAGGTGGAGTTATATCTCCAAAATGGTCTGTGATAAAACTTGGTACAAAATAGTCAAATGCTAAATGTCTCACACAAAATGTCAATTGGCTGAATAAAAATTAGAATGTCAAACTCTAGGTACAAGGTGTTTTAAACAAGTCTAATCTAAGAAAAAAAAAGTTGCTAGGTCTTTTGGCCAAATGCAACACATAATCTAGGCTTAAAACAGGCATATGCTAGGTCTTTTGACAAAACAAGGCAAAAAAGCTAGACCTTAAAAACAAGGTGAGATTTAATCTAACAAATATAAAACACTTTAGCATAGACTAGGCATTTTATTTTAGACATGAACTTGGTCAATTGGCATAAGGAATGAAACAAAAGGCATATGGAGAGGTTGTTTTTCCCAAATCTAGGTACAACAATAATCAAAACTAGGCTCTTTGAACAAACAACAAGATAGACAAAATTAAATAGCATAACAGCATGAGATGAAGACCATAAAAGTCATACGCATCTTTGGTTTCAAAAATGGCATTTAAAATAAGGTAAACAAGTCTATAAAATGATTCAATATGTAATAATGTTATCATGATCTAAATATATAATCAATGGTTTGTTTCAAGACTCAAAAGCATAAAAACTTGAAATGAATTGGGCAATGTAACGTTACCCTTTCCAATCAAGTGACACAAACACACATAAATATTTATCAATAGACTAAGGTAAAGGCATATGACAAAAATGGTCAGTGTAATACCTACTCAAACAAAGGAGTGATTTATAAATAAAACTCATTTTGACATGGCATAACAAAAAAATAGATAGATCAGACTTAGAACCATGTAATAAAGGATAAAATGACATAAAACACCTAAGTGTAACATCCTAGATCCTATAGCTGACAAGGTTGTATAATACTATCAAATTCCATCAATATACTTGCTCTTGGGAGGATTTTAAGTGTTAATACAAAAATAAAAGTGCAGGAAAAGTAGGCTTTTTATGCTCCATTTTATCCCATGAGTTTGTACTATGGCATGGAACTTTAAGCTACTTACCCTACATCAATAGTAGGTTTGTGGCAAATGGAATTGTTCTAATCTATAAATTTATGTATATTTATATATGGTTCCAAGTGTGGCTAACACAAGATATGATCACATCATTTAGATCTATATCAACAAGATTGTTATCAAAAGGTCTTGTCCTTTTCACAATAACTACATCTATCGCTTACTCAATGTAGTGTGATGTATGAGTTGTCCCTATTGTTCGAAGCACTATATTACTAATGGAGCTTGTTTAACCACTCAAATAAGTGTCCTAATAAATAAACCTCAATTTATACACCCCACCATGGAGTGGGATTGAAATGATGTTAGGAGATAAATTATTAGGTTAACACTTCCTTAGAGAACCCATGAGGAGGAGATGAACTCCAGATCACAATCCAAAATGCATGAAAATAAAAAACAAATGAAAAGATTTTAGGGTCACATTTAGATCACCCAAACCATATGGATTTGAGAAGATTCTTAACGGTGTTCTTTTCATGCTTTTGGACTAAATTGACTAAGGCAATGAATGAGTGATTTTGATCACCTGAGTTCCCTAAAGGGGATGAGGGAGAGCATACATGCATCAATCATTTTGATAAAATAAACAACTTAAATAAAATAAGCAATGAAAATGAAACTCTTAAGAGTGTTTATCTAGTGTGAGAGTTCATTTTAATCACCAAAATGAAATGTGTTGTGAAGTTTTTGTCCCCATGGCATTAGTTGAAAGACATGCAAAACTTTAAAAACATATAAGTCATGAAAATGAACTAGGCTCATTTTAAACACCAAAAACAAGGTGAGCAGGGTTTAACCACATTCAAATTTGACTTTTCCCACTTTAGGACTTGTAATTGTTAGATGTTTTTTTTTCCTGCTTGGAAACCCAAATATGAATGAGAAAACAAGTTATCAAAGTTTTTTCTTAGGTTTCTCTAATTTTATGTTTAAATGATCGACGTCCATTCATGTAGAGATCAATGTATCTATATAAATTGATGTTGGTTAGTCATAAAGGATTAAAATCAATCAACTCAGATTGACATTGATTTCTTGCAAAACATAGAAAAATATAAGATAGATTTCACATAAACTAACTGTCAACCAAATGAACTTAAAATCAATAAATAACACTAAATCTTGCAAGTAAAGGGACAACTAAATGATATTCAATCCTTTATAAACAAAACAAAAATTGGAAAACTTAAGAAAAACTTGTTTAAACATATTTTTCCATGGTCTATTCTGCACACAAAGGTCAACATCAGTTCTGAAAGCATTGACATTGGTCAGAGAGAATCAACATTGATCTCTATGTAATATGTGTATCACAAAAAAATATTATACGTGAATAACAAAGTTAAAACTCAAATTTTGAATATTTCCAAGCATTCATTAGAAAAACTAAGATCTGCATATTAATCCCCTTGCATGTATGGGATGTTTGAGGTCCCATCGAGCATGCCAGTTGTGATCATAGTAATCTAAGAAGGGAGGTTAGTATAGTGTTAGTTCAAGTAACAAAAACTCAAATAAAAACACACTAACATTTATACTCCTATACTAGAAATTTGGGAGAGATTAGTAGCAAAAGACAAATGAAATCACAACTAGAACATAAAAGACAATAAATATTTTACCTTCCTTGGGAGCTATAAATGTTTTGTTGAGTGGCTAACTCATATTGTGCATCAAGAAGTCTAGCAATTGGAGCTTGTTGGCCTCCTTCTCTCTTTGGCACCATTGGCTTTAATGTGGCTTGTGATTGTTTGGCTCAAGATTTTGAAATTATAACACTATTGATATAAGTCACGTGGAACAATTCTTGCATAATAACTCTAAAATATCCAAGATTATAAATGAAGAGGAATGACATTATATTTATAGCCTAAGGATTTAAATCTCACCCAAGGTGAGTTAGGGTGGAGTTAAGTCTTGGAATGGGTCCAAACCTAATCTAAGTGAGTCAAATATAACCCCAGTAGAGCTAATAATTATCAAGTAATTATGGTTTGAAATTACTATGCATGGCTCTCCAAAATAGATATTTTAGGATATTTTCAAAGATCTTGACAACTCATAAAAGCAATGATGAAAGGCTGAGATATTTTGAATTTTTGAATTTCCTTTTTTAGATATTCATTAATTTCAAATGGTTAATTCAACTAGGAATTTAATTTGATTTAGTTTGTTAATTAATTTTGATTATCCATTTAGCTCTTTCAACCTTTGATTTAAGTGCATGTGCCCCACTTAATAGGTACATAGGCCAAATTGACTATTGTGATGCCACAAGATAATTAGGGATGAGTCTGTGAGAGGTTATTATTTCATACAATAGGTTACCCCAATTAGGGATGTTTCAACATGATTTTGATCTTTGATGAAAGATGTGCAATCAAATTTTGGATGTTCAGTAATTCTTAAGCTTAATTTACAATAGTTGGTAGGAATCAGTCTGAAGTCTGATCAAAATCTATTTTTAGTTAGTTTTAATTATCTACACTAATAGATTAGAGATATGAAACCCTTTTTAATTCAGTTTACCTTTAAAGAATCCCCTTAAAATATTAATTATAATGAGTGTTACATCCTAATTTCACCCTAAGTATTATAACCTTTGAATTCATGGAATATTATGGTTATCATTTAATTATTATTTCTTTGATTTAAACTTTATGAAATATAATGGTTATTGGACATTTATATACTAACTATTTTAGATTATGGATTAATTATGTGATAGTTGTACTTTCTTATTATGTATATTTGTTAGGTATGCATCATTAGTTTTTAATATATATGATGACTCATACTAACTACCTACTTGTCATAAGGTGGATTCAAGATTGATTCTTCCCTCAGAGCATGATGAAGAGAGAGCATCATAAGAGAGGATGGCATAGATGGGATGATTAGTGGATGATAGAGGAACTGCTAGTAACCCAACACACACCACCGTATGATAACTTGTTTAACTCTTTATTTAATTTAGATAGTTTATTTTTAAATATTGATATACTTATGATATGATCATGTTTTAGTTGATGATTATGATGATCTGATTGTGTGATCTTAGGTATGATTGTATTGCAGAGGTTTACTCATATAATATTTTTTTATGATCATGTTGTCAATGTTTACACTAATCTAGTTGTCTAACACAATGACTGGTTTAAATGATATTCAATAAATATCATTGTCTTGATTTGATGTCTTTATGTATAAGAAATAGTCAAGGAATTAGTATAAATATATGATTAGATGATCATTTTTTATAACATCTCTATATGTGATGAAATATTATAATATTCAATAGGATTCCTTTTGTGGTCAAAAGTTGGTTATTGATTTCTCCATAGTTGCATTGTTATCCTATGAAATTAACCTTAGTTAAAGGATTGCAATGCAAGTGGCATTAGTCTAATGTTATAAATAGAATTATTAATTGGTTTGATTTATCTTTTAAAGAGATAATTACTTGTTATATTAAATTTAAGGAAATTTAACTAGCAAATTAATGTTATTTTAAGAGCTAAGTCCAATGTATGGATTACATTGAGAATTGAAGGTATAAAATTAGCATTTTATAAGGACTTAAGTTAGTAATTAACTTGGCCTTGAACACAAACATTAATCATGCATGATTTATGAAAATAAATGAATCTCAAGTTAAGTTATGGTAATTGATTTTAAACTAAAATGGTAAAGCAACAGACTTATGCATGGAAATTAAAGTTTTAATAATGAGATTATATTAAGAGAATGGGAGAATACGGTTAGGGGACAACATGATACAAGAATGAAGAAGGAGGTGAGCAGAGAGATAGAATAGAAATTAAAAATACATTCAAGGAGAAGGAAAATGATCTTGGAAAAAATTACCAATAGGTGGTGTAATTCCATTTCATGGTTGCTAGGCCTGGAAATTTTGTGTATGTTTTCTTGAATGGGTTTTCAAACCATGCCTCTAAAGAAAATTTTGTGTGTAATTATCTCCCATATAAAATTAAAAACTACATATATAGATAGGTTTCTTTTATTAAGAAAATATATCACACCCATTTAGAGGTTGGGTTGTGTATATAAGTCATTGATAGTTAGATGGGTTGAGTATTGTATGGACCTACAAGAATCAACTATGTATGTTTAAGTTGAATTTTTTTGTTTCAACAAGAGGGTTAAAATAGTTTATATATACATGAGTGTATATGTGTGTGTGTGTGTGTGTGTGTGTGTGTGTGTGTGTGTGTGTGTGTGTGTGTGTGTGTGTGTGTGTGTGTGTGTGTGTGTGTGTGTGTGTGTGTGTGTATACAGATAGTTATATTCAATATGTATAATGTTTATGTGAATTGGGAAATTGATTCAAGTCTTTTATGTTTGAGATCCTACAACTAGTTAAGGAAGATTCTTATTGAATATAGTTTCTACCTATGTCATTTGCATACCCTTTATACCATAACAAGTCGATGAAGATAAACTAGTGGATGAGAAAATAGGTAAACACTTGGGAGGTGAACATGCCATTTGACTGTGTCATGCTATGACTATGTTTAAGACCTTTGAAAATAATTATTGTTTTATCGAGCATAGACCTTTTGAAGATAATTAATTTATGTAGTTGACTATGTATAACATATATCTCTGAGGTATACATTATTAAGTATGGTTGTGCATGATATTTTGAGATAATCATTATTATATATTGTGTTAGAGACTTCTAATGAAAATAATAAAATAGATATTCATGAGATACTTCTTTGAGTCGATCATTGAAATTAGTTGTACATATAAGTATTTGTATTTTGTGTTTTTGTAATACAATGTATACTATATAGTGTATATGTATATACATAGATATAAATGTATATATTCTTAGTATTTAATATCCCAATGATATGGGAATGTTCCATATACTCCATTTGGGAAAGAAATGGAAAATATATGAAGGAAACTATGTTTTCTTTTTACTGCAAATAAAATTTTGGTGGAACTTTATTTTTTCCTTGGATTTTTATATTATGTTTGAATTCAAGTTTATATATGTAAACATGTTTTCTGCACACTCTGTTTATTACAACTAGTTGACTGGGTCAAACCAATGTTAGTATATGTGTTATGTTTTTGAGACAAGCATTGTAGAATGGCTATGCACATGTATATCTTATCCAATTATTAATTATGCTAGTTATGCTTTGATTTAGTATAGTTAGATGGACTTCACTAGCTTAGTTAGCATTATGAATGTTAGATGAAGGTAATCTTATCAAGTGGTGTGTATGAAATTGATTGATCCTAGAGATAAATTACTATTTGAAAATTTTGTCCAAAGTAATGTTAGATAGACATTATCATTTCATACATTTGATTTATGTGTTTGTGTGATATCATGTTCAAACATATTTTATTTATGGTACACATCATATAGTATAAATCTTACAACATACAAGTAGTAGCATGTCTCTCTAGATTCCTACTCCATCACTATCTACCCATACATGAAGGGAGGGACATTTCCTAATGAGAGATTATGTGGGTGATTGATGGTTCATGGTTGGTGTGGAAAAGTGCTCAGATGATGTTCTCCCTCCCCACTATATAACTTACTTAGAGACTACACTTGAGATTATCAAAGATACATGAGTTAGTTTGATGACTCAAGCTCCATCGAGCATAGTATCTATTTATTATATTAAATCAAAATGCCTAATGGAAATTTAATTATACTATTAGTTATACTTTAGTAGTAGTTGTATTATTATACTAGCCATGTCTGGATTTTAAAGTGATTACTTTCCTTACAGTTATATTATGTACATAAAATGCTAGTGGTTGAAACTGTTATTGTGTTAATTTTGTGGATGTCTAATATTATTTAGTAGTATATTAAAAATCACTAATTATATTCTCATGGTGTAATATAGTGAAATAATTATGTTGAGTAATTAATTTTTAAAAAATACTACATTAATTTAGACTATCCTTGAGGGGTTGTTTCATGTCGTATCAGAGCCAAGGATTGAACTCTAGGATTTAATGAGTTTGCTAAAAAAATTGTATTCTTATGTTTAGAAAGAAAGAGAATGGGGTGGTCAATATAATTTATATGATTATGTTTTCAATTGTTTATAGTCTCAAAAAATATATATATGAGCTGTAAATGTATTTTATTGAATCATATAGCCATATGTATAATTGTATATGAGCTGTAAATGTATTCTTGTTTGATTTGTATAGCCAAATGTACATATGTAAGTGAGCTAAAAAATTGGAATGTATTCAAATTTAAATATATGTATGTATGTGTGTATGTATGTACAAAATAACATAGTGAGGGTCCTTTGAATGTCAATGAATATAACCCTCTAGTTTATCCTAACTAATTTACCATTAAACAAGTAGTCAAGTTGGATTAGATTCTCACAACCATAAATGATACCAAGGATTAGATCATAGCCATGGAATAGGAAATTCATGACCATCGAGAGGAAGAACATCAGGAAGAACTTATTGAGCATCCTATTGAGAAAGAAAACTAGTAGGATGTGAGAGCTCAAGTAGTTATAGAGTTGTTTAGGGACATGAAAAAGGTGAGTCCACCTAAGTTTGATGGAACTATCCTACGTGATGGAGATAAAGTGTAGCTGATAGAGATGGAGAAGTATTTAAAATTCAAAACTATTGTAAAGGAAGAACCAAAGATTTTTTTGGTCACAAAAGTGTGAATTAGAGTTTTAGGAATTGAAAAGATGGTTTACGTTGGCACCAGTGTTAAGAGTTCATGACCCCAATGTTTAATTTTTAGTGATCATAAATGCATTGAGAGAGGGACTAGGAGGAGTCCTTATGTTTAATGGTGTAGTAGTGGCTTATCAATCAAATAAGATGAAACCTTATGAGGTAAATTACACCCCTCATGACATATAACTTGTAATAATTGTGCATGCCTTGCAAGTCTAGAGACATTATTTGTTGGAAAAACCATTTGAGCTCAAGACTGATATCTTGGGACTCAAGTATATTTTCACCCAATTAAATTTGAATGCTTGTTAGAGATGCTAGCTTGAGTCCTTTTCTAATTATGATTTTGATATCAAATTTATCAAAGGTGAGGAGAATGGGGTATCTATTGCCTTGAGTCATAAAAGGTACATAACAAGTGTAACTACTATCAAGAGTACTTTCAGGGATTATGTGATTGAGTTCTCACTAAGAGATGAATTCCATGATCAAATCAGAAAAGAATTATTTGAGAATGCACAAAATCCTTGATATAAAGGATTCATTTGTGAGAGTGATGGTCCTTTACATTACAATAGATGGATGTATGTGATAGATCAAGATAATCTTTAGAGCATAGTACTAAAGAAATTGCATAATGTCCCATATTCAAGACATCCAAGAGTAACCAATCTCATGGCAGAGACTTAGACTTATATATTTTTGGAAGGGAATCAAAAATGATGTGGCAAATTATGTGTCATATTATCTAAAATGTTAACATATAAATTTTGAGCATGTACACCCAACTAGATTATTATATCTACATGATATATTAGAGTGGAAGTGGTAGGTGATCAGTATGGAGCTTTTCCAAGATTTACCAATGTGGCTCATTTTATACCAGGCAATTTAGCAGATGATGCACCTACCCTTATGAAGAGGTTTATAAATTAAATGTATATGTTGTATGGATTTCTAGAGAAGATCATTTTAGATCATGATCTGAAGATGACTTCTAGGTTTTAGGCAACTTTAAACTCAGTTTTAGGTACACAACTAAACTTTAGTACTAAATATCACCCAAAGATTGATGATCAGACTGAGTGATTTAATCAGGTGCTAGAGGATATTCTTTATATGTATTACATGGATCAAAAATAAAAATTGGAAGATTATATTTCATTTGTTGAGTTGCATACAATAATTCATACCAATCATCTTTGAAGATGGCACCATTTGAGGCATTGTATGTGAGAAGATTAGGGCACCACTTATTTGGGACAAGTTAGAGGACTAGGTATTATTTGGGCCTAAGATGCTTTCAAAAATGGAATAATAAGTCAGATTAATAAAGTAAAGATTGGCCAAGGCTAATAATAGATAAAATAGTTATGTTGATCTGAAAAGGACAGATAGGTAGTTTTATTAAGTGATAAAATGTTCTTGTGAGTTAAGTCATTGAAGAGATCAATTAAATTTGGGAATTCAATGAAACTATCACCAATATATGTGGGACCCTTCAATTTATTAGAAGTGGTCAATCCTATAATGTATAGGATTGCATTGTCACCATCCCTAGGTCTATTACATAATTTTTTCCATGTATCTTAACTTAAAAATTATATATATGATCCCTCGCATGTACTAAATAGGAATGCTTTGAAATTTATAGATCCTGGGGTGGTCATGGTAGAACTAATTAGATTAATTGACACTCACAAACTTTGTTTTCATAATATAAAAGTGTCACAGTGCAAGGTCTTTTAAGAATAATACTATGACAATAGTGCTACTTGGGAGAACTATGATGAGTTATATAGGTTATTTCCACATTTTTTTGATTTATTTGATACTAGACACTATGTTTTTATTTTTTAAACTATTTTGCTCTTCAGAACTATTATTTGAATAAGTGTCATTAGGATAATGACCAATTTTAGGGGAGAAGGATGTTACATCCCAATTCACCCTAAGTATTAGAACTTTTGAATCCATAGATTATTATGGTTATCATTTGATTATTATTTATTTGATTTGAACTTTAAGGCATATACTAGTTATGGGATAGTTATATGTTGATTAGTTCACATGATGGATTAATTATGTGGCAGTTTACTTTCTTATTTTATACATTATGTATGTATATTTGTTAGTTATGCATCATTATTTTTTGATATACATGATGACTTGGACTAACTACTTAATTTTTGTGAGGTGGATGCAGGATTGATTCTTCCCTCAAATCATGATATAGGGAGAGCATCATTAGAGAGGATGGTGTAGATGGGATGATTGGGGGATGATAGAGGAACTACTAGTAACCCAACACACACCATAGTAGAATAACTTGTTTAACTCTTTATTTGATTTATATAGTTTATTTGTTTTTTAGTGTTGATATACTTCCACTATGATCATGTTTTAGTTGATTATTATGATGAAATGATTGTGTGATCTCATTTGTTTTATGACCATGTTGTTGATGTTTACACTAATCTAGTTGTCTAACACAGTGACTAGATTAAATGATACTCAGTAAATAATGGTCTTGATTTGATGTCTTTATGTATAAGAAATAGTTCAGGCATTAGTATAAATCTATTATTAGATAATGATAATGCTATAATTATTATAACATCTCTGTGTGATGAAATATTATAATGTTTAGTAGGATTATTTTTTTGGTCGAAAGCTAGTTATTGATTTCTCCATAGTCACATTGTTATCCTATGAAATTAACCTTAGCTAGAGAATTGAAATGCAAGTGGCATTAGTCTTATGTTATAAATGGATTTATTAATTGGTTTGATTTATATTTTAAAGAGATTATTACTCGTTACATTAAATTTAAGGAAATTTAACTATCAAATTAATGTTAACTTAAGAGTTAAGTCCAATGCATGGATTACATTGAGAATTGAAGGTATAAAATTAGCATTTTATAAGGACTTTAGTGGAATTAAGTTAGTAATTAAGTCCACATTGAACACAAATATTAAACATGCATGATTTATGAAAATAAATGAAGATCACGTTAAGATATGGTAGTTGCTTTGAAACTGAAATAGTAAAGCAGTGGACTTATGCATGGAACTTATATTGTTAAGAATGAGATTATATTAAGAAAATGGGAGAATACAATGAGGGGATGGAATTATATGAGAAGGAATAAAGTGGTGATTAGAGAGATAGAATAGAAAGTAAAAATCCATACAAGGAGAAGGAGAATGATCTTGGAGGAAATTACTGGTAGCTAGTGTAATTCCATTTCATGTTTACTAGGCTTGGAAATTTTGTGTATGTTTTCTTGAATGGGATTTCAAACCATGCCTCTAAAATAAATTATGTGTGTTATCATGTTCCATATAAACTTAATAATTACATATACGTATAGGTTTCTTTTATTATGAAAATCTATCACACCCATTTAGAGGTTGGCTTGTGTATATAAGTCATTGATAGCTGGGTAGGTTGAGCATTTTATGGACCTATAGTAATCAACTATGTGTGTTTAAGTTTAATTATTTTGTTTCAACAAGAGGTTTAAAAATAGTTTACATATACATGAGTATATATGTATATAGATATATAATATGGATAGTTATATTCAATTTGTATAATGTTTATGTGAATTGGGAAATTAATTCAAGTCTTTTATGTTTGATATCTTATAATTAGTTAAGGAAGATAATTATTGCATATGGTTTCTACATGTGTCATCTACATACCCTTTATAATGTAACAAGTTGACTAAGATAAACTAGTGGCTACGCAAATAGGTAAATACTTAAGAGGTGAACATTGTTATTTGACTACATCAAGTTATGACTATGTTTAAGACCTTTCAGAACAATTATTGTTTGATCAAGTATAGACCTTTTAAAGGAAATTAATTTATGTATTTGAATGTTTATAATATATATCTTTAAGATATACATTATTAAGTATGGATGTGCATGATATTTTCAGATAATCATTATATTCAATTGTGTTAGAGACTTTTGAGGAAAATAATAAAATAGATATTCATGGGATGCTTCCTTGAGTCAGTCATTGAAATTACTTATACATTTAATTATTTGTGTTTTGTGATTTTTTAACACAATGTATACTATGTAGTACTCACACACACACACACACACACACACACACACACACACACACACACACACACACACACACACACACACACACACACACACACACACACACACACACACACACACACACACACACACACACACACACACACACACACACACACACACACACACACACACACACACACACACACACACATATACATACATACAAAGTCCCTCTTCAATGGACTCATAAAGTCCCTCTTCACTATGTATATAATAACCTATGTATATAATCTCAAATTTTAATAACCTAATAATATGGGAATCCTCTATATACTTTGTTAAGGAAATAAATGGAAAATGTATGAAGGAAACTACATTTCCTCTTTACTGCAAATTGAATTTTGGGTGGAACTTTATTTTTGCCTCAGATTTTTGTATTGTGGTTTGAATTCAATTTTATAAATGTAAATGCATCTTCTATACACTCTATTTATTAAAATTAGTTGAATAGGTCAAACCAGTATCAGTATATGTGTTATATTTTTGAGGTAAGCATTACAAAATGGCTATGCATGTGTATATCTTGCCCAATGATTAAGTATGTTAGTTGTGCTTTGATTTAGTATTCATTTTGATAGGTTTTTCATGAGTTATCCACTTGAAAATGATTCATGAACATTTAGTTGAGTTAATTAATTATGAAGTGAATATTAGAATTTCATTATGAATTGTGTGTGTGTGTGTGTGTGTGTGTGTGTGTGTGTGTGTGTGTGTGTGTGTGTGTGTGTGTGTGTGTGTGTGTGTGTGTGTGTGTGTGTGTGTGTGTGTGTGTGTGTGTGTGTGTGTGTGTGTGTGTGTGTGTCTGTGTCTATGTGTGTGTGTGTGTGTGTGTGTGTGTGTGTGTGTGTGTGTGTGTGTGTGTGTGTGTGTGTGTGTGTGTGTGTGTGTGTGTGTGTGTGTGTGTGTTTTTGTGTGTGTGTATTGTTATATGATTATATTAGACTAAGTATTAAACATTTAATATATTATACATTGATTGGATTTTTTATATAAACTTGTAAATTGATTTCTATAACATATATGATATATAGTATAGATGGACGGATAAACCCTATAGTAAATCTAGGAACTTATATACCAACAATAGTTGTATGCAACTTGTTGTGTGAAGTTTAACATTACCTATACATATTGGTTATATTCTCATGGTTTAATCTAATGAAATAATAATGTTGAGTAATTAAATTTTAAAAAAAAATACTACATTATTATAGACTCTTGTTGAGGGTTTGTTATAACTAGGACCTTCCAAGGATCATCACCTTTCAATTCCCTAATGATCCATTTGATAGCAAGGTTTATACCTTGGAGCTTAAGATCTTTCAACCCTATCCCCCCAAATTTATTAGGAGCACATTAAACCTTCCATTTCACTGCATGTATTTTTTTATTACCCTTACCATCAGACCCGAGAAAATATTTGATGATTTTTTGTCATAGATTAATCTAGGTCTTATTCAAAATCTAATAACATGCATAGTAAATATTGTATGACAAGAGAAATTTTTGACAAACTTATATTCTACCTAAGAGAGAGAGAGAGAAGGTGACCCTACCACTTACAAAAAAAAATTTTAATTTTGACATGTATCCAATCTCACATAAGTCTTAAGGAAGTATACAAGGTAAATAAAATACCCAAATATCTGACTAGTTAACTAGGTCCCTTCTAAACCCACCCAAACCCACTCAGCCAAACTAACAAATTATCCTCCAAACCTATCATAAAATATTTATGCATGTCCACTCTAGACTAAAAAAATAGAGAAATAAATATCCATCCTATTATAAACTTTTTGAAGATTATCCTTCTCAATCTTAAAAAATAATGTAGTATCTGTTATCACATTTAAGTGCACTTAGCTAGGTTGTAATACCTCTTTCAATAGATAGAATGGAAACACTCCTAGGTTGTGGGTTCCCTATATTATAAGTGAATCTATATAAAATTACAACTCCTTCTCAAACTATAATGATCCTGATTTAATATTAGGTTACATCCCTAAAACCTAAACTAGCAAAGCCTAATCTAAGCCACAACTATGATTTTGTAATGAAATGGGAGAATAAATAAGTTGAAAACTAAAAATAAGGTGATGCACCAAGTTTGATTATCTCTTTCATTCAATCTTACAGCACAAGAACAACCTTTAAAAGATTGATTTTAGCTACACACTCTCGTAACAGAGGTATGGTGAAGAAACCAACTTGCATAAGGGTTTTAGAGTGTACATTTTCCTTACAAATGAGCCCAAAGAGACTAATTTGCATCTACAATTAGAATCAAACTAAGTAAAAGAGACTAAAAACCATAAAATTCAATTGAACTTATGAAGTGCACAGTGAGATATCAAGGAAAAAGAGGCAAATTCAGTATTTTACTGATAGTTCAATGATCCAAAACTCAAAAGTATTGGTTGAACAATATTTCAAGAACACACAAATAATAATGCTATATCTAAGAATAGATGTTTTATTACTCAAAATTGTAAATACAACATATGCCTATCTTTGGGAAGAGATGTATGTTTTACTTTTTAGGTTGTGTATCTATTTATATCAATTTTTGAAGTTAGGAGGATGTGTAAGGTCACAAATATTGAGGGAGATGAAATGGTTTGAATTACATGAATTACAATAATACAAAATTTGAGAAATTACTATTTTTAGAAACTTATTATTTTTAGGCTACACTACTAAAATTGAAATTTGGGGAACTTACATTTGGTTTTGGGGGGTCAAAATCTACGAATAAATCTTTGTGCCATCTCACAGCTTTCATCTCATTATTATCTTAGAATGGTTCAAATGGGGAGTCAAATGGAGATATGGTGCAAATTTTATGGCTCCTTGAAGTTCTACCACCAATAAGGGTAGGACCGTCACTTGATTTGTTGCCTAAAGTGTTTCCTTGATCATTTCTTGAAGTGTTTTCTAGATCACTCAAGGCCTAACAAACATTATAGGTCTCTAAAAGAGTAGAGTCTTGTCATACCAAAGAGGATGGATACAAAATGAGGTTATTTTAGCCTAATATATAAGAAATAATGTGTGAGATAAGATAAAATCACTACCAAACTACATAAATGCAACTGTTACAAAATTATTATATCCCATTCAAGAGAAAAACAAGTGTAAATTAGGAGCATTAATACTCATTCAACTCATTAGTGTTTTTATCATGATTATTCTCCAAAGAAGGTGGTGTAGTCATGGAGTAAAAGGCCGTATTTGCTACTTTTTTTGTTCAAGTGTTTATAGATGGTGAATATTCCCTATAAGGTTGCTCCACTTGAGAAACTATTGAATTTATTTCCTTAACTCACCTCTCTTTTCACATTTTCATATAAAATCTAATTTCATGGTTTAATTATAAATAGGCCTCATATACCATTTAGAGCATTAAAGGTTGACTTTTCATGATGGGAACTTCATGATATCCAATATAGTCATGTTTGACATGTTGAAGAAGTATGAAATAGAGTCCTTCATCTTGCATTATTTAAATTTTATATTCATAAGAGCTCTTAAAGGGATAAGAAACATGTATTTCATGCTTGAAAGTCCTATTTTTTCTCTCATCCTCTTTGTAAACCTACAACTCACTTGTTGGAGTCCTGATTCTCATGTTTCCCTTGACCTCTAGTCTTTTTTAATACAACATCATGCCTTATCAATAATATTAATAACTCCATACTATAACTTAGTCATCATCATGGCCTTTATTGATTATTTAAGGGCTCAAACCTATTAAAATACTTTCAACCTAGTCCTAAGACTATTAGGTGTGCCAATGGTCTTATATTGCAAGCTAATGGACCTATGGAGATCCAACCTAAGATGGTAACTTGGGAGTATGTTGAAATTCTACAAGAAGATCTTAGTGACCCATTGAAATCATAAATGACTTGAATCCATGGGACCATGTTCAAACAACTTAAAAATTTCAACATCATCTTGCATTTACTCTTCATCACCCATGAGATTTGTGAAACATACCTATTTACCTAAAATCCCATGTTGATGATTTCAAGAAGACTTCATTCTAACACTCAATACATAGTTTAAGCCTGCATCTTGGATAAGTTTTATTTTAAGAACCAACTATAAAAATTTTGAGGCTAGATCATGTATGAAGACCTATTTTGGCATGCCTAAAACTTTTTAATTTGTCTAATCCTATCTTTCAGTCCATTTTAAAGGCTTTAAGAATAATGTATCCATCCTAATTAGAAAAGAAATTCTTTTTTATATTGTATGTGTAACTATATAACTATAGAGTGCCTCCCTCTCATTTGATATACCCATTTCACAAGCTTCAACATCACAACTAGCACCTTTCCTACAACTTTTCTTAAAGGCATTTGAGGCTATAGAGTATGTTTCAAGTATATACACTCTTAACCCTACCTTGAAACTTTTTTTCAGACCTTATATAGTGTGGAACTCTTATAAACTTCTGTGTAGGCCTATGTGTATATAAATCCATGCTTAGAAGTTTTGTAACATTGATAAACCATGGAAATATTTCTCCTAATCTTGGATTTCATGTTTTATTTCATCATTAATTTGTTATAGAAATAAATGCATCAATAATATCTTCAATCCTTGGCTTGTATGCTTCTTGGAAAGATTAGGTATCATGTTTTGACTTTGGTTGATCATGAAACCTTTCTTAGAGGCTGTAGGTATACCTATGACCTATAGGTACACATTTATTATATGAGAACCTCACTCTATAATCCCACAAGCTTATACCTATAAATTTACATGTATTTCATGTTTTCAAGCATCTGGGATTTTTAAGCCTACAAACCTTTTCAAGATACCCTACAAAATTGTAGTAGTCTTAAAGGGTCATTGAAGACTATCATGATTCAAAAGAGTCCCTATGTACCTTCTTCATGACTTCTCAATTCTAAAACTATCCTCTACAACTTATTAAACCCCTGTATGATAGATTTTAAATATTTTAAACCCTTAATTCTCATCATAAAACCCTATAGGTTGCTTATATATCTGAAGACACTCTTAGATTCCCTTATATACCCATTAAATTTATTTCTTAAGCATGGAGGATGTCGCAAAAACCTTCTTATTCATGTTTGAAACCTAATATTATATCTAACATGTCGAGCATGAAATAAATCCTAATATTATATATGATGGAAACCTCTTGATCTTTTAGATAGTTTTCAGGTAACTTTTGGGGGATTTTAAACTTTTCTCTCACCTTACAAGACCTTTAAAACCTTGAAGGAATTGTTAACAGGCCTGCATGATCTATCAAGGGCCTATAACCTCATGCTTCTTCACTCTATATAAATAAAACTTATCTTATAGAGTATGAGGTATAAGAGGATAGCTCTTTTACTTGTTTATGCTCTCTTTATTGAAAGGTAAACACCTTAAACATATTGAAAACCTAATCCTTATCTATAGTCATGTAGATATTTTCTTCAATTTTAAAACCCCATTGAAACTTGAGAATTTCTCCAATGAGCCTACACCTATGTCTATATGGTATTTAATACAAGATGTGGGTTATTGGGCTAGCTTTAGGGCCACTCATTAGGAAAGAAACACCTAGGCACTCGTTGAAACTCTATTTTAAACCTATAAACCTGTATAGGTCTCCTCAAGATTAAAACACCATTGAAACATTGAACATGGTCCTAATAAATTGAAACATACTTGGCTAGAAACTAAGGTAACTTAACATTACCTTAATATCCTTCATCCACCATATTCTTCACTTAAGCATGCTCGGAACACAAAAGGCAAGTGAACAGGTTCTTAGGGTTTTATCAGGGTTTAAGACTGTTTGTGAAGTTTTCAATGGATAAATGTATTTTTAAGATTTTAAATCATGTTTTATTCATCAATATGGTTCCTAAAAACACCTTAACATCTTTCATGAACCATTATTTCCCATATAATATGATAAATTCACTCAAACCTTTAACTCTACCTCTATCGAGTTACTTACATGCAATCTTGGGATTCTTAGTAATGGTTCATAGCTATATTTTATTATAAATACCTATAAATGATTAATAAATACCTCATTATTACTCTCTAATGGTCTTATTAACCCATGCAACTCCTAAGCAGAGATGGCACATCGATGAAAATTGCTTGTAGGTGCCTGCGAGTTGGGTTTCGATTAATTTTGCCTTATTTTATGGTTTTTAACTTGATTATAAATCCATAAAGGAATTTAAAAGTTTTAAGATGATTTTATGGACCTAAATTACCATTCATTATTCTTTGATACATCTTAAACTATCAATAATACCTTTCTAAAACTTACAATTTCTTGAAAACTTTTCATGTTTGAGGGCTTTGGTACCTGGTTCTACCAAGAACATCCATTAAGTAGGTTGATACACCTATTAAATGTTTTAGTAAGTCTTTTGTATTTTTTTTGATGCATTAACCTTCACAAACCCCTAAAATCATGTGCCTTCAAGGCCAAAACCTACAACCTTCTAGGTTTGTAACCCATGTTTGTGGCTTATCTTCATGTGATCATCCTGAAACCTATCATTTCTCCCATGGATGTAACTTATGTTCATTATATAACCTACATATAAGGCTCTAAGATAACATAATCTCCAAAATTAGGGGGTTTTCTTCTTTAGGTATTTGAATAAACCTACAAAACATTATTGAAACTTCATCTTTGAAGTTATAGGCTCTAAAAACATCAAGAAACCTTGAATATTGGTGGTTTAAATTTGAGATCTTATTCATCAAACCTAAAAAAACAATTGAAAAAATGAAGATGACATGATCATTCTTAGATGATAATGGTTATTTTATTTCCTTAATACACTTCTCCATTTTTAGGGAGTTAGAAACCTCTAAGGACAAGAATGGAGGAAAAACAAGAGGTTCAACATGTTTTGACCATTTTGTATGGATGGAAAAGGCTATGAAGGATTTTTCAAATACTAAAATGACCTTATGAAACTTTAAAAAACATTTTACCCTCTCAAAATGACTTAATAAGTGATCAAGACCTCTTAAACCCCTTTATAAGATCATGAATTCTTTGTTAGGACTTTTGCTTTATAAATTTGTCTTAAGAATCACTTCCATGACTTTGAGATAACTTATCAAACTTTTCCAAAAAGATATTGCATTGACATCAACCTAAATGCTTCTAGGCAAGAAATGAGGCCTAAAACGGTTAACTAGGACCTAAACAAGACCCTAAGACACAATATTTGTATTGAGGACTCCTCTAATAGACCTAATACAAACCAGGACCTCCAAAAAATATTTTGAGACTCATTCAATATAACAAGAGTATAAAACTTCAATGACTTGTGCATATATGATATTTAACCCACTTTATCATCATGAACATGCTTTTAATTATTGTATAATCAATTATTTCTTGAAAATAATACCCCTTTCCAAGTTTTCAAGTATCCTAGTTACCAAGGGTGGCTAGGATAGCCAACACTATGGTGACCTCCAAGGGGATTTTACCTGTACAAACACTTAGACCAATTACCTTATCAAATCCATTGGGTATGGAGTTAAGAAATAACTTAGTCTGAATATGACACTTTTTTGGAATAGCCTTATGAAAACTAAAATTACCTAAAAAATAGAAACAAAAAAGTAATTAAAAAAACATGTGAAACAAAACTTAGGGGAAAAGGAAGAATAACTAGGCTACTGAAACATAGAATGTGTTACAACACTTGGAAGAATATGAAAGATATAACCTACTATGTATAAGGTCTAAAATGGACTCACTCAACCTAGATCAAAGCAAAATCCTCTAAAATCTCTTTTACCATATGTAAGTATGTCATCATGTGGTTGATAAGGGTAAGTTAAAGCTGATTTTGTAGGTTGAATACTTGACATACCAACTCTTAAGATTGGTTCCTTATTAATGACTATCAACCCATTCTCTACCTATTTGATCACCAATCTCACTTGATTTCTTTCCAAATTCTCCATTGGGTCAAGAATGCACTCTATATTTATAAAGTCCTTTGACAACTCATTAGCATTCAACTAAAACTTTGACTAATAGTTAAATATAAAACTAGTCTCCTCTTGAAATAAATGAATAGCTTGGGAGTCATAATCAAGATGAAGCCAACTTACTTTCTTACTTGGGATAGCTGGTATTACCTCTGATTTGACAAGTTTTTGTTGATATTGTATGATGTCTTTGGGCCTATTCAACTAAGGTATGATTGTTACAAGTTCATTGTAATCCTGATGCTACTCTTTAGGCTCCATTGGTTCAATAAGAGCTTAAAACTCTTCAATTATGTCATAATATTAACTTCAAGTCTCATCAAACTTTCCTTGAGTCTTCATAGCTCTATCATCCTTGGATTGATATTTTAGATAAGGATAAAACATTTTCCATCAACTTGACTTATTATTCCTACTCTTCTATGATTTCCTTGGCTATATCAATCTAAGTTACAACCATTGAAATCACACCAATATTATCATTTTATCCTCTTAGAATTTGTGGTCCACTAACAACCTCAAACTCCTCCACAAGGTCAAAGTATAACTTCCAAGTTTCACTAGGATCTTCTTGAGGCTATAAAAGATTAGATAGAATGGTATTATCCTCATACATATAATAGGTGATTGAACTTGATCCTTTCATATAATCATGTTGATATTTTATTGGTGTAGTGGCCTCATGATGAGAAACATCATCCTCATGCAAGATGTATGTGCCTAAACTAGTTTATTCAATGAAATTATAGGGATCATATCCATGATGTTCAACTCCCTATTCATCAAGTAAAAGGTTAGGGATGCCTTCAAGAGATGTGGTTGGTTCATGGTCTAACACATATTCTTCTTAATCAAGAATGGTGTAATTAGCATTGGAAATATTGGTTATATATGGCTCTATGTGATACCTATAAATTGTATCAAATTTTATGGTAAATTTAATGTCATACCTTGTCTTAAATAGTATGTGAGACCAATATGATAAGTATCCATCTAGTTTATTAGTGAAGTCATGTGATAGGCATAAAGCAAATTATGGGGCTAATTCAATGACTGAAATATCATGGACAATATAGACACTTGGGAAAGTATGTAGGTTGAGACTCAATCTATTAATCACACCAACTATCTTGGTGGTTGTACCATCTAGTTAAAAAACTCTCCTAGTGCATACTTCATACTCTAAGCCTAATTTTTCATCCACTTACTTAGGATTCAAAAAACTAATAGCACTAGAATCAATCATACATTTATGAACCAAGTAGTCATCTATGATCAAATAAAGGTATAAATGGGAAGGTTTGTCACTTATAATTTAATGCTCTCCCTTAGGATGAGATGCATTAGTAAGCACTTTTTATTTCCCTTGCTAGTCAAACTAAGACATGAAGGTCATATAAATCTTCTTATAACAAATACTTTTATCCTAGGATGGATATAACCTCCCACATAGATATATTGGCATTTATCTTCTTAAATTGATTAATTATATTAAAAGTAACACCACTAACCTTTGGTTTAACTTTATGAGCAATATTTATAACTTGAACTTGATTGGATTGGGGTTGATCCTTAGGTTGAACTTCACTTGAGGATGGATCCACACTCCTTATGAAGAGCATAATCAAAGTGAATCTGGGAACCCATGAGGATCCCAAACTTGTTTATCTTAGTAACAATATCCTCTTTTCTCTGATGTTAACTAATTTGGGATTGCATTTCCTTAGGTTTAGTTTTATTTGATTACATTTGAGGTGCTCCCATAGTTTCTTTCTCCTTGGTAGCCCCATGAGATGCTTGGGAAGTAGAAACTTAGCCACTTGAGTTAGTTGGTACTTCCTCCACTACTCTTATTTTGAACATTTTATTATGGTATAGTTGAATGTTTAATTTATTTTAAGACACATGCTAATTCATGACACAAAATCACTCTTCTTTCCAATTCACAAGAGTAGACTCACATTGATATTGAGTTGGTTCATGCCCTCCTTCAACTTGTGGATTTGATTCATTAGATTGCTCTTGTTAAGATGCCACACTTTATACCATCAAGACTTGATTATTTACTCCATTTGGATAGGTCCTCTGATTTTGAGGATGATTGTAAGGATATCGCCACTCAGTCCTATACCAAGTTGTTTCATACTGGACAAAAATCCTTTGAGTTACTAGTAGCATTGGGATTGTGGCTATGGTAAGTCCTAGCATGTGTAACTTGACCTTGAGCTTGTATATTTCCTTGATAAGGCTACCCAGGAGGATGATAGGGTTGATTGTATGGATGATAATGCTTGGAATTTTGTAGTTATTACCTCTTCAAGTAAACCACTTCATTGCCAAAGTTTTTTAGTAGTGATTTCACATCATGTATCTCATTGGGAGGGGAACTAGGAGTGATTTATAGGTTATTTGATGTTGTAATAGGTGTCAAAGTAGGCTAAATAAGTGGAAGTGTAGGTTGTGTAGAGGTGGGAAATTCTAGAAAAAAGCGGCAAGGGAGGCTTTGGGTTAATTTTCTTAACTTGTATGAGACAATTCTCAACTCTAATGGGAATATCATAGGCATTAAGAAGGGTTGTACCCCTCATATATTGAATCATCACTACTATATCACTATGTAGAGACTTCAAAAATACAATAAATTAGTTTTATGGGTAGGTTTTACCATTTTTGGAATTCTATTCCATGTTTTTTGAAATATGAAGTTGAAATCCACCATTAGCTCATGTGGATCTCTCTTGATGGCGGCTACTTGCTCCATTAGTGAAAGGTAGTCACCCTTATCCTCAAATTACTGGCATAATCTTTCTCACAAGTCATCCCAATTATGGATTGAACCTAGTTATATAACTCTGTACCATTGGATATCTCTCCCTTTCAAGTATATAAATATAAGCCTCATAGCTATCTTGTCGTGGGTGACATGATTAAATGAACAAATGTTTCTAACATCTTGTATGTGATCCATAAGAATTTTAGTATATCCAATAGTGAATGATGGGATGTTATTTAATGTTATAACATTTATGCCATCATATTTTTGAAGTGTTAATAGGATGCCTCCATTTAAGGCCATAAACACTTGGTTTTTTTGGTGGCCATGTGAAAAGTTAGATTGATTCTCCCTCTTGGCCTAGGGAACCTACTAAATAGACATGATGATTATGATCTTGTATAAGGATGTCTAGAACCTCTCTCTCTTCATTAAAGAGATTATGATACTATGGATCTTATTCTTCTAGGAGTAAATGATAGCTCAAGAAACTCAAAGTTGGTACCTCTTGTAGAAGACCTTATCTCCTTTGGCATGAATTCAAGAACTGATATGAAACCAACAATGGTTGGAGTCACCAACTACATTTAAAATGTCTTCAATAAAATATAACTTTCTAAGGATCAACACTAAGTCCTACCAGGACTACCAGAAACTATTGTCATGTTGAAGTATAACCTGTCAAGTCCTAGGACCTATTTTAATAGACATAATGTAAAAACTCATAGGTTTTGGGTGGCTGATAATAGGAGTGAATCTATTCAAAGGTTATCTCCTTATCAAACTACAATTCTCATGACTTAAAATCAGCTTATAGACTTAAAATCTATACTAACAAAGTTTAATCTAAGCTAAAATTATGTTTGTTTCATGGAAAGGGAGAAGAAAGAAGATAAAAATTGAAAATAAATTGATGCACCAAGTTTGAGTATCTCCTCTACTCACTCTAATATCACAATAACAACCTTTAAAAGATTGGTTTTATCTTAAAACTCTCACAACCTTACTATAGCAGAGGTATGATAAAGAAACTAGCTCACATAAGGGTTGTAGCATCTAAAATTCCATTACAAATGAGCCAAAAGAGACTAATGTGCATCTGTAATTGAACTCAAACTAAGAAAAAGATATTAAGAAGCACAAAATGCAATTAAAATTCTAAATCACATAATGAGATAGCATGGAAAAAGAGGCAAATTTGGTATTTTATTGATAATTCAAGGCCTAAGATAGCATTACAAGTCTCCAAAAGAGCAAAGTCTTGTCATAACCAAGGGGAGGGATACAAACTAAGATATTTCTATTATAATATATAATAAATGATATGTGAGAGAAAATAAAATCACTACCAAAATGCATAAATGCAGCTGTTACAACATGAATCTAGATCATTCAAGAGAATAACAAGTGGAACGTAGAGCATTAAGCCTCCTTTAATGTATTAATGTTGTTATTATGATGATTCTCCAAGGAAGGTGTCATATGGTGGAGGAAAAGGCCTTAATTGATGTTATTTTTTCCTTTGGAGCACTTTTAGATGGTGAATATACTCCTACAAAGATGTTCCACTTGAGAGACCCATGCGTTGATTGCCTTAACTCACCTCTCCCTTCACATTTGCATGTCAAATCCAATTGCATGGTTGACTTATAACTCCTATGACATTTAGAGAATTTTTGGTTGACTTGTCCTTATGGGAACTTCATGAGGGATTTATATGTTTATAGGATCATTTTTCCAATGCTTTAGGTCTCCATCATGTTCTTAATGAACCTTGATCTACAATCTAGTCATGTTTGACATGTTGAATAAGTATGAAACTAAGGAATTAATATTGCATTATTTGACATTTATATTCATAATAACTCTTCAATAGATAAAAAACATGTATTTTCATTCTTGGTAGTCCTATTTTTCTCTCTCATCCTCTTTGTAAACCTAAAACCAGCTTGTTGGAGTCCTAATTCTCACATTTCCTTTGACCTGTAGTCTTTCTCAATGCAACATCATGCCTTGTCAAGAATATAAATAACTATATGATGTAACTTAGTCATAATCATAACCTTTATATTGTGGAAGGTCTCAAACCTATCAAAATACCTACAACCTATTTCTAAGACTATTTGATGTGCCAATGGTTTTGTATTATAAGTTGATGCACCTATGGAGATCCAACCTGATCTTGGAAACTTGGAGTATGTTGTAAACCTTAAATAAGTTCTTAATAATCCATTGAACTCATATATGACTTGAATCCTTTGGTCCATGTTCAAACAACCTACAACTTTCACCATCATCTTGCATTTAGTCCTCATCACCCATGAGATTTGCGAAACAAAAATATTGACCTACAATCCCATATTGATGACTTAAATAATACTTCATTATAATTATGAAGACATTATGTAAGCCTTCATCTTAGATAATTTTTATTTAAAGAACCAACTAAACTTATTTCAGGCTATATCATGCATGAAGACCTATTTTAACATGCATGTAATTTTGTAATTTATCCAATCCTATCTTGCAGTCCATTTTAAGGGCTTTGAGAACAATGTCTCCATCATTGTTAGATAATAAATTTATCTTTAATATTTTAGTCATAACTATAGACATGTATACTCCTCCCTCTCCTTTGAGAAACCCATTTCATAAGCTTCAACATCACAACCAATACCTTGCCTATAACTTCCCTTAAAGGGTTTTGAGGCTACAGGGTATGTTTCAGGTCTATCCATTCTTGACCCTACCTTATAACTTTTTTCTAGACCTTAAACAGCATGAAACTCTTAAACTTAAATTTAGGCCTATGTGTGGATAAAACCATGCTTAGAATCTTTATAACATTGTTAAACCATAGAAATCTTTCTTTGAATCTTGGATTTCAGGTTTGATTTCATGATTGATTTTTGGAGAAAGAAACACATCAAGAAGCTCTTCAAACTCTAGCTTGTAGGCTTATTTGAGAGATTATGGATCAAGTTTTCAATTTGGTTGATCATGAAACCTTTCTTGGAGACTACAGGGATACCTACAAACCTTTAGGTATACATTTCTTGTTTTAGGACCTCACTCTATAATCCCACAACCTTATACCTAGTAATTTTCATGTATTTCATGTTTCTAAGCATCTAGGATTTCTAATCCTTCAAACCTTTTCAAGATACCTTATATACCTATAGTAGTCTTATAGGATCATTGAAATCTATCATGACTCTCAAAAGATTCCTTATGTACCTTCTTCATGACTTCTCAAGCCTATAACTATCTTATACAACTTAAGAAACCCATGTATGCTAGGTTTTAAAGATTTTAAACCCTACATATACATAATAAAACCCTATAGGTTGCTTACATACCTAAAGACACTCTTATATTCCCTTGTATACCCTTGAACTTTATTGCTTAAGCATGGAAGAGGTCTCCAAAACCTGGCTTCTCATGTTTGAGACTTGGTCTTATTTCTAACATGGTGAGAATGAGAGAAACCCTAATATTATTGATGATGGAAATATTTTCTTATTTTAGATTTTTTTGTGATCTTTTGGTGGATTTTAGATTTTGCTCTCAACTTAAAAGACCTTTGAAACCTTGACAAAACTATCAATAATCCTTCATGATCTTGAAAGAGTCTAGAACCTCATGCTTCCTCGCTCTATAAGAATAAAATTTATATTATATGGTATGGGGTATAATATGAGATATATTTGACTTGTTTATGGTCTCTCCATTAAAAGGTAAACACTATAAACATATTGAAATCCCATTCCTTATCTCAAGACTATAGTTCTTCTCTTCACTCTTAAAACCTTGCTAGAGCTTGATAATGGATCCCATGAGCCTAAACCTATGTATATATGGTATTTAATTCAATAGGGGACTATTGGTCTTGTTTAAGGCCCACTCATCAAGAAATAAACACTTTAGAACTTGTTGAAATTCCATTTTTAACCTAAGACCTGTATAAGTCACCTCAAGCTTGAAACACCATTGAAACCTTGACCATGGTCCTCATGGCCTTAAATATACTTGGAGGGATCAAAAGGGACCTTAATATTACCTAAATATCATTCACCCACCATCTTCTTCAATTAATCATGATCAAAAAATTAAAAGGCAAGTGCACTGGCTCTTAGGCTTTTACATGGGTTTAAGATTGCTTGTGATGTTTTCAATGGATCAACATGTTTATAAGCTTATAAATCAAGTTTAATGCATCAATATGGTGCCTAAAAAACCCCATTACATCCTCCATAAACCATTATTTTCCATGCAAGAGGATAAATGCACTCAAACCTTGAATTGTGCCTCTATTGAGTTACAGGAAATCTTGGGATTTTTAATAATGGTTCATAGCCCTATTTGATTATATTTACTTATAAACACATATAAAGGATTATTTAATCAATCCTTATTAATATCCAATGGCTATACTAACCTATGCATCTCTTGAGCAAAGATGGAACGTCTATGAAAACTACCTATAGGTGCCTACAATTATAGTTTTGGGTCAGCTTTGCCTTGTTTTGAGGTTTGTAACTTGCTTATTAATACATAAAAAGCCTTTTAATGTTTTAAGGTGATGTGAGGGACCAAAATTACAATAATTTATGCTTGGAGGCCTCTATAACTATCAATAATACCTTTCCAAAACTTGTAATTTCTTGAAAATGTTTCATGTTTGAGGGCTTTTGTGCCAAGTTCTACTTAGAACAACCATTACGGAGGTTGATACACTTGGTAAATGTTTGAGGAAGGATATTGGATTTTGTTTCCATGCATAAACCTTCACAAACCCTTTCAATCATATGCCTTCAAGGCTAAATCTTGTAACTTTATAGGTCTATAGCCCATGTTCATCGCTTATCTTCATGTGATCTTCCTGAAACCTATCATTTCTCCCATGGATGGATCTTGTCTTTAGTGTATAACCTGAATATAAGTCTATGAGACCACATAATATACAAAATCATGGTGTTTTCCTCAAGGAATTGAATAAACTTGGAAAACATGATTGAAACTTCATCCTTGAAGCTATAGGCTCTAAAACATCAAGAAACCTTAAATTGGTGGTTTGACTTTGGGATATTCTTTATCAAACCTAAAAAATAATCTTAAAACAATGAATAGGCCATGATATTTCTTAGAGGCTAAAAAATAGGATATTGCCTAGATGAAGTTCTCCATGTTGAGAAAGTTGAAAGCCACCAAGGACAATAATGGAGGGAAAACAAGAGGTTCAATACCTTTTGACCATTTTATAAGGATGAAAAAGGCTATGGATGAGTTTTCAAATGATAATATCACCTTATAAAATTTTAACAAAAACTTTACCCTCTCATAATTACGTAATGGGTGAACAAGACCTCTTAAACCCATTTATAAGCTCATGAATGCTTTGTTAGGAATTTTTCTTTATAACTTTGTCTTAAGAAGCACTTCCATGACCTTGAGATGACTTATCAAACTTTTCCAACAAGATATTGCATTGACATCAACATGAAATCTTATAGGCATGAAATGAGGCCTAACAAGGTTAACTAGGACATAAACAAGACCCTAAGACACAATTTTTGTATTGAGGAGTCTTATAATAGGCCTAATAAAAGCCATGACCTCCAATAATGATTGTGAGATTCATTCAATGGAATAAAAGTATAAATAACTTTAATGACTTGTGCATACCTGATCTTGAACCCACCTAATCATCATGAAGATTCTTTCAAGGAACTCACACTCAACTATTTTTTACAAATAATACCCCTCTCTAAGTGTGCAAGTGTCCTAGGGACCAAGGGTGGCTAGGATAGACAACAATATCATTAAAAAAAGGGTGTAAATCATTATAGAACCATTAGGAAGAGAGATAGCTTTTACATCTGGGCCAACTAAATAACTTCTCAAAATATAGTGAAGGGTTTCAGCCGTAATAACAAATAGGTAAGGATCAAGGGGGAATCCTTGTGTAATGGACCTTTATATCTCAATCAAATAAGTAATCTCACCATTAACTTCAATTACCATAGAAACATCCTTGAAGAGGATATTTACCATTCTGCAAAACTTATCTTGAACATGAAAGGCTTTAAGCTTAAAAACAATAAAGGACCACTCAATTTTATCATATGCTTTTTCAAAGTAAAGTAAAATCATTTGAATGACTTGACTAGAATCTTGAGCCCAATTCATGCCTTCCCAACTAGAAATAAGATTGTCAAGGATATACATGTGTTCAAAAAACCCAGTCTATGTTTCAAAAACCATAAAAGGCATTAGGTAAGAAAGTCTCTTGGTTAGGAGTTTAGCCAAAATTTTATAAGAGACATTAAGAAGGGAGATTGGTCTCTAATTATTAACCACAAAAATCTTAGTTTCCTTTAGAATGAGTTTAACAATACCTCTATTAATTTTAGGATCCATAGTGCCCACCTTAATAGCTTCCCTAGAAATATCAAGATATTCAAGTGTAATCTAGTATTTATTGGACTTATAAGACTTAGTAGGGAACCCATCAAACCCTAGGGCATTATAATTACTCAAAAAATCAATATTTTCTCTTATATCATCCAAGGGGATTTCACTATCAATTAAATAAACTTGATCACTTGAATCTTTCTTGGGGATACACTTTATACACATTTCCCTATTAATATCAATTTTTGGACTCAAGCCATCAGAAAATAAAAGCTTAGAGTATAATGAGAAGAAGGGTTTTTTTAATTCAGTCAGCTCACTAAATACAAACCCAACATATTCAATCATTGGGATCTTGCTTTTACACTACTTAATTTTTAGTAAATTAAATAAAAATTTAGATCCTTTATCCCCCAGCTTGAGCTAGTTTAATATAGAATGAACCATAGCACCTCTAGAAACATACATTTAGTGTTGCCTAATCTCATGTTTAAGCACTAATAAATTATCAAGTAGGAGGGAATTACCAAGGTTGTTTTAAATACTACATTCATAGAGTATCAACTTTTATTGGGTAGTATTTTTTTTTTCTTTTCATCTTGGCATTGTGATAGCCATATGTGCGATTAAATCTTTTACACATCTTTGTGTATCAATTCCACTTGTCAATATTGGAAGCAAAGTCTATTATAAGCTTATTAATACTCCAAGATGAACAAATACCCCATTCACATTCAAGATTATAAAAGTGTGAAATATTGAGTTTATATAAACCTTTCCAATCTAGAATACCCACATCTAGGTCAGAGCTCAGGTAAATAGTAATTTCAATGGGGTGGTGATTTGATATGGTAAATGGGAGCACCTTAACAGAGTTACAATCCTTATCTTGTTAAATTTTGAACCTAATATTATTTAAATAAAATATATCAAGCCTAGAGTATAATCTCCTATGATTGACTTGTTTGTTTCATAAAGTATATAAAATATTTTTTCTATATATTTTGCCATGGTTAAGAGGATCAGAGATCTTTTGAACCCATTTGAGTTTCTATCAAAAAAATTCATTACATGTCCACATATGTACCTCACCACCCTAATTATCCTATTTATCCTCAAACATATTAAATTTCCCACTATAATCCAAGGGATGTCTTTCAAGTTAGCAGTAAGATAGTTCCATAAATTAGTCATTTCCCTATAATCATTTGAAGCATACACATTTCAAATCCTAAAACCCTGATGCTCTCTTTGAATGATAACCCACATAGATATGTGACATAGGGATGAACCAAAATCTTCCAAATACTCTCTCCACTTATTATTAAATATAATTAAGGCACCACCTTTCCCTTTGTAATGGGAAGCGGAGAACTGGGCAACATGTAGCTAGATGAAATTGAGCACTGAGTCCAACTTGAAGCTAACAGCATTAAATTCCTAAAGAATATAAAATTCAATGTCCAACCTTGATTATATAAACTATATTTTAATATGTTTATGATCATGTGATTCCATTCCCCTCACATTCTAACTAAAAATCTTCATAATAGTGAGGGAGTGGAGGTCTACCTTTGCAGACTAGGGGCCTTAGAGACCCCTTTATTTTGATACAGCCTTGTAAAACATTGAGGATTCTTATTTTATTTGGATTTTTTTGGTCTCCTCAACTTCTTATTGAAAACCTTTGGGATTTTTTCCATACTCCCCCAAAGATACCCCAAGAAGGGGTCCAAATTGGCTTCATTTTTCAACCTTTTAACACTATTCTTTGCAAAATAATGGGGACCAAATTAGAATCAATAAATTTGAAAGGCTCAACTTTATCCAAAGAAACACTAGCAAGATTAACATAACTTGGTGTAGGATAAACCACCACAAGTACCATCACATCACTAACCAAATATGAGTCTAGGATCAAGGAGCTCATGGGAGGGGTCTCAGAACTTGGTAGATTGGTTGAAATAATAATGTATTGTTCTGATAATTTAACTCTAGAAGATAAAGGCTCTTATTTTAGATTGACCTCCCAGTCACCATGGTCCAAAGGGGAAATTGGAGGATAACACTCCTATTATAGGGTTAGAAGAGTCCCAACTAAGTTATCCATAGATTGCTTGGGGAAACCATTAGCATAATACATCCTTAAAAATGGCTCTACAACTAACTAGGGAGAAGTGCTGAAATCATTCTTAGCCACCAAAGACTCATATTCTCCCATAGGATCACTAGAAGGTGAAAACCCATTATTAGGTTCCAAATCAGTATCTTATTTTCCCTAATAACAACATCTTCCTCTATATTAAATGAAAGCTTATTAAAAACATCACTCTCATTAGGTAGAGACTTACTCTACACATTTTTATTCACCATTCCAGGTTTACCTAGAAGATGACAATTTTTTTTAACGTGCCCATATTTTTTACAAAATAGATAAGAATTAAGTCCTCCTAGACTTTTAGTGGTGAAAAAACATGCCTCTCCTATGATTTTGAAAATAAGGGTTTTAGGGAAGACATTTAATAGCTGTAAGGAAATAAGGATCATGGCATGCATATGCTCCAGAGATATTATCGTATCTTCAATCCTTATAACTTATCCTAAGGGCTTAAGTGCTTAAGGTATGAAAATTTAGTGTCAAATAGGGACATATTCAACATCAACCCACCTTGGAGCATCCTTAAATTCTATATCATTACAATCCATCTTAGGGTTCCAAGGCACCACCTTGAAAATTGATTGCCAACAGTCTAGAGGGGTTTACTAATAACACACCTTTAAATATTAGAATTTTTTAACATAATCATGAACACACCCTTCTAAAAAATTATAAAAAAGGAAACATAAATATCCATCTTTTTCCCCCAAATAAAATTAATCTAGTTATCAAAGAACATTTTTGAGGGTAAAGAATTCTTATTCATAGAAATTAAAAAACCCAGTATTCATCAAACAAGATTATTCCAATTGTAACTATATTTACATTGATTCATTAGGAAACATGAATAAGGTTTTTCTTGAACTAGAGGTATTACCATATTTGGGTGAGATGCAATCATTGGTTCCATCACTACCCACTTCTGAGTCATCGAAGATAAATTTTTCACCTTTTGAATGCTCCATGATGTCCACCTATCGAAGTATTTTTCAAAAGATTTTATTTCCTATTCCTTTTTATTCTCTTCTCTACCAAAAAAATCCTTAAAAAAATTATGACCAAGACCATTCTCAATATTCCCTAAATTCCTAAGTGATAAATTAACACCTCCATCAATCAAAATGTCTACATGCATAAGGGCATCACTTATGGCCCTCTCCATAAACACATAAAAAATTAATGCATAAAACCCTGCTAACACAAAAATCCCCTTTAGCACACACTTAGAGGGTAAAAAATAAGTTAGGAAAAGACACAAATAATAAATTAAAGAAAAGGAGAGAAAAAATAAGACAATCTAAAGGCCACGAATGAAGGACCATGTAAACCAAGCACACAAAAGTAGCAGCAAAAAATCAATGTCAGTAAAGGAAAGAGGTAGGATGATTAATTGGAAAAGGAAACCGAGAAATAAAATAGAAAGTGAAGATATCCTTAAGCTTCATCAATGGATAATGACTTTTCATCTCCCCATTTGCAGAGCTCCAAGCCTCTATTTTTTTAAAGCTACACTTCTCTAAATTAATTAGTAATAGTTATTACTTAAACCATAAACTCAAATTATTTAAATTCTCTTCTCTAGAATGACTAAAACTAAAATATGATATAAATAGACAATCACAAACTTATTTATGAATGGATTCAGTACCTCATTTGTGAGCATTATAAATTTACTTGGGGCATTTTTCAATCTGAATGGCATAACCACCACTCATATAATCCATCATTAGTTTTAAATGTAGTCTTCCATGTATCACCGTATCTTATGCAAATTTGTTGATATGAGATCTTCAAATATATCCTGATAAAAAAATTGACTCCACTTAATAAATCCATTAAATCATCCATCCTTGGTAACATAAGTTGTAAGTCCTAGTGACCCATATATAAAACAAATTCTTCTAGTAAAAAATAATGACACCACATATTAATATTTTGAATTATTGCATAAAATTATTAATCATAAATAAAATATTATATATTTTAATCTCTTAAATTCTCATTAAAGTGTGTAATAAACCTACCTTCTTATCTTAGCACTGCACCAATGTCTATTTTTATTTCATCACAATCCACTTGGAACACATTTCCAAATTTAGGAAGTACCAAAACTGGTTATTCTACTATCTTATTATTTAAAATATTAAAAACATTATTAATTTTAGCTATCAAATGAGAATTATTCATGTTTTCTTTCATAGTTTTTTTTGAATTGTGCACACATGCAACTAATGTTTATAATAAATTTTATGTATAAATTTTATAATATTTAAAATTTCTAACCTCAAACATGCTCCATGTATAAATTTATAATATTTAGTAATAGTTATTATTTAAATATTACTTGGGCCACTCCATAATATTTTTCTTTTTTTCAAGGTCCATCCACAACCCATCTCTTGAGATAGAAAATTCTAAATAAACTAGGTCCTATTGTATGAAGCTACACTTCTCCAAATTAATTAGTGATATTTATTACTTAAACATAACCATAACCTCAAATTATTTAAATGATCTTTACTAGAATGACTGAAAACCAAAATATTGTCCAAATAAACAATTATAAACTTATCTATAAATGGCTTCAATACATCATTCTTGAGCATTATAAATTTATTTGTGGCATTTTTCAATGTGAATGACATAACTAGCCACTTATACAATCCATCATTAGTCTTAATGTAATCTTCCATGTATCACCTTATCTTATTCAAATTTGGTGATACAAGATCTTCTAATATATCTTTCTAAAATATTTGTCTCCTCTTAATAAATCCATTAAATCATCCATCTTTGGTAACATCATCATGTATTTTATAGTGATCTTGTTTATTTCTGTTGATTTTATACAAGCTCTCCATTCCCCACCCTTCTTGGGTTCTAACACCATTGGTAAAACACACGGGCTAAAGATTTATATAATCATACCTTTACCCAAAACCTCTTTCACTTGTCTCTTTATCTCTTCATTATCCATTGGATTCAATATATAAGGTTCCTTATTTGGAAAAAACCTCTTGCACAAGATCTATATAATGGTTTTGTTTCTCATTTGTGGTAATCCATCAAGTAAATCATATGTCACAATGTCAACATATTCATCTAGTACATTTTACACTTATATTGGAAGATCACTTACCTTAGTGTTTGTCACAAAAAGTATAGGTTTTGCAATGAAGGAAAAACACGTCTCCTCTTCGTTATCCAATTTTAAAAATGTGTTTCTTGAAACCATCATCACCTTAAAACTATTGTACACTTTTTAGTATTTTTCCTTTAATGGATCGAAGGTGAATTTATTTCCATCCTTCAAAATAGTTTAGATATTCACCATTACATCATGTACAATTACTCTATCATATTTCCATGGCCTTCCTAAAAACACATGAGACACATCCATGGACATAATGTCACATAGAACTTCATTCTTATATGATCGAATTTGAAACTTTACCATGTATTATTCATTTACTAACACTTGGTGGCCTTTAAGAACCCATGAAACCTTGTATGTGGTATGTGTATAATAGGAATCCAAAGTGGGTTAGTTCATTGTTAGTGCATTTAATTCAAATTATTGTGTGATACTAACAACCTAAGCTTATCCACTAGGTTTGATCAATACTATCAAGTGAGGAATCAAATAGAAGACAAAACACAAGTTTATACCTTCCTTGAAAGACATCACTTGCTATCCAGTCTAAAAACAAGGCTTGTTCTTAGCCTTGTATAACTAGAGCTCTTTCATAAGGTGAGCTCCATGTGTAGGCATAAATTCCCCTTGACTATATGAAGTTTTGATTGGAAATGTTGAATAAGTTTTGAGTGATGGCCTTAAGATTCGGTAGCTCTTCATTGCACTAGTTGGTCATGTTAAAAGAGTGTGAAGACCCTTTCATTTTAGAGTTGGAAAATGATTTTGGACCATCTATATTGAGATGAATATCAAGATCCCAAGATTATTCCTCCATTCTCATAAATGAGAGAAAATTATTATAGAATAAAAGGGATGAAGTATGTCATATAAATGTAAGAGATTCAAATCATGACCCATTTTTGAGTGTGTAAGAGGGGTTTAATACAAAGAGTGTGTAAGAGGGCTATAAAATATTATAAGAACTCTTAATTTCACACTTGATATGATGATGTCACCTTGGCTAAGGCAATTCAACTTCTACATGTATAAAATAGATAATCCCTATTCTATGGAATTTTCCAATAGAAGAATATTAGACTAATTAAGTAGGATAAATAAATAATTAGAAGAATAATGGAAGGTTTTTCAATGTTCTTTTTCAAATAAAATATCTATTTAATTATCCTATAATAACACTTTCAAATGATATATTTGATTCAATATGTTTATATTAAATTAAATGTTTTGATACGATGAATTTCCCCCATTATGGATGTATTGTTATAACTTTGGATTAAATCAATAATCATGCAAATAATTATCTTAATTGATGATTTATAACTAGATTTGTACATTATTACAAAAATTCTTTCTAGTTGTAATTTTGACATGGAAGTGATAAAAATGAAGTGTCTATATTTTTTCTCTATTTGTGAAAACATTGTGTGACACAAACGAAGTAACATCTTTTCAAAGAATGAAAAAATTGTTATGAATAAGTTGAAAAACTAGATGACAAAATAATTAGTGATCCATGATGCCTCCTCAATAGGGAATGTAGGTATAAAGGATGTGGATGGGATCTCTAGAAAGAGAATAAGAATCAATAATGGGATAAATTAACTTGTGGATAAAATTAATCCACTTGAGCTAATTCTTACATACTTTGATTTCCAATGTTGCAAAATAATATAATTGAATTGATCCAAAGGTAAGGGAAAGTGGCAACGATGCATCTAAAGATAGTCATCACACTTTAACATACCTAAAACAAGGTAAAATATATGGGCTTAGGGGATGATCTATCCTGAAACAAATTATAAGCTTTGATTTTCCCAAAATAGCATGAAAGATGTGAACTTAGAATTAGAAGAAAGACCAAATAATCAAATCACCCCAAAGAGGGGAGAATAATTGCTTAACTAATTACCCTAGTAGGTCCTATTGGATCAATAATTATAATAATTTTTCCCCATTACAGCATATTTAATCATTAATTAAATAATTTTCCCTAGCATGGAAGATTTGATCATTGATTAGTCTAATTGGTGTGCCTCATTAGGGCAGTTTTTCTTTGTGAAAAATTGATTGGGTAATTGATTGGTTGGTTGGAAAGCATAGATTAAGCTTTTAACCTAATTAATACATTAATGATGATATGATCATGTTATTCTAAATGGTATAAAAACCTTTCAAATAACAAAGAAGATGCAAAAAATTGAACACATATGGATGCCCAAAGGGATGAGACAATGATGAAGAATGATGTGATTGGATTGGAAAAACATGGATGTTAGTAAGAATGAAGCAAGGGTGGTTTAGATTATGTCAAAAATTGGTTCATACTTATCACTACATACATAATCCATTAGGATCTCAAGCCAATGTAGTTCTCCCAATAAGTCAGGATAAAATGGGAATGTTGGATTAAATGATGATGATGATAATATTTGATTTAATTTTATGGATAAATCATGATGTAAAATTATTATGACTTTTTAATGGAGGAGCATCATCTACCAGGAGGTATATAAGGTATTTTAAATTATCTTAGATGTTTTAATAAATTATTTCAGTCATAATAAGCCATGTTTGAGGTATTAAGAGTTTATTCTAGGTTATTGAGGGTCTTAGCAGAGTTTCCCTCCAAAACTCCAAGTTTGAATTTTCAAATGACTATGATGTAATTTCATGAGAAAATTTAAATATTTCAAGGTATTTTTTATTTTTATTATTTTATATTAGTATATTTGGAGTTTACAACATATCAAGAGTCTTTTATACCTTATAGAGGTCATAAACATTTTTTTGTCCTAAATAGTCAATGTAACCACAAGATTAACACATGAAGTCAGTTTGTTAAATGAAGACTAATAGATTGAGGAGGAATAGAAATAAGTTCATATAATTCTAATATTAGACAAAAACTTCAAAAATTTGATAATTCTCAACCCTTATAATGAGTATATGTTTAAGGATGAAGACAAGCATGTGAAAAAGGCTTAAAATCATGACTACAATAGTAAATGGGGAGTCTATAATCCATAAAAGAGTTTTGAGTATTTTTCTAAGGAATTTTTACACATTAATATAATTATATTGACTGTAATTTGTTAATTCTATGTGTTTTACATCTTGGGTAATAAATTTTAAGTGTTTTTGAAGCAAGTTCTTACTAGATTTGATGTTATAGTATTCAAACCTTATGAAAATCTATATTTTCTTTCCATAGTTGAACACAGTCAGATCAAATCACATGTTAATATATGCATGAGATCCATATAATAGTTGGAAAGGTTTAATAATTTATTTAATATCCTCATAGAAGCATTAAGTCCATTAGAAAGTGTTTAGCCTTTATGAACTATCCTTAAAGAGCTCTTGGGCTTTGTGATTTCTAACAAACCCTAGTATTCTTAAAAAGCCTATATCTTAAAATTTAACCATTTAAATTTCTTGAAATTGAATATATAAATTGGAAATTATTTTATTTATATTATTGAAGTGTTACTTAGTGATCAGGTGCCATGTAATAACTTTTTCATAGGACTGTGTTTTGATATACCTGTAGGTTATAATCAAGGACAAAGAAAGTGAAATTTTAATTTGATTACTTATTTATTAGACTCCAAAATCTGAAAAAGGTTAGTTAATTTTGTGATATAATTATAAAATGTTTGAATTGTTGATATAATTTGTTTGGTATTGAAATTAAGTCAAATCCCTTTTAAAAAGATAGACTATGTCTGTGTAGGCCTAAAGGATGAATTCAATATTTTGTTCAAATGATTGTGAAACCAATAAAAAGATTGGTTTCATCCTTATTAGATAATATAAAATGTTTTAATAAGATATAAAAAATGGTATTGAGTTGAGTCAATTTGGATAACACTCTTGCAATTCTAATTCACAATCCTATTGATAAAATCAAGACCAAATCAGGTTTCCTTGTTGGTTGATGATAAATTTGGTGTTTAAAACTTGTCTTGAGCCATTCAAACTATCCAACATCCTTATATTGAACCATTACAATTTTATATATGTTAAATTACTCATTTATAAATCAAATAACTATGGAACTCACCTATATAATATTGTATGCATGACTCTTATAAGTGCTTATAAGAAAATGCAGAGAAGAGAGTTGTAATTCAATTTGACTTTGAAAGTTAGAGTATTTGACCTTGTAAAAGGTATATATGTTGTCATTAATCAGTATATACTTTCCAAAATAGATAACATAAGGTTTTTACCTTGAAGATTAGTTTCATACCTTGAGAAGGTTGAATTAGGCCTAACAGACCACTTTGTAATTTGAATTGTCATTTGAATTTTGAGTATTGAGATTCTTCATGAACAAAGTTAAACATAGAAGATACAGTTTGAAAACATAAAAGGGATTAATATAATCCTTCTATTAAAGAAGAGTGGAAATGTATTATATTATTTTAGGGAATGTGAAAGGGTAGATTATAGCTTTAAATTTGAGTACATTGTTTAAGGTCCTTAAGGTTGTCTTCTAATTAGGATATAAAGATTCAAACTAGTACGAGATAGTGATAGAGATTAAAGTTATTGGTTTATCAATACCAATATTCTGAGGATCTTATTGTGATAATTAAGGATATTCAATACAAAAATAGGTCTAGTTTTCAAGTTGTTAAAAAATAACTGAATCAAATTAGAGACTAAGTGGGTCACTTATCATTTACCTTGTCATCACTTTTTTTATATGCTCATTTGTAGATGTACCATGAGTAGCATATATATTATCCATGATGCATAATTATTTTTATTTGATCATGGAAAATGTGATGATGTGATGCATTCAAAGATGACTAAGATGATGTCATAGAAATGTAAGAGATTCAAATCATGACCCCTATTTGAGTGTGTAAGATGGGTGTAAGAGGAATAATGTGTAAGACGGGTGTAAGATCTTGCAAGAGATATTAATTACACACTTTTTATGATGATCTCACCTTGGGTGAGGAAATAATTGAACTTATGCATTTATAAAATTATCCATAGGAATTTATAGTTGAATAATATTAGACTAATTAAGTAGGATAAATCAACAATAAAAAGAATAACTACCTTATGCAATGTTCATTTTACAATAAAATATTCATTTAATTATCCTATAATAAAAATTTTGAAGGATTTATTTGATTTGGGATGTTGATGTTGAATTAAATGTTGTGATATGATGCATTTCCCTAATCAAGGATGTAATGTTGTGACTTTGGATTAAATCAATAATAATGTGAATAATTAGCTTAATTAATATTATTTTAGTAGATTTATGTGTTATTGTGTAAATTCATTCCAATTATAATTTCAACATATAAGTGATGAAAATTAAATGTCTACGGTAAGGTGTACCAATCTTTATAGTCCAATTTTCCCCACCATTTATTAAGACACAAGATTATTTTTACTACCACTATCAATAACTACCTAACAACACTGACCACCTAGTTTGAAAATAATATAAAATAGAAACTTTATTTGAATAGGTTAATTTATCTCCTTAGTTGGTTTTAAAAACTCTTTTCATCATAAGTGTATGTCATGGTACTAGTTCTTCTATGTAAAATGGATATGAAATGCTTTCTTCATCATCGTGCATAATATACCATGTTCCTTTAAGCTTATTATGTGTTTTTGTGTTGCTTACGGAAACTCATAAGATTTTTGACCAACATATTTATTACATATAAATAATTTTTGCATAAATCCTCTTCATCTTCCTTTTCTAATGGACCCTCCCCCTAAATAAGAATATCCTCTTCCTCTAGTATTTTGATTTCGATCCTAAGAGTTTATTTCTTATCCATCAATTTTTTGTTGTCATTTGGCTCCACTATTTTTCCCCTTCCTCTAACTCTAGAGTTCAATTTTTATCTTCTTAAAAACTTATCTTCTTCCTTAAGTGCACACTAATAGGCTTATTCCACACTTGTTAGGTCAGGAAACTTAATCTCATCTTGAGCAAAAATAAGTAACTCATTTCCATATCTAGTTACCTTCTTTGGGTCATGATGTACATGTCCAAATATTATGGTGATCCTATAAAATTATTCATTATATTATTTAATACTCATCTCATTTTTTCTTAATTTTTACAATATCGTAAATAAATGCATTTTATGGTCTAATTGAAATAATTATGCCTTTAATTTTGTCACCATTCAATCCCATGACTTGATATTCTCCCTAAATTTCCTCTATACTTTAGTTTTCACATAATCACACCAAATATATGCATGAAATTTCAAATTTTTGAATTCATATTTCACCTTATTCGGTTCTTCCATTGACTCAAATTCATAATTTTCTCCATATTTGCAATCCAATCTATAAGCTCTTCAAGATTCAGTCTTTCATTTATAGCATGGTTTGTCTATCTTCTTGTTACTTCCAAGATTTTAAAAAAACTCTAAGGAACATGAACTTAACTCCATTTTATATATATATTCATCTTCAATCTCTTAAACTTCCTATGTTTTATCATCACTCACATATTTAGTTTGATCTCTCATTATTTTTTCTATTTCTTTTCCATCCAATATTTTTTGGATGCCTCTCATCATATCTACAAAATATGATACTCTAGGTGATCCTCCTTTTTCACTCTTATAATGGGAATACCTTTTTTTTTCATCACTTCACTAAATTGAAACCTTTTTCTTATAAATTTATAAATACTCAATGATATTATCTTTAACACACAATTCAATAAGAAAAATAATATGGCTTTAATATTAATCGATGTAGAAGGCAGGTACTTGGGACTAAATAAATGTTTACCTCACTCCTAAATAATTGTCCTTAACTCTTTATCTCACAATAATATAAGACACAAAACTCATACAACACTTTCTTTAATGACTTTACACCAAAATTACATTCACAATTCATAAATTGAGATAAATAATCACGTCACACTTACAAGCTCAAATCTCTACATTCTAATATGAGGTCTTTTTCTCTACCAACTACATATTTTCCAATGCCTAAACTTTTGATATTTACATTTTTCATCTTCCCTTTCTTATAGATAATTACCCCTCTTTTTATTTCCCTGCATGAGATCTTATTTTCCCCATATCAATCTTCTTGAATTTTCCCTTTTAATGTATGTAATTCATTGAATATTTTCCATAACATCCAACATATGGGCTAGTTCACAACCTCATAATAAAAATTAACATAATTTTATCATCAATAACATTCCAATGAGACCTTAATCGTCATAATTGGTGCTTTATCATGAAAACTAGGTCTGTATAGAGAGCTTTGTGTAATGTCATTCACTCTAAAATAATTTTTCATTATGGCCATAGGTAACATAGAACAATTCAATGTGGCATGATTAATGGTCTCTATATCATAGGCTTCAAATAGTCCATGTGACCTTTATATTTCCCTATGGAAACATGGATTTATAAAATCCACTTAGAACTAGTCACACATATGCCTTAAAAATAGTGTGGATCATTTTTTTTATGGACTTGTGGGTTATTTAATTCTATTTTTTAATTATAATGCATCTAAAATGTGGTCCCCATTATTTATTTTATATTTTAATCATATGAGATTAGGTGATTCTTCCATATGTCATTCATTAATGGAGTCAAAGACTCCATTATTGTACCTGAGATTGTTAAGTCCCTATGGGATAAAGTTGAGGTTGTACTCCCTATGAACATTATAATAGATTTTATAGGATCATAACCATCCCCCATTAACATGAGTTTCAAATTTAATTTTCCAAATCATCACTCTATGAATTTTCTTAATCGTGTGACTTTTCATGGATCTATTGAGCTTATAATTTATATTTTATAGTTTAATGGATTAGTAATTTAGTCACAAATAAATATATATTCCATGGGTCCCATCAACTTAAAGACTTAATCTACAAATATGATAAAATATAATTGTGATCATTATCACTACTACCCATAAAAACTTGGGGAATTATTTAGAGGTATCCATGACAGTCTAACTTAGGTTATGAATAAAAAATTGACCAATATGACCTATGACCTCATGACTCCAAAATGTGACTAATACAATCTCATAGAACAAAAATAAAATATGACCTAGGGCCACTTGTTTAAAAAATCACAAAAATACCTGTTGTCTAAAGTGATGTAAGATTGCAAGTTCACCTTAGATTCTCTTGTATCAATATTTAACCATGCCAAGTGTAGACACCTAAATATGATCACATGTACTTCACAATGATAAATATTGATACATCATAAACCACCTGAATTATGCTCAAATACATAACTTTTATTCATCATTTCTCTAAGTTATTTATTAAATGTGGGCATTATCTTTTGCTTGCTATCACTACTACACAAAATTTTACAAGTTAATGCTCAAACCCTTATACATCACCCTTAAACTATCTAAACCCCAATAAAATTGTCATTTGTTCTTTGGAACAAGTTTACCCTAGGTAGAAAAACTTTTTATCATAGACATGTCCACATAGAGAAACCCAATCCCCATGTCGATTAATAGTTAGTTTTAAAATTTAAAATATTCATTTGGGGCTTCTAGCATGTTTTGAAAGGTTAGATAAAGGATACTTTAAAAAGGTTTTACTATAAATAAAAACTAATTTTCAGTCATCTTTCATAACTTTTTGATATATATTGATTACTTATATACTTTTATACATTTATAAAATCTTCCCTATTCTCCCCAAATTCAAGGCCATTAACTAGGATAAGTCACAAGATAATTTTATAGCATCTCAAATCAAGTCAAAATTTATCATTGTCAATTATAAAATTCATATTTCTTGTTACATAAATATGGTTGAGGATCACAATTTCATGATCACTCTAGGTAGGAACTACATGTGGATTTATTTTTAGCTCCGAGTATCTCGATACATAGTCATAGGCAAATCATCAAGAGGGTGATTGGGGTCATCTCATCCCATTAAACTTCCCCTCTCCTTTTTCAAGTTTCTATCTCTCATGAAGACCCATAGGTTTCCTAAGCAAAGATAATAAAAATATTGATATCCATATGGAAAAAATAGAATTTAAATGTCTTATTACAATCAACAAATATAGGCATATAAGATAGAACATTTGTAAATATGTCACAGTCAATGTAGATAAGTCTGCAATCAATAGACACAACCAACCTATGTTGTTGACCATGGAGACTAGTCTTGTCTAAGAATGTTCTTATATTATTCCTTTTATCTTACATTATCATAGTCATGGATTTTTTAATATTCACTATTGGATGTCAATTAAAATAAACCAATGACCTATATTTGAGCTAAATTGTTTTCTTCCTAGTGTTGTTCCAAAAATAAAATGTTTTCTTATTTATCAAGTTGTAAACATAATTATTGATAATTTAATATCTTTAACATCCTAATATTTCCAAAAAAATACTATATAAAAAATTCAAAATTTTTATCAAAAATAGGGTAAAACATTATAGTGAACCCATAATTTTTTCAAACATTGTCTTTTTCAAAAAAAATTCTAAGTTTTGAGTTGAATTCATGATTCTCATACATTAAATATAAATATGATTATTTTTATTGATTTATTGAGTGTTATTGTAGGGTTTTTATTTAACCTATGGGTATAGATTGAATTCTTGATTTCCATGTGCATAAATATTTACTTTTTATTAGCTTTCAATTTATTTTTCGTTCTTTTTCTTATTTTTAAAAGTTGTGTTCTATAAATTTTAAAACTCGTAGGAGTTGTCATTTTGGGTATATTGGTCTTCATTTTTACCTAATCCTTAGTGTGAGAGTTAATACTCTAATACTCAATCATTGTATATAATTATATATGGATTTTAGTTTCTACATACCCAACATTATATTAGAAATTCCCAAGTTTTTAATTTTTAGCCATAGGAAGTCTTTTGGCCATTTGATTTTGTGGTACACTAGTAAGTAATTCTCCCTATGAAATTACTCTTAGTGTATATAAAGATGAGATAGTTTTGATATGGGATGGTGGAATCCTCCATAAATAGTTCCCTTTGGTCCTTGTTCACTATTTTACAACTAGGATTAATATATATGAGAGCCTATAAATCAAATGCACCCTATTGGATGGTGGAGTGTGATCTTATTTTAATGCCCAATCCCTGACAAGTGGAGTGTGGGGGGGGGGGGGGGGGGGGGGGGGGAATGCCCCCCACTAGGGTCACCATGGGGGTCAGGGGGGTGGTGACCTAATTTGGACCCCCCTAGTGGGGGTTTGGGGTATCACCCCTGAAGTAAAATTTTATGAAAAATACATTATAAAATATTTTAATTTCATAGTTAATCTAGATCATTGATTATTAGGTTTTAGATCTAATGGTATAAATTAAGTTAGTGCATTTTCCCCTAATTTTTAACCCTCCTTTGATATGAGGACATTTTAATCAGGCAAAAAAGGGTGAGAGTGGATAGGATATTGTAGTGGATGTATTATAGGTTTTTCCCTTCATTTGTTAGAATGAATAATAAGGACTGACAGTTTTTATGTGGATGTAGCCCATATTAGGTGAAACATGTTAAATTTGTGTCTCTATTCTGTTGTATTTTTATGAATTTTAATTCTATCTTTTTTTCATTATTATTGCTCTACATTATATATTACTAGACACCCTACCTAATTACACCCTTAATGACATTTTTAAGTTCAAAGTTTCAAAATAAAATAAGGGATAAATTCAATAATGTTAAATATCATGACCTTCCTAAACCCTCATCACCTCCCACACATTCTTTTTATGGTGTTTGTATACATATTTGATTAGATTTACCTAAGGCTTACCTTTGTGGATTCGTTCAATATT
>JARHVA010004034.1:307500-707500 GCA_037957365.1 Torreya grandis
TTCAAGTTTTCTAACAAGGGAAAAAAATTATTTGATGATTTGTCATGATTTTAAAGGTTACATTGTAGTGTGGTGTCATCTCCTTATAAATTTACTTTTTCCCTAATATATTTTCATTTTTCAAATTTCAAAGTTAAAAAATTCCAAATATGAACAAATGAATACTTCGTGTTTTGTTGCAAGGTTTTATAAAATGAGTGCCTTGCACAATTAGATTATCCTAGTAAATATAAAGTGTGTTTTACACACTCAATTAAATTTATTTATCATTTAACCTAGTGATTTCATTACTATAATAAGGGGGAGGGAGGTAAACACCTAAATATGGTCACAAGTACTTAACAATGCTAATTCTTGACACATATTGAACCACATTTCTTGTACCCAAATACATGAATCTTATTTGTCATTCCTTTAATACATTTATCAATATTTTGGATTGGCACTCTCTTTGTTATCACTATTACATATAAATTTCCAATTTAATGTTCAATCTTCTGTTATATCACTCTCAAATTGTCTCTAAATCAAGATAGGTGTCCTTCACTCTCCAAGATAAATATGCCCTAATAAGATAGTATCATTGTTGTAAACCCTTTCCCCCTAGAATGGCCTAATACCTGCACAAATTAAAATCTATTTTCCAAACTTTAAATATTCATTGGGTCTTCACACACATTTTTCAAGGTCCACTAAAGAAAATTTTCAAAAATTTTCACTATAAATAAAAATAAATTATCATTCATATTCTTAGCTTGGATATATATATTGATCATTTATACACTATTTCACATTGAGAACATATTCCATATTCTCCCAAAATTTAAGATAATTTAATAGGATCAATTAAAATAAAAGTCTTAAGCATCTCAAATCAACTCAAGAGATGTCATTGTTCAGTATCAAAGAAATATTTTTAGTTTCTTATATATATTTAGGATTAGAATTGTACAATCACTCTAGGTGGGAGAAATATATGTGGTTTGATTTCCTCCTCAAATCATCTCAATAAATAGGTAGAGGCCAATCATCAAGGGGGTGATTGGGATCCAGCTCAAACCATTACACTTCCCCTCTTTTTTTATAGGTGTCTAGACATCATGAAGACATTCAAGGTTTCAAAAACAAAGAGAATGAAAATAGATATCTTTGCATTGCACAAACACAATTGAAACATCTTATCTTGATTAATAGGCATAGGCACAAAAGGTAGAAAAGTCACATATTTGTCATAATTAATGGACATGATCGGCCTACATTTTTGTCTAGGGAGTGTGGTCTTATCCAAAATTATTATTATATTTTACCTCTAATCCTCATTACCACATAACTTCCTTTTTTATAATTTTCAATTTTATATTTAATTTACATTAATATAGTGACCCAAATTTGAGCTAAAAGTTTTTTTCCTTCCTAATTTTTTTCTTAAAATAACATGTTTCCATATTTATAAAGTTACAATTAGAATTGTTAATAATTGTATACATTAATCATTCTAATATTTCAAAATTTTATGCCTACTAAAAAATATTTTAACCATTTTATAAAAAATAGGGCAAAACACTAAGCTCAAAAAAAAACATTCACATTCATTTTTTCATAATATTTAAATAATAAATGAATCATTAAAGTTATTATGTACCATAAAATAATATAATTGCACACATAATCATGTCCTTGACATGTTTCCCAAAAACATTACTAAAATACCATTTTATTTCTATAGGGTTTGGGAAAAGGTGCATATTCTTTTAAATTAACCACTTTCACCTACCAAATGTGAATTTATTTTTTTTTAATAAAAATGTAATAACCATAATTTTTTATTTTTATTTTCATTCTTGAGGTCCTTTGATTTGAGGTTTTTTTAAATAGCTAACTAAAATTAATGATTATTTAGTTCAAGTTGTCACTCAATTTTGTACCCTTGGAGACGTAATTCAAGCTTGTTCCATTTTAGTGAAATAATAGGATTACCCCTAGAATTATGGGTTGTCTATACTATGGGTAAACCTCTAGTTGATAGGGCTATCTCCCTTGATATGTCTATTTAATCTCATCACCTATGTTACTAACTTTTTGGTATGAAAAGGGAGAGAGAAACATGAAATAAACCTAATCTAATGGAGGTGATGCACAAAATATTAAATGATCACTAACAACCAATTGTAATTACATTTTGAGCAAGAGTTTAACCTACACATGAAACTAATTTAAATATACCTCTCTATGTTAGTATTTCTCATGGAGGTTTATGAAGAAAGATTGAGCTGGGAGGACTAGTCAAGAGGTCATAACATGACACTAGTGAAGAGACAACTCACTAAACTCATACACACATCATTTGAAAATCTTAAAAGACCTGAAAAAATACTTTCAAATTTAATATTAATGCTAACAAGGACAACATGCCAAGGAATTAAATCTATCACTTAATAAAATCAACTAGTCAAACATGCACATTGAAACAAACCATGGAGAAGGTAAAACTAGGTTATTCTGCATTGATCAAAGGCTGAAAATGGGTAGGGATTCACCATAACCAGGTGGAGGATACAAACTTATCCAATTAAGGATCAATATATAACACAAGTGAAAGAGAAGAAGAGAAAGGCATAGGGGGGAGAGAGAGAGAGAGAGAGAGAGAGAGAGAGAGAGAGAGAGAGAGAGAGAGAGAGAGAGAGAGAGAGAGAGAGAGAGAGAGAGAGAGAGAGAGAGAGAGAGAGAGAGAGGTGACAAGTGTCTCATGAGTTATATATAATATAGGAGTTATGAAACTACCTCAATAGGTCATAAATGACATGTGTAGTTCCTTTGAAGATGATCCCTTATTCTAAGTGACGTAGGAGTTAGAATGATTGCTTGATGCCTTGAATATCTCTCTAAAATTATTCATTACTTTGGCTTGTTGAATTTCAAGTGGCTTCTTGATGTTAAAATAAATTTCTCTTACATCTTTTCTATGCTCTTAAAACCTCTCAACTTACCCTTTCAAGTTCTCTTTGACACGCTGCTTCATTCTCTTGCTAGGTGTCTAGAGGACTTTGCATCTCCTTAGGCTAATCTTACATACAAGTGTTAAAATTTTATTTCATATTATTTATCTCATCATATCATGTATGTACTATTCACATCATATTAGAGATAAAATAATCCATTTGGAAGTCTCAAACTAGCCCCAAGAACTTGTTCTACACCAAAAGCTCCAAATTAGATTCATTCCTTGTAGGCCTAAAATAATGAAACCTCCTTGTGTAGAGATTTTTATGGATGATAATGAGAATATAAATGAATATTATATGACTCATTATTGCCTTACATATTCATATTCAATTTCATGTCCTAAGAGTGAGTGGAAGTGTACTTTTCTATTGCTTCTCTCTCCTAACTAGGTTTCAATTAGACCTCCCTACTTAGAGACTAAAAATTAAAATCTACAGGATTCCCCCAAGTTAAAAAACCCATGTGATTGTGTGATTAATTCATATGACCTCTTGTCCATTCTCCATGTCAATTTTGAAGTTTTGACACTTTATATGGACCTCTCAAGTAGCTAAAATAGTCTTTTTTGGCCTATTTTGTATAGTTCTATATATGCAACGATAATATAATGGCATGAGGTTATGATAAATGGATTATTATACATTATTAAAGTAATTTTATATTTTATCCAATCTATATGGAGGCATTGAAATACATTTCTCTCTCATCTAGTTGAAACTAGATTCCTATGCAACCTAAAAGTGCTTCAAGGTCTTAACAATTATTCATACAACTTAGGGAATTAATTCACCAAAAAATTCCACAATTAAAATTAAAATAGGGTACCTAACCTCACCTAGGATCCCAAAGTCCCATAAAACATCTTTGTACTATACTGAGCAAAAGAAGATAGCTTTTTGGGCTGCTAGTAGACATTATGTAAGGACTGAGAGAGAGAGACAAGGTTAGTGGGTAGCATCCTAAAGTTTTTTATGAATATGAGAAATTTAGGGAAATAAATTACAATATAATTTATTTGACCATATGGTTTTCCAACCCTTATATCTCCATTAGATCCCTTATAACCTCATTTGTTTAGGCCTAGGGTTTATGAGCAAAGCAAAGCAAGGAACCCTCATGGCTATGTTTGATTTCCTTTCTCCTTTGTCATGTATATAGGACTACATATAATGCATATTTATACCCCTAACCATCCCATTATGATTATCAATTATCTCAATTCACTTCAACTATCCATCTCTTAACCAGATACCAATATAAGTCTATGCATTTAATTATGCCTGTTAGGCTTAAACAGGGTTTGTCATGATTTCCACTCTATGTTGCTTGAGTCTAAATCTATAGTGGACTATGTTATCCCATTTATTAATTTTAAATTATCTTTATCTCCCTCAGTACTCATATATATCCTTAAACCTCTTCATATAATTAAATGATTCTCAAGAATGAGCAGTCTTGTGCTTTGCTTTGGTATGAGTATATAGAATTTTGGTGTGTATAATTAGGTCTAAAATTTAAATTATATCCCATTGATTTAATGAAAAATATTTAATTTTCTACCTTTCCCTCTCAGATACCACATATTAATTTATCCCTCTCTAAGCCATCAGACTCTTATCAAAGTAATCAGCCCTGTATGTGGTCTTATTGACTATGTATGTAGGGTTAAGACTATGTTTAAATTCATCTTACTCATGATCATTATCATCTTAAAATTATCCAATAAATTTCATAATATCTTGAGTTAAACCCCAACTCCTTTTAGGTATTCTTCCCCTTCTTTTAAACCCTGAAACTCACTTGCTCATCTTGCAACCTAAGTTCGTACCATGAAAGTTTGAATGCAATGAGGCTTGTGTGGTATGAATCTAAATGTCATCCTTATCTAATTAAAGGTATCAAATTAGCTAGGATATGTATTCTATGAATTCAATAATCCCTTACTCATGTCATTTTTCAACTAAGACACCAATTTCAATTCACATTATTTCCTTTTACATGATTGAAAGACAACTTGATTATGTATGTATACCTATAATTAAGCATCTTAGGTTCCATCTATGTCTTAGGTTTTCATGGCCTTATTTTATAATTTTATAAACATATCAATAAATTTATCATGTTTTTTTTGATATCTTAATACCCTTCTCAATTCCCTAAAACTCCAAACTCCATCAACATCACTATCCAAGGCACTCTTCTATATAGATGGTTGTAGGTGACTGTCTGAGCTTATTTTGAGTTTGGACTTTATCAATTCCAATATGACACCTAAAGTAGCTAAAATTCACTATGGTCACTTTCTCATTTCCATTAAAATCCCCATATATAATTTTCAAGGCATCTTACCACCTTTGTCTTCACTATCTCCCTACATAGTCTTATAGGTGCATTAGATTTGTTTATCTTGTCTTTAAATTTATTTGACTTTAGGTGATTTAGAAATATTCATTGAACTGTGACCTTATTTATATTGAAACCATCACAATTATTTCATGCCTAGGCATACAACCTTAAACATTGAAAACATTAGATTTCCATTAAGGTTGCAGACCTATAAGTCTACAACATTTTGTAGAAGCATTTGAAAAGTATAAACATAGCTTTTAGGGATAAAATATCATACCTCCCTTGGATCAACACATTCATCAAGAGGTCATAACTCTCAATCTCTATGGAAATACATATTTAGACCCATTCAAATCACCATGTTATGTAAGCACACTAGAACATAATCCACAAGGTGAATGAAGATGTGACTATTTTGAAACTAGTACAAAATGCTTAGCTGATCATAAGGTCATGAATGGGTTTTTAGGATGGTATAAAATAATTAATGAACACTTAGATGAATTATACCATCTAGATAACCTTAAAACACATAAATATTGATAGTCACTTGCAAACTATGCACAAGAGCAAATTTTCTTGCCAAATGACATTCCACATGTTCCATCATGGTTTATGAAGGTATATGATACATTTTAAGACCTATAAGAACTCATTCCTATTGGTTTCATGTTGTCAAAGAATTCACACTTGCACTGGAGTTTCACAAAACTCAGTCTATGAGGATTTTAGTCTTCAAAAAGTAGTCTATCTCATTAGCAATTGCTAATAAATATAAGGATCTCAATACAATGACCAATGACATAAATTATAAACACATAGGGGTCCCAACATATGTATGAAATAATATCTCCCAACTCTAACTATATGACCTATACCATGCAATTGAAAATGGCCTTTAGGATCTTATGAATGGAGTGATAGAGGAGATAGAGATTTCTGAAACTAATGGAATTGAAACTTCTTACCATGCTTGTCTCTGACCTTTAGAATATTAAAGGACTATTATAAACCATTTTTACCTACAAATGACTTCAACAAGTCCGTACAAATCTCTTAACTCCTCTCTTTGGCAGTAAAACTCAAGATTATGACCTTTGTCTAACTTGATGATAGGTGTGGTAGTTGTGTAATTTCTCCAAGGTCATTTTAAGGTTTTTTGTATGGATTTTTTAATTGGGGATATTTGACATACATTAATGTTAGCCAAAAATCACCTTTTCCCTCATTTTCACCACCTTCAAGTTTATAAATGAACCTTAAACACTCCAAAACATCATGAAATGTTATGAAAAAGTTATTAATACATAAAATTACTTTGATAGAGTCCTAAAAACCTATGAAACCACTTAACCAATCTTTATCTCTCCATGGCATGTCTAGACCACTATATTACCAAAACAAGGCATTACCTTAACTTCTCCAAACTTACCTTAAACAATGTTACTAAGGTTTTATGAAGACTTTTAGGGATCATATAAGGCATGACAAGACCACATGAAAACCATATAAAAGTTTAAATTTAGATGGGTTGACCAATTTTGACTTGAGGTCAAAATTTGGTCAATAATTTAGCAATTCATAGGGGTAGCAGGCCTACAATGCTAAATGGACCACTAGCCTTATCCTTCCATTGGGAAATAGAGTCATTTGTACTTATTTTTAGACCTGAATAGACCTTTAATATGACATAAAAAATCAATTGGACCTTAAAACACACATAAACAAGGACAACAAGACATAAACAAAAGAACAAGACACACATGTGTTATCAAGCACTTAGGGAACACAAAACAAATATAAGCAAACTAATTATATACAACTAACCTAAAAACAATCTCTTCCACCTAGATCAAATGGGAAGCTTGTACAATTTCTTGATCTATGAGATGAAGGATAACATGAAACAAGTTGCTTCTTAAACCTTGGTTTTGGTATCTCTATCTCCTTCATGGTTTCCAATCTTCTTGACATGATCTCAAATGAAGCAATAGTAGCTGCAAACTGATCACCAATGAAGGTGAATTCATATTATGTCTCAATCTCTTTTTCATACTCACTCGTGATATTTGTGCTAACCTCAAACATGACCACCTCTTTACTTATAGGAGCAACCTTAATCATGGTACTTTGAAGTTTGTCATATTATCTTTCAAGATGTAAGGCATACTTAAGAACATCTTCAAACTGACCAATAGGAGGTGTAAAACTTTGAAGAGCCTCAAACTCATCAAAAATATCCTTGAAATTTTGTCATAAGTCCTACTGATCCATGAAGGTAGCAGCAACTTTGTCTTCTATTAGTTTTTCAAAGTCAATCTCTTAATCAACCTCTTCATTGTCCAAGGTAGCAATCTTGGATTTCTCTTCATGGGCAGATGCAAACTGATCTAGATTATCTCTTTATTCACTCAATAAGATTGATTTGTGTTTCTCTTCACTAAGGGGAGTACCAATAATTAACTCTTCATCATATACACTTGAGTTTTCTTCTTCATTGGCTCTAACTGTAGCTTGATTCTCTTCACTTATCTCCAATAGGACAACTTCCTCCTCAATGAGGAATGTGGTGGGAGGGTGATGGGAAAGTTCATGAGTTGGATACGGGGTCTAAGGTGTGGTGGATGACTTATGGATGGTCTTGGGAATGGAATCTTATTGAAGAAACTCTTGGAGAGATAATAAGTTGAGTTGAGCAATGGAAGGGACATCTTGAGTTTGAGAAAGATACTCATGTACAACATCATGGTCATGTAAAGGGAGAATAGGCTAGCCATAGGACTGATATGAATCATAAGGAGGTTAACAAAATTGATAAGGCTATTAAGTTACATATCTTGGGTCATAACAGGGCTGATAAGGGCGTATAAAATAGAATTTCTCTTCATACCCAACCATCCCTACTTCATGAGTCAAAGGAAAACACAAGATACTATCAAATACTTTACAAAATAAGTACCTAGGTTGGTAGAGCCAACTAATTTCATTCAAAGTTGACATTGGTGTTTTTTAAATGCCTCCAAAGGTTGATAGGTAGAAGAACACACCAATAATTCTTCCACAACTTTGGACCTTGGTCTCACCGAGAATGTAAGAACTATTGTCACTCAAGTTTTCACCTTTGGAGAAGTAGTTAAAGCTTACTCTAATTGATTGAAATAATGGGATTACCCCTAAACCCATGGGCTATCTATAGTGGGGGTAAACTTCTAGTTGATAGGGCTAACTCTCTTGATATGTCTATTTAATCTCATCACATATGCTACTAACTTGTTGGGATGAAAAGTGAGATAGAAACATGAAAGAAACCTAATCTAATGGAGGTGATGCACCAAATATGAACTTATCACTACCAACCAACTATAATTTCATTTCAAACAAGAGCCTAACCTACACATTACACTAACCCAAATCTGCCTCTCTACATTAGTATTTCTCATGGAGGTTTGTGAAGCAAGCTTGATTTAGGAGGACTAGTCAAGAGGCCATATCATGACACTAGTGATGATAAAAATAACTAAACTAATGCACACTTCATTTGAACACTTCAAGAGACCTAAAAAAATACTTTCAAACTAAATATGTATGCTAACAAGGATAGCATGCCAAGGAAGTGAATCTATCACTTAACAAGATCAATAAGTCAAACATGCACATGGAAATATTCCATAGAGAAGGTAAAAATAGGTTGTTATTAATTTATCAACCATTTTAAATGGGTATGGCTTCTCCATACCAAGGTGGAGGTTATAAACATAGCCAATCAAGGCTCAATATATAACATAAGTGAGAGAGAAGAAGAGAAAGGTGTAGGAGAGAGAGGTGACAAGTGTATCATGAGATAAAAATAAGATAATAGTTATGAAAATACCTCAATACATCCTAAATTCCATGATTATCTCCTTTGAAAATGATCCCTTGTTGCAAGTAGCATAGGAGTTAGACTGCTTATTTGACACTTTGACTAGCTCTCCAAAACTATCCTTTGATTTGGATTGTTTAATGAAAAGTGGACTTATTGATGATCATATCAAGTTTTCTTAAACATTTTCTTTTTATCTTGACACGTATCAACTTACCCCTTCAGATTCTCTCTGACACATCATTTCATTCTCTTGCTAGGTGTTTAGAGGACTCTTCATCTCCTTAGGCCAATCTTGCATACAAGTGTCAAAACTTGAATTTATCTTCTTCATCTCATCCTATCTTCATGTATATCCTATTAAAATCATACCATAACTAAAAAATCCATTTTCAAGTCTCAAAACAGCCCTAAGAACTTGCTCTACACCAAAAGCTCCAAATTGGATTCATTCCTTATAACCCTAGAACCATGCAAACTTCCTTGTGTAAAGATTTGTATGGATGATACTAAGAATATGAAGGCATATTATAGGACCTAGTATGTCCTTACAACTTCATGTTCAATTTCATGTCTTGAGAGTGATTTTAAGTGTACTTTTTTATTGCTTCTATCTCCTAACTAGGTCTCAATTAGGCATCCTTTCCTAGAGACTATAAATTGACTCTACAGGCTTCCGCTGCATGCTAAACCATAAATAAACATGTGATTCAGTTATATGACCTCCTCCCCATTCTCCATGTCAATTTTTAATTTTTGACAACTTGTATGGACCTCCAAAGTGACTAAAAATAGACTTTTTTTACCTATTTTATATAGTTTTGTACATGCAAGCATAATCTAATGGCAAGGGCTGATGATCAGGGGAGTCTTAGACATGATCAGTTCATATTCAATGCATCACCTCCAGTATATTATGTTTCTATCATGTTTATCTCTCCCTTTTCATCCCAACAAGTTAGTAGCATAAGTGATGAGCTTAAATAGACATATCAAGGGAGTTAGCCCTATCAACTAGAGGTTTATTGCCACTATAGATAGCCCATAGGTCTAAGGGTAATCCCATTATTTCACTCAATTATATTAGGCTTGAACTACATATCAAAGGGTTCAAAATTTTGTGACAATAGCTCCCATATCTTATTTACAAAAAAATAATGAATTTACCTCAGTTTAAATTTTAACTCTCCCAACTACCTAACATCACAACACTTCACTACTAACTTATTTAAATGGAAACTTAAGTCTACAAATAAATAATACTATTATATTATCCTAATGATGGAAACCTATGATTATATTTTAATTTATTCATGGTTATTGTGAATATTCTAGTTAAATCCATGGTTGAACCCAATCGGACCTCTACAGGAGCCAGTGATGGCTCACAAGTGGTGGTTCATTAGAATAATTAGAATAACCATAATAATAGATCACCCTCCACCAAACCTAATTGACCACATCCCACATATGGCCAACTCAAAATTAGTTGTCTAAACCTAAATTACTCAAGTTCACTAAGAAAACTTAGCCCAATCATGACAAGTACTCCAAACATCGTCAATATGATTTTCAATACACAAGAGACTTTGACTCCCGATTTATCATGTTTTCAAATACAAGAATCATCATTGAAAAATTCCCTTATCTTTGGTAAAATATAAGGGGATCCCCTATTTCCCTTCATCACTAGGAGACCATTTTTTGGGGATTCCTTCTCCTATTAGATACAATAAAGATTCATTTTATAATTTGCATTAATCTATTGTGCTTGAATACTTCTTACAAAAGGTCATAAACATAAGTTTTTGAATGACCACCATTTAGTGTTTGAAGACAAAGTTTATAAAAACTGTGAAATTTGATGGTTTCCAATTAATGTGTATTCATGGAATTTTGCAGGCTTGAAGACAACGTTAGAAAAATTGTAAATCTTAATGGTTTAAAATGAATGTGTATTTGTGGATTTTTCATAGTTTAACTAACCCAACCTACGATTAGATGGTCTGAGCAAACTATAAGAAAGTTTTAGATCTACATATTCTCTATCTAAAATAAGTGAAGATTAATGATTTTCCTCTCCATATGGAAACTAAATCCATCTAGTTTGGTGTTGTTTTTTACCTATCTATTTATTGGTGTAAAATTTACTCAACTTGGATTTTTGAATCTCCTAATAGAAAGTGAAGTCAACTCACCAATAACTAGAGATATCACCATAGAGAATGGTGATTTTCCTCTACAATTGAGATGAGTAGTTCATTCATAAGATATGAATAATTTGGGAGGTTTTGTGTACTTTTTATCTAAAAATATGAAAGGAAACAAAAAATAAATAAAAATACAAAAGGAGAAATCCATAGTGGGATAAACACAAAGAACCGTGGGATAACTCAAAAATAAATAACAGAAATGGAAATCTTTCTTCCCACACAAGAACAAACATAGAATAAATATGGGTTTTAGAAAGAAATATATGCTTGAAAGCACAAAGTCTCCTCACAAACCTTATTACACATACTCAGTACAATATTTTAATGAGATCAAACATGTGGAAACTTGTGGACATCAAGAATGCTTATATAGGAGTTTTCAACACAAAGTTTGGAAACACCATAGGTTTCATATAATCAAATCAATGTAGAGTTTTAATGGAGTCTTAATTTAAAAATATAAATTTAAAATTTGTAAACAAAGGGCATTAAAATATACAAACATCCCAAAAGAGTCTCACCCACTTGTTTGCATTCTTTGCTCTAATCGAGGAATAACATTGCTACACATAAAGTTGTAGCTAGCTCTTTCCAAGATCTTGAGAAAAAGAACCCCTAAAAAATATGGATTTTTTCCTTTTTTTACAATATTTTCCCTTTGGAAGATGAAAATCCATTTAATTGCCTCTATTTTGATTTTCATTTTATTTCGGTAAATTCACAATATTAAAATGGACTTTTCAATTTACATTTGCATACAATATTAATTATAATAATTTTTTGAATGACCAAAAAAATGTAGTCATTTAATGAATCTAATTAGCATTAATTAATTATAAAATAATTAATAATGTGATTAAATTAATTAATTTCCCATCAATACCATAACATCAAATCTGAAATATACTCTATGTGGGTTAATAAAATACATTGCCTTGTCCATTAGACTATGGGGTCCTCTGAAATACTATGGAAATTATAAAAAGGCAAAATGACAAGAAAATGGTAAAATTTAGATGGCCAAATTTCACTACAATACTTGTCTTCGACTATGGGATTGCATTCCCTAGCAGAATACACAAGAACTCTAGAAAACATTTGTGACATGTGCCTTATCCAACCTGCTAAAAATATCACTGCTCTAATGCCATGATTCAGCCAAATGGTAGCCATTTCACCTATCCCAATTGTATGAGAATGAACATAAGCTACTAGACCAAATCCATGATTGAAAATTATGCCTGTCTTACTACTGAAACACCTTCTGCCTTCATCTTTCAAGATAATTTTATGATTTTCATATCTCAATTATGCATAATCGAGAATAGTTTGAGACCATAATGTTAAATTTGTCATTGGTTACACTCAAAATAGATGATATTAGACTGTGTACATAGTTTTATAAGGCTCTTGAAATGGTTCATTGTCAATATAAATTAGATTATTCATTTTACCCATGCATCTTCGCTGATATGCTTGAGAATAGAGATACTTCAACACATTGGCGCACACACCTTACGATGAATGAGTTGACAAAAATAAATTTAAATGTATGCTCATGATAGGCTATTATTTTTGAAAAAATAAAGTCTCATATAGCTTCTTTTTAGGTGAGAATATCATCATTTATTCATCTCATTTGGTTGCAATATTGCCTTTCATCTAAAGAAATAACACCATCTTATACACAATAGATGGTATATATCACATGATTTATTGTTTCGTATACTTACAAATATGAAAATAAATTAAATAATAATGTTTCCATCAAACCAACTCCTGATGAAGCCAATAAGTAGAAATCCATTAAAATAATCCCCAATCCTTTATAACTTATTGATATGTTAATTTCATAAGATTTGAGCTTTTGTGTCTCATCCTTAAACTATAATAGGCTCCAAACTTGATTTCACCTATGATACAACATACTCTCTTAGGAATTTTTCAAAGACTTATAGGTGGCTCCCATCTAGGCATGGGTTTGGAATATGATTCGAAGGTTGTGAAATTGACATGGTTTTACACCTACTAACTATGTTTGATTTTTAAACATTATTGTGGCACAGAACTATTGTGTTCATGTGAACTGTTCAAAAAAAATAATCCAAAAGAGAATGCACTCAGTTAAACGTCAACCCATCACACTTGGCATAGGTTGAGGAGGCACAAGTGGAGGCCCTTGAATTTTACTTATAGTTTTTTATTACCTTAGGATTTCAAATTATAAAGTGACACGTGAATTTTTTGACAAAATGACCCAAATAATTTGAAATAGTATTGGGCACAAAGAAGTTGAATCAAAAACCTAGTCATATATGGTAACAATTTAGTTGACCATTGGCCTATCATGGGCTGGGAGGTAGCTCACAACTAATTTTTGACTTGTATTTATCCCTATTAAATTCATTTGATAAAATGTTTCTAATTCATGTTTACCACATTTATTTCATTCGTATAGCTGCAACAAGATTTTCATGTGAACTATTTTGACAAAATACTTCAAGAAATGTGCCTCTTTTTAATATCTATCCAATTTGCCTTGTGCATACTAAGAGGATGATAAGGGAATTAATTTTTAATTTACACTTATCAATTATATTTTATTTACCTTTTTTGCATCCACTCATTCTCAAGATCCCTGTGGCATGCGAACTATTTGACAAAATGAATCACCTCTTTAATTTTTCTACATAGACAAGTTTTAGATTTATTCTCTACCTCTTTCACAACACAATGATATATGACTTAGACCCTTGTATTAGATACAATATGCCTTTTAAAACTTATTATTTGGACATTCAAAAACACACACACCCTCATTAAATATCTTCAGCTACAGAAGGGCAATATTCATCTCTCTTGTCTTACTTATGCATAATACTTCCATTACATCTATCTTTTTTACAAAACTTTTTTACCAAACATATTCCTTATTTATAATCCCTTTTTATTTTTAGAAATAATTTAGACGCATCTATCTCTATAGTAGTTATGGTCTTTAACCACCCACAACTGGTGTTAAATTTTCATGCAACCCAGTTACCTTTGTAGTTATTGATACTTTTTTGTATCTAGCACCTCCCTTTTCTTTCTAAATCTTCCCAAGTAGGAAGAGAGCTAAAATCCTAGATTATTAGATAAGGGTCTATTATTAATATTATTCTCCACCACTTGAGAGATCAATTTTAGTTTCATACACTAACCAATGTGAACTTCATCCATCATGAAACTTGAGGAAAAGTCTAGAGACCTTTCCACTACATGATCTGTTCCACATTATTTATCTAAGTTCAATAGTAAATGATCTAGACACATCTAATGAACCAAATGAATAATGACTAATTATACCTCCATTAGCATGGTTAAATTATACTGCAATTTCATTATAGATGAGAAACATTCCTATCTAAAATTTAATAATCTTGAAGATCTCTTTAGACTATACTGCATCACTCCTTATGCCTCATAAATGTCATCAAATTTCATTAAAAGTGACCTTTCACTACATGTAAATTAGAGGTTTAGTTTCCAATGCCAAAGCGTTAAGAGTATCCATGATCAAATTAACTTAAAATAACTGAATTATAGTGAGAGGATCACTTCCTGTAATGTATGTTGAATCAAGGTTCATAATTAGAGAAACCATATTAACTATGAGTTGGAAATACACCAATTTTTCAATGTTTACATATATCTCATAGTTCCATCTCACTATAACAATAATTGATGAAAAATTTTCTATATGTTGGTAAAGTTTGACATAATATTGTGTCACCATAGAAACTACCAAATTTATCAACTAAATAGTAGTTGGTAGAATGAACAAGGCATCTAAATCAAATGTGAAGTCACCTTCGTTACTGTGTTCTTCATCTCTAGACCCTAACAAAAGTAGATTTCTAATTTTACTGAAGTACACAATATTTACAAAACCATCATGTGCATATGGATTACAAATACATTGACTGAATACAAGGCATTACCCCTTTCAAAACATACATCATGTTATAGTTATTATTCTAAAATAAGAATTGAAAGACCCAATATTTACCTTTAACATATCTAATTTTCATAAGAAGCCCTTCTAAATGTGATATTAGAAGAAGATAATCTTGTGTTTTATATATATGTGCTTGGAAATATCTTCTTTGAACTCTATATCACTTGTTATGCCGCAAGCCGATAAATTCTTTTTCTCCTCTAAATGAAACATTTAGAGACTTAAGGTTGGGATAGTATTATCCACCAATAAAAAATTTTGATACAAGAGCTATGTTTATAATATTTAACATTTCAAAGTTATTCATGTAAGACTTAAAAGTTATTAAAAGTCTACTATTATTCAAGTCAAGGTCTCTACTTAATATCATATTTTATAGCACCAAATGGAAAGATCAAAAATAAAAATATATATGCCATTCTTTCCAACATTTCACCAAAACAATAGTACCTCTCATAAAGATCAAAACCACTTGACACTTTTTGGGCTCCATAAACCAACATGGGGAGAAGGGGAAAACACTATAGTGAACAAGCTAGGTTTTATTGAACACACACACAACAAAAAAAAGAAGGAAAAACACAAGACAAAATTGTGTAGAAAGGGAAACTATATACAAATGAACAAAAAAACAAAACATTACTAAACAAATCCATTTACTATTTGGGAAAAGAATGGGCCTTTACAGGATACAATTTGGTAAAATGAGGACATTACATGCAAAGATAAAATTAAGGACAATAACTTATTTTTTACTACATCAATGGGGAATACATGAGGCATGGTGGGTGGGGAAATAAACATGGATTCAAACACTTGTTCATGCATAACCAGAAAGTAAATATTACTTGCATTTTTCTCATGAATGAGAGGGATTCGCTTTAACTTGAAATCTAAAACATGAACAACATGGGGACATACCTCCAATGTCTTCATCTCTTGGCTGATATCATGATTCCTCAACCATGAGTAGTCAAACCCAATCTCCCATAGGCACCTCTAAATGTGAGATTAAACCTACAACTTCTTGGAACTCCAAATAGATGAAAATTTCTTGTAATTTGCTTCTTATTTTCTATTTAAAACCTGTTATGTGTTCATGTTCAACATCAATGCACACTTTCTCTTCACTGGTATGAATCCCAATACCTTCATGGCATATATCATGCTCCTAAAAGGTTGTTGAATTTTCATTTTTTATGCATTCTTCTGCTAGGGTTGAGGTTTGAAATGAGAAATTTTATTTCCTTTTTACTTGCACAGGTCAATATACATTTTTTAAAAACTAAACTTTTTCATCAACAATCTCTCAAATAGGATCTTTTAAATCTAGTATGAATAAAAAGACATTCTTTATTGTATCATCATTTTGATAAACCTAATCAGCCCCTAATTTAGGCTCTTTTGAAACACTTATCTCTTTTACTTTTCAACCTTTCACCACCCAATGTTTATGGATTATGCATACTATTTTTTAATATGAAACCTCTTCATGCCTACAATAAAAATCAAACCATGGGCAATACTAGAAAAATCAAAAAATTAGAAGCATGGGTTGTGTTCCCTCATTTTTAAGCTTCTTTTCACTGGAGTCACCAATATTCTCTATCAAGGGGAAGATTTCCTTCAATTTTTAGGAATAAAAAGACACTTTTTTAATCCCTAGAAGAGTCACCAAAAATATTTTATGTAATTTTGGTTTCCTTGAATTTATGACTCACCCAATAAGAATCAAAACAAACTCATCAATAGTTGGAGATATCACCGTAGAGAATGGTAATTCTCTTATGTAATTGAGAGGGTATTTCCCTCATATGATATGAATAATTTAGAGGTTTTTGTGTACTTTTTACTCCAAATCATGAAAATAAACAAAACATAAATAAAAATATAAAAGAGGGAGAAACCCACAGTGAGATAAACACAAAGACCCGTCAATATAAGTCGAGAATAAATAGTAAAAATGGAAATCCTTCTTCTCACATAAAAATGAACATAGAAGTAGAAAGGGTTTTGGGAATAAAAGGTATGTCTAGAAGCACAAAGTCTCCTCACAAACACAATTACACACACTTGGCACAATATTTTAATGAGATGAAACATGCATAAACTCATGGACATCAAGAAAGCTTATACGATGGTTTTCAACACAAAGTTTGGAAACACCACAAGTTGCATATACTCCAATTAATGTAAAAATTTAATGGATTCTTCATTTACAAATAAATTTCAAAATTCATAAATAAAGGACATTAAAATCTACAAAGACCCCAAAAGCATATCACCCTCTTACATGCATTTCATTTCTACAATCCAGAAATAACATGGCTCCACACAAAGTTGTAGCTAGCCCTCTCTAAGAGCTTGAGAAAAAGAACCATGATTACAAAATCTAGATTTTTTCCTTTTTTTTAAATCTTTTCCCATTGGAAGATGAAAAGCCATTCATTTTCCTCTATTTTGATTTTCTTTTTATTTAGGAAAATTCACAATATTAAACTAGACTTTTTAATTAACATTTACACACCATATTAATTCTAACAAGAATTAATTTTTCAAATGACCAAAAAAAATGTATAGTCATTTAATGACTTTAATTAACATTAATTAAATATAAAATAATAGATAATTTGATTTAATCAATTAATTTCTGGCCAATCCCACAATATCAAATCTACAATATACTCTATGTGGGCTAATCAAATGCATTGCCTTGTCCATTTGTCTATGGTGTCCTATAAAATACCATGAAAAAAAGAGAAAGGGAAAAATTATGGGACAATGGTAAAATGGGGTAGTGAAATTTAGATGGCCAAATTTCACTACAACATAGCCATGACACGGGATGTGTTGAAATCAACACTATGATAGTGACACTATCTACCTCATTTGTAACATATTGGGAAATGAATCCATATAAACATTCACTTTGCATGGTGTTTGATTTTTATGGGCAAATCTATGGGCTAGTTAATATCTATGCCTCCAATAACATTGTGTACAAGTAACTCTTTGGCAGTGACTAATGGAGTAACTCTCTATATCCCACTAGTTAATTTTTGAAAATTTGAACATGGTTGAATATCTGAAAGATAATTAAGAAACATTGCCCATGAGGTGGTTTGTTAATGAACATGAGTCATAGATTTAAATGAATAAAAATCTAGGGTTGTTTAACCCTAATAATCACTGCATAACCTCTCCTCCCACCCCTCGGTTCATTTTGTCCAAATTTTCCCAAGGGAATAAAAGGGTTCTCAAGAGACTGAATATATCCCTTTACTCTGAGCTGAATAAATTATCCTTTCACCCAAATATTTAATTGGCTATTCAGTGTTCTTTAAAATTCTCTTTCATTTGACCTTCAACCCAAAAAATTTTATATTGATTAGTCTACTCCACTAGATAAATTTTTAACTATCCATTTTTACCTCAACACCTTACATTTACAACATGAACTCTCACAATAAATCTATTTGTAACCTTGTGCCACATCCTATTGGTGCCTATTATTAGATTGACTAGTGGGGAGCAACCATTTTGTGCACTTCCACTTTTATTAGGTTGTTTGGGGAAAAAAATGTTAAGGAAAAGGGTGAAGTGTGCTTATATAATGGAATTCTATTGGGTTTATCAAGAAATTGAATGATCTCCCTTCAATGAAACTTTTCAAATTAAAGATGTATATCTAGGTAAGAAAATTAAATTATAAGTGTTTTATCAAACTCATGGAAACCAAATATGAGCCCATGTTCACTCTCCAAGATTGAAAACAAAGTTTCTATGTAATTTTTTAGCAAGCTAAGAGTTCATCATTCTACCATGCAAATGAAATCTATAAAAATAATTGGTGACCATATTATTGGTCTCAAAAATATTCTACTATCCTTTGATTGTCTTTATAAACAATTATTTCAATCTCAGCCCCTTTCTGAAGATAAGGATGTTGCTTTGAATAAATGTCTTGATGATGTTACTTGTAAACATTATCCAATCCAAAAATTGCCATGTTATAGGGCCCTCTCCATTGAGGAGTTTCATAATCATATTACGAGCATTAATGACTTTCCTTGTGAGTTCTACCAAACCTTATGGGACTACGTGGAACCCCATCTACACAAATATTATTTGGAATCCATTTCTAAGAGTTTTCTTAAAAATCTCATCAATAAAATCAACATGAAGTTTATTCCCAAGGATAACGACACTAAGATAAACACCAAATTTAGGCCCATAACCTTTCTCAATGTATTTTATAATATTTTTTCCAAGGATTTAGACCTATGAATAAGGTGAATTATTCCCTTCATGATAAGTCATGAGCAATTTGGTGTCATCCAAGCAGATATATATTTGAAAAAATTATTGTATTGTTGGAAGGATGTAATGGGCCCACAATTCCATTTAAAATGACTTATTTATCAAAATAAACTTCCAAAATGATTATTAAAGGAATGAATGATAGTTTTCTACTTACCATGTTATAATTTATGGTTTTGGTCCTAAGTATATTCACTCTATGAGGGCTCTCTTTCAATATGCTTCTATTTGACTCACTATCAATGGCCATCTTTCAAAGAATTTTGTACTATTTTAGTCCATTGGGAATGGCTTCCCTCTAGATCCCTTGATGTATGTCCCTATTGTAGAAGGTTTTGGCTATTTTTTAGGAGACCATACCTCTAGAGGGTTACTCAAAGTAATTACCTTCCTCCACTCATCTCAACACAAACTTCTTAATGGACACTTTTCAAATCACTCTTTAATTATAATTTTAGAGGAGGAAATGGTGGTCCAAATTTCCATGGAGTGCCTTTAGGTATTTTTCTTGGCTTTTGGCTCTAGTATCCAATGAGCTAAGACTCATTTCTATAGTAAATCATATAGTCCTCTTCCTATATGGCTTGAGTATTAACTTTGAAAATGGATTTTGCATGGGGATATGCTCAAATTCTTGGGAATTCTCATCACTTTTCAAAGTTCCCAGGATGGGTTATATAACTAATTTTCCCTATAAGTGGACAAAAATATTTCATATTGGATCACTAAGCATCAATATCTCACTAAAAATTTACACATATGCTCTAAATTCGTACCTACCACTCATGTATACTACTCTTCATGTTGGGATCCCTCTATGGCATCCTATATAAAGCTTGAAATTTTTTTAAGAGACTTCTTCTTAGCTAATTCAGAAGGCATTAATGGATTTCACAGAGTCACCTAAGATATTTGTTGTAAACCCAAAGTGGTTAGTCAACTTGGGCTCATTTATATTTCCATAAAAGGAACTACCCTTTGTGCCAAGTGGAACCCTATGGCCATTTAAAGGTATAAATCATGGAAAATTCTCATGAGATATTGCATCTCATTAGGAAAGCCTTATGTCCAAAGTGTTTGGAAGAATTTTGGTTTTCAAAATCTACTTGTTACTCCTATCCCTATAAAGATCATAAGCAATTTTATGGATAATATTTTATGTAAAATTTTTGATAGGTTGTTATAACTCTCATTCAACCAATCAATGTATTGGTGTCATTTTCAACTAGGGTAGTGTCTGATGGCTATTTTCAATGAGATGTTTTGATATTGGATTTTTACAATTCACAGTTGGGGGGTTTACTTTTGCTATGTCTTATAAATCCTAAAAATAGCAAATAAAACTTTAATTCTATCTTTACAAAAAAGTAAATCTAATTTTTTTGTTAATTGAGGATATCCTATTATCTTTCACACCATTAACATCCAAAACTTAAACATCTAGCATATAACATACAACATCCTCACTCGACTTGCTTGGTTGGGTAGGACAGTGTGATGTTCAGAATCTAAGAATGTTATTTATATACACAAAATATTTCCAACTTTTATCAAATATTGATGCTTTACATCTTGCAGGAACCCATAATGACTATATTTATCTGATTATATTCCCTAAGGGGTGCACCAAGAAATGGGTGGGTATACCTTTGGTGCTTCATAGGATTTTTGTCTCTTATTACCACTTATTACCGATCCAACTAGCTTCTGAAACTATTCCCTAAGTTATTACTCCTCCTTTTCACACTCCTCCAGTCTTTTCCACTCTCCATCCCTCTTTTCCTCACCTTAATTCCCTTTTGACAGTTGGTTGTACTAGGTCATTTGGGTCAACCTTATACAGTTTTGGGTGATTTTCACTTAGGAACTAGTTTGGCCTTTGGCCGAACTAGCTCATGACCTAGTGAATAATTCTCCAAAATTATGTTAGGTCGACTGGGTCAACATTATCTGCTAATATTTTTGGAAGGATTTAGGGTCAAATATGTATATGTATATATATATATATACAAGATCATTTTGTCATTATATCATATACAATCAAGAGTTATTATTCTCTTGTGCATCTTTACAATCTGTTCTTCCACTATTCCACTTGAGGAGTCTTAGCTTAGAGTTTCTACTTGAATAATCTAGTCTTGTGGATAAGTATTAAATTATTTGTCCTTTCTTAGTGATCCTTGTAAACAATAGAAACCTCTTACAAATCCCCTTTGGCCAAGGGAGAGATTGAGTCTTGATGGGTTCATCATTCAAGTAAGTATTCTCTAACTTTGTTCCTCTCTTTAGTAAATAGAAGTAGCATAAGTATTGGATTCAAATAATATTAATATTCTTAAACATATATTAGGGTCTTTCTCATACATATCTTAATTGATATTCTCCTATGCATTTTTTTATTTTTTACTAACCCCTCATATTATGCCATAAGCTTTGGTGAACACTTTATTAGATTTAATTTACTTGATATTAGTTTAGTGAAATATCAAAACACAGGACCCCATTGAGGGTTATTAAATGATTATGCTTGACTGGAGGATTTGGAACCCTCCCTAGTAGTGTGTACTATGGTAAGATATCCCATAATCAAGTCTAACATATCCCCATATTGGTCATGTTTTTGCTTAACAAATGTGTCCTTAATCGTAAGTATATGGTATGATCTATCTTCTCTGAGTTAGAATTGATTTATAGACATGATGAATTTATGATTACATAAATTATAGTGAACCCAATGTGAACCTAACCCTTGCATATTTTTGTTTTACTTATTTCACTATTTTACCATTTTTATTATTATATATTTATGATGTTGGGTCAACTGTATCGACATAATAATAACTATTTTATGAAAGTTTAACACACAATCACATCTATATGACTATGTTATGTCTTTACAAGCTCTTATTCAGGTAAAAGCTACTAGGTAAACCTATTTAACATAGCACAGGTTTTTATACTTTCAAACATTCTAGTTCAACATACTAGGTCGACGTAGTCAACCTTGTACATTTTTAGGTTTTTAACAAACAAGATTTGCAAAGCTAGGTTGACCTAGTTGACACAGTTAGCATAATTTAAAGTATTAATCAAGGTTATTTGATAATAATATTCTTTTCCTTTGCATCCTCCAACCCACCAAGGTTCCTTTCTATCCTTCTTTATCATTTCTAGCATTTGTTACAGTTCTATTTTTATAGTTTATAGTCTTTAAAACTACCCCTGTATAATTAACTAGGTCAACCCTATATATATAGTTTTGTATTATGTATTATATCTAGAAATATAGGTTAACCCTATAGATGTAGTTCATTTTAGACCTTTTCTTTTGTATTATAGAGGTGACACTATCGACCTTGTTCTGTATTCTCTACATACACTATCGACTAAATCAACACTGTACTATGTTTCAAATTTGAAATTAACCCTTATATACTATTTATTAGCTCATACTTTCATTTCTTATTATTTATATGCTTAGAATATATCACATAGTCTAATTAGGTGGTTTTAAATATACCATTTAATTTCACTATTTTCACTTCTATGCACACACTACCAAATCACAAAATCTTAAAACACATTTTAAAAATTATCTACCCAAGGCCTACCTACTTGGATTTCATCACCAATGGGGAAGTCAACTTGGTTTTCTAGCCAAGTATAAACACATGGTTAATGGTATAGTTTGGCTAAACACCTGACACCCTTATCACTATGGTGTGTGAAGTGAGGGGGTAGGCCCCAATACCAAGCTGGTACCATTGCCAATATAGATCCCTTTCAGCCCAAACATCCTGAAACCATCCTTAGATTACTTTCTAGTTCTTTTCTTACATCTAACTTCCTATAAAATTTAAAATTATACTCTAATAATCTAACAAACATTTAGGTTGGCCACTTAGTTAGCTTTTACTTTCCAAGTTAACTACTTATTCTTTAATTAATTATATGTTGTATTGTAAAAACTTACATTAACCAACATTGATGCAAGGTTTTGTGTCATGTGCCTCAATTGGATCAATCTCAACCTAATTGATCCAATTGATTTTGTTTTTCATTTCATTTCTTGATTTCATAAGTACCTGAAAATTTATTCTTGTTTTAGTATACAATCAGCCCTATCAACACAGTATTCTTTTCTATCCCTCAAATATAGAATTAGGCTGACCCAGTCAACTTTGTATCTTTTCCTCCTTACTATCTAAGACACAAAAATAGGTCAACCTAGTTGACCCGATATTCATGTTTCATTAACTTTTAGACCCTTTTCTTTGTACTAGGTTGACCTAGTTGACTTTGTACTATTTTTTACCTTCCCTATTTATTGATTTAATTATCTATTTATCATTCATAGAATTTTTTTCATTTCTCTCCAATCATCATGAAGTATCTTATCATAATATTCTTGTATATTTGGAATCCATTTAGATACTATATGGGATTTTCATTCTCCCTCTCTTTTCTTCCCAAGAGCACCATCACTCTTGGGGAACCTCTTGCTCTCCTTCATCCATGACCTGTAACATAGTGAAAATCACACATCAAGATGAAGTTTATGGGTTTGATCCTTTCTGTACTTACTAAGATACTTTTCATCTTCAAAAACTTCAAACTAATGTGGGATAAATTGATGCAATTTTAATCAATAATCCCATTAATAATCCATCTTCTAACAACCTTTTGCCTAATACCAATTATGGGAATCCTCCTACCAACACCAACCCACCTCTTAATATAACTCAACTTCTTGCCTAATTTATCCAAAAAATGAACATCATGGAAAACTCTAACACCAACCAAATGATGCAACTTCAACATCATTTGATTAATATGGCTAATCAACCTCCACCTATCCATCCTCAAGCTAATCCTAATTACATTCCTCCACCTCATAGAGATGCCTCAGGTAATGGTATTCCTCAATCCATAATGAATAACAAGATGCTTCAAACTATTCAAAATGAGCCTTTGGATCCCTTCATTATGTCTATTTATATTGGTAACATATCTCCAACTATCAATTATGATGGGACTAAAGACCTTACCTCATTTATCAAAACCTTTGGAAATATTTACAAAGAGTGGATCCAAACTAATACCTTCGCCACAACTAAACTCTTAGTCAAAACCTTCACTGGTAATGTATTAAAATGGAATAGCCAATTACCTTGACATTCCATTTGGCAACTCAAATATTTATTCAATCCTTTAGTTAAAGAGTTTCAATATAATGATTTTCCCAAAAATTGTCTTAACTACTTCATCAATGCTAAACAATCTCTCACTGAATCAATGCATGACTTTATCAAATGATGGAAATCATTGTCCCATAAATCCAACCATAACATGATTGATGATAACTTATTTTAACTCTTTATCACTGATTTGACTCCTTTTATTTAATATAAGGTTCAAATGTTTGCTCCTCAAACACTTAATGAAGCTCTTGATCAAGCTAAACATCAAGACTTTCTTATGAAGCAATTTGAATCTAGTATTAAACTTATAAAAGGATATTTTCAAACATATACCAATGGTATTACTAGTAACACTCCATAAACCAAACTTGGAGTTACCAAATCCAACATCCCTTCATCTTCTCACAAACCACTTTATGTGTAGCAAATGAAATAACTCTTACTGCCCTCTAAACCTTTCACTTATCCTTGCAATCCTCCTAAAATTTATGACCCTAATCAATTTTATTTATTCCATACCAAAATTGGTCATTCCAATGAATCTTTTAGAGGGATCACTAATTTTTTTGTTTCTTATATGTTTGGTGACTCATTTAATCATGAAGCCATGATCAACCTTCATCGTCAAGAGTGCACTACTGCTTATCAAAAATGATAGGTTTCTAAATATTCTACCTCCAATAAACAAAAATATTTTTCAACAACTAATACCCAACCAAATACCAAGCATGATTATTCTATTTATTCCAACTATGATCAATATTATAAATGTTAACACTACCAAGGTTAATTATCATCACAAGCTGGCTCACAAAGATCTTGTTACCAAACCTAATAAACCATATTTAAAAGAACAACTTCTCAAGGATACTACCACTACTAATATATCTTGAAAATCCCATGAGGAACCACTTCCTCATTTATAACCTCTAACTACATATATTCCTTTAAAATCTACTTTACCCCCTAAACCTCATGCTGGTTCTTCTTCTAAATCTCATTGGAACTTTCTTGAAGAACTTAACTCTATGCTTACATAATTCCACTTATGGAGTTGGTTTTTACTTCACCATATCATCATAAGTTCCTTATGCAAAAACTCTAAGAAATTGAAGATCCATCCTCTATAGATGAATAATCACCTTCTATCAACACTGAACCTACCAATGTAAATACCATTAAAACTAGGTGTCCATCTTCCAAGCCTTCTATTGAATTTCTTAAAGAGTACATGATTAATGATGAAATTCTTTTTCATACTGATGATCCACCACTTTTTATTAAAATATCCATTAATACCACCCTTATCCATAAATTTCTATTTGATGATGGCTTTGGTATTAATGTTACATCTCTGTGGCTTATCCAACAACTTGGTTATAATAAAGATCATCTTAAGAAAACCCATCTTACCTATCATGGTTTTGATAAGACTAATAAAAAACCACTAGGTTTCATTTGGATTCCATTAACCATTGGACCTAAGACCATTCTAACTAATCTTATGGTCCTTGACTTACCCTTATCTTATAATATACACCTTGGTCATCCATGGACTCATTGAATGAGGGCCATTGCTTCTTTGAGAAGAAAAGCATTAAATTTTTACATAATGGCCAATGGTATAAGCATGAGGTTTATCCCTACCCATGGAGTATTCAACTTCCCAATCTAAAATCTTAGTATCGTATTACTACCATTACTAAGATTAATAGTGCTCCTTTACCTAAGTTTATCAACATTAATCTTGATTTACAAGTCACTCTTGTAGATTATTATGTTGATGAACCTAATGATTTTCAACATACTTTTAATACTACCAAGTTACCTCCATACATTTTTTAATGGCTTCATCCTTCTTTATTACCTCGGGATTGTACTATTCCTCTTCTTAATGAGATAACTGATTTCCCCCTCCATGCAATGCTCAGGAGCCTTCTTTACCTAAATATTCCTTCACTTGTAATGATTTTAGAGTGGCCAAATTATTTCAAGATCATCTCATCATGTCTCCATGTACATTCAATAATATTGGGATTTCACCTTTTAAAACTCCCCCCAACTCTCAAGCATGTACAATTTCTATAAGATATGATGATAATTACATAATGGCCCAAACTTAATCTCGAGATTTGGATGTCTATAATTATCAAAAAACCTTAGCTCAAATTCATGATTTTAACTAATATTTTCATACCATTTATATAAATCATGAATTAGATCCCAAAGATTATGTGCCTCATGCCAATTCTCCAATTCTTGATACTCCTTGGGTGGTAGAACAAATTATACCTTCTAAATATTTGACAATTCCTACATATCCTTTACAACCTTTGGATCCAATCATTACCTCTAATCCATTTCCTATCATCAAACCCAACAACACTTTAATCCCGTTTGATCCATCTACCTATCCTATTCATGAGATTACACTCGATGCCAAAGCAACCAATGTTCATTAGATACATTCTAAGTATGATCACCATGGTAATAAAATTATAGCTATTAAAGTAGATGTTGAGTATTATGATATGCTTCCCACTTTTCCTAGTGATGAAGCTATTCTTGAAATACTTCATGATCAAGAACCTCAACATCCTCAACAACATCACAAACTTGCTAATTTAAAAACTGAATTCCTTGTTTTAACAACTTCATTGCTATCATTGATCCCAAAACTAATCCAATTTAATCTTTACCTAATGCACCATATCATTTCTAATACAAAAATTCCATTCTTATCAAATAAAGCACTCATATTGAATATGGTACTCCATTTTGTCCTTGACCAATTATAGTTTTTCATGAAATTTCACCTACTGAATATGATAATTTTAGCTTATTATTTAATAAATCTCATGAGATCTTTGTTTGGTCTTATGAGGACATGCATAGTATTGAACTTAGCATTGTGTTGCATAATATCATTACTTACCCTGATGCTAAACTTGTACATCAAAAACAAAATAAATTTCCACCTGAGGTTTCTACCTTATGTCACAAGAAAATCATCAAGTTAGTTGATGCTAAATTTATCAAACCACTGGACTATTCCAAATGGGTTTCTAACATTATTCTAATTCAAAAAATGGTCACTATGGTCATTCATATTTGTATTGATTTTCACAATCTTAATCTCACTTGTCTCAAAGATAATTTCCCTTTAACTTCAACATATTCCATCATTAATTCCACAGCTGGTTATGAAATGTTATCTCTTATGGATAGCTTCTTGAGCAACAATCAGATTCATGTTGCCCCTGAGGACCAACATAAGACCACTTTCACCACAAATGGGTCACCTATTGCTATGTCAAAATTCCCTTTGGCCTAAAAAATGTTAGAGCCACTTACCAATGAGTAATGATAATATATTCCATGATCTTATCCACAAAATTATTAAAACTTATGTGGATGACCTCATCGCTTAATCCAAAAGTCATAAAACTCATCTCTCAAATCTTATTGTTATGTTTAACCATTTTCTTAAATATAGATTTAGACATAATCCTTACAAATGTGTCTTTGGTGTCACATCTAAAAAATTGTTAGGATTCCTCGCCTCTCTTTGTAGCATCGATGTTGACCCCACTAAGATTAGTGTTATCATCAACATGCCCATTCATCATTCCATTCTAGGCATTCATACTTAGGAAAACTTGGGGTAATTAGATGATTTTTCCTTAAAATGGCTTATCACATCCACTCCATCAATTCTCTTCTCAAGAAAGGTACTGCTCTAGAATGGATGGACCCATGTCAAAAAGCCTTTGATAACATGAAAGAGTCATTTATTCACCCACCTACACTTCTTCCTCCTTCAAAATATCACCCTTTAATATTATATACTTCTTCCACACCCATATTAGTTGGTTCAATGCTTTCCTAACAAGATGATACTAGAAGAGAGTATGCCATCTATTACATTAGCTGAGGCCTCATCGACTATGAGACATGTTATACCAAAGTTGAGCGTGATTGCCTCACCATCTATTTTGAAACTAAAAATATTTAGCACTACATGTTTTACTAGACCACTTATGTCATCATTCATTCTAAATCCCTTCATCATTTATTCTCCAAATCCTTTCTTTCTGGAGATAGAATTGGCAAATAGATGATCCTTCTTATAGAATTTGATCTATGTATTGTGACTCAAAAAGTAGTTAAAGGTCAATCCATAGCTAATCAACTTGTTGCATCTCATATGATAGCTAACAATCACCTTCAATATATTCTTCCAAATGATAATATTCTCTATATTAAAGGTCCTAAACAAGTTATCTCTCTCAAATATTATTTTCATAACTTTATTACTAACCTTGAGGCAAGTAATCTTGATGAATCCTTTATTCCTTTTGATACTACTAAACCTAAAGTAGTTATAGAAGATCTTCCTAAAATTAATGTTGACTTAAATGAGGATAATTAGACCCTTCACGTTGATAGTGCTAAATGACTTTAAAGAGCTGGGGTAGGTTTCATTCTCACAAGTCCTCTTGGCAAAATCATACCTTTAGCTTTTCACTTCACCTTTGATGTCACCAACAATATGGCTGAATATGAATCTTTAATATTAGGCATGAGAGTTACTCTTGATATTGACATTCAATACTTTCATGCCTTAAGTGATTCCCATCTTATTTTATGTCAAGTCAGTGGTGATTACCGATGTAAAACTGAAAATCTCATTACCTATCATCAAATTACAATCACTCTCTCTAAGGATTTTATCTCTTTCACTATTGATCCTATCCCTCTAGATCAAAATTCCATTGATAATTCCCTCATTTCATCAGCTTCTCTCTTTCATCCACACCACGTTCTTTTTGATCTCACCTTTCTTATATAAATATAAAAATCTTTGTCTTCAACTAAACCACCAGATTTGCTTATCTACCACATCAAGGCTATTACCATTCGACAAAGATATTTAGTTAAATATATTCTTGGTCTAAGTACTTACCACCTTCAAACCAATGAAGGCCATGTTTTCAAAGATCCCACCAATGCATAATTCCTTAATAAGTACTTTGCCTAAACATTTCCTTCTTTTCATACATTTTATCTTCATTTATCTAACACTTTTTGTAGGTTACCTACATGGGTCTCTCCCTCTATAGTAGTTCTCTCTTATCACAAAACTTTAGTCTTTTTTTTCTTTTGGTTTCCCCTTTCTCTCATGATTTGCATTGTAAAATAGTGGATAAGACTCAGTCTTCCTCATGATGTACCATAGTATTCCTTATTTCATACTCTTTTTACACACTTTTTGGTATCCCTTGGATGTCTCTTTTTATGAGTTGCATTCTAAGACTATGGATAGGACCTATCCTTCCAAACAAAATACCATTTATTTCTCATTTATTTTCACATGCTTTTTGTCAACCTTGTGGGTTTCTCTTTTATAAGTTACAGTGTAAGGCCATAGATAATACTTGGCCTTCTTCATAAAATTACCATCTTGTCATTCCTTTTATAAGAAAATATTATTGATCCTTGTTCTCAAATTTAGCTTTTACTTCTTTTGTTAGATGGAATTTACACAACAATCTATGTTAGCATGTTTTCACCCATTTCCCTCATTCTTATGATAAGGAGTCATGTTTTTTTCATTGTATCCCTTTTTCACCCTTTGTCACATGTTTTCCCAATTTGAAGTAATCAAAACTATTCCATGTGTCATTCTTCTTGATTTCCTTTCCTTTCACTCCACATTGTATAAAACAAGGTTGAAGTCAAGATAACACTTTTATTTCACCTAGATTTATGAGACTCTTAGAACCTATGCTCTTTGACATTCTATTTCTTAGCAACCAAGTCCCAAGTATTCAAATGAAAGTCATATTTAGAACCCATGTTTGGTTTTCAAAATCTGTAGGGAGGAGGAATAGAAAAATCAATCAAGAAAGTTAAAATCCAAATCATTTGAAACAAAAGGCAATGATATATAAAAGGCAACATACAAATCTCAAAAGCCACTATCACACCAAAAGACATGATTCCAATCACATCTCTTATCTCTAATCTAAGATCAAACTCCATAGTTGACCTCACATAGAGTCAAGGTCCATTGGGGTGTAATAGGTCAGAAGATTGGAATAGGATAATTCAACAAACTCTATGGTGTTGCCTACTTTCTCATGCAAGTACCCAATATTCGTAGTAAACCAAAAACTCTATAAGGGGTCTTGAGAAATGGGGAACACATTATATGAAGGTAGGTCTATTTTAATTTTCATGCATTTATCCTTCATGGGATGATCTATATACTACATTTATTGATCTAAGACTTGTGTGGCGAAGAGAAGTTCTTTAGAGTCCTTAAGGTCAAAAGTCCTCTTGTTTTGACAAACATAATTTGAGTGTCTTGACTTTGATAAAGGGTTCCTCTACCTCAGTTTTTCCTTCATTCTCCCCTCCACCCATTTCATTTCCCCTATTGATAGGAAAATTATGATTCTAAATCTATTTTCCCTTCTTCTTCATCATTTAAAAACATGATAGCACTACTTTCCTTCAATTTTATCTATCTTTAGAGCGAAATAACATGTTTAAGCAACTATGTATTACTTTCTTTACATAAAATAACTACATTTATAGACTTGTTTTGCTTAATTTTACCATTTATCATTTATTTTACTACCCTTATATTATGGGAACTTGAGTCCGTACCTTTTTCTATTGTTGAGTGAGGTTGGCTTGTTACTTCTCACTCGATAATGTTATTTCCCTTTGTATGCCCATTTTTCCTTTGTTGAGTGAGATAAGGATTGTTACTACTCACTCATCAATGTTGTTTTACCATTTTGTCTCTGATTTCACATTACTATTTGATTACCATTATTTTTGACATGTATCCTTGGATTGGCTTGGTGAATTTGCCTTTCTTACTTAAGGTTTACTTGTTTGAGTTTTTTGGTCTTTAGTAGTCTTAGCTTTTTGTTTATTCAATTTACTCTTAGTATTGACTTGGTAATTTGGTATAACATATCACTTGTCACCCCAACTTGACAAATTCCCAAGTACATCCCATCCACATAGCACTAGTTATTTTGGTTTTCCTGTGTTTGTTTGTTTTTGCTCTTTAGTTTTGTATTCTTGGGTTTGTTGAAAATAGTCTCTGTGCCCTACCTAATCAAAACTAATAACATAATAGATAATCATATAGTGATAAAGGTAATTCAAGGTACACATCACATTTAATTTTTATTTATTTCCTTTTCTTTTTTTATTAATTTACTTTTAGTTATTTTATGCTTTAAAATGCTACAACTTTTTTTAGCATCAGTGTTATGTGTTCTTATGTTCTTTCTCAAAGAACCATACCCTATTTCACCTTAGTGACACATAATATTTTCAAATTTTATCAAATACTAACACTTTACATCTTTTAGGAATCCATTAAGACTCAATCTCTCTAAGTGCACGCCATAAGGGGTGCATCGAGAAAGGGGTGTGTAGACCATTGATGTTTCATAAGATTGTTGTCCCTTATTACCACTTATTACCAATCCAACCATCTCTTAAAAACCATTCCCTAAGATATTAATCCTCTTTTTCACCCTCTTCCAATATTTTCCACTCTCCATCCCTCTTTTTCTCACCTTAAGTCCCTTTTAACAATTGGTTGTACTAGGTCGATCAGGTTGACCCTGTACAGTTCTAGGTGATTTTTACTTAGGAACTAGTTTGGACTTTGGCTGACTTAGCTCATGACCTAGTGAATAATTGTTTGAAATTATGCTAGGATAACTGGTTCAACCCCATTGATCATGATTTTTGGAAGTGTTTAGAGTAAAATCCACCTATATATACAAGATCATTTCATACTTATTTCATATGAAATCAAGAGTTGTTATTTGCTTTCACTTTTTTACAATCTATTCTTCCACCATTCTACGTGATGAGTCTTATCTTAGGGTTTTTACTTTGATAATATAGTATTTTGGATAATTATTGGATGTTTTGTCCTATCTTAGTGATCCTTACAAACCAAAATAACCTCTTGTGAATCCCCTTTGGCCAAGGGAAATATTGAGTCTTGATGGGTTCATCATTCATCGAAGTATTCTCTAACTTTGCTCCTCTCATTAGTAGATAGAATAAACATAAGTATTGGATTTGAATAATATTAATCTTCTTATTCCATGTATTATGATCTTTGTCATACATATCTTAATTGAGATTCTTTTATGCATGTTTTGATTGTTTACTAACCCCTCATATTGTGCAACAAGCTTTGGTGAGCACCAGATTCAATTTACCTTGTTATTAGTTTAGTGAAATATCAAAACATAGGACCCCCTTTAGGGTTATTATATGATTATACTTGATTGGAGGATTTAGAACCCTCCCTAGCACTATGTATTATGGTAATATATCCCCTAATCAGGTCTAGCAAATCCCCATATTGTTCATGTTCCCACTTAACAAATCTATCCCCAATCTAAAGTGTATGGTATGATCTATCTTCTCTGAGTTAGTAATTATTTATAAAAATGATTCATTTATTATTTCATACACTATTTATTATCATCAAGCAGCTTCTAACAAATTCTGAATATGAGATAAATTAACAAACTTAATTCTAGTTTGAAAAACACAATTTTGCATAAAACAAATTTGTTTGTATTGAATTGAAATAACTCTTACATGTAAATGAGACACTCTTGCAAAATAAAATTCACACTTTATTTTTAAAATAAAATTCACACTTGATTTGGAAAACAATCACTCTTTGCTTTGTTAGGAAATCACTATTGTGGTTAAAAGGAAATTACAATCTACACTAAATGAAATATATATGAATTAAATAAATTATTATAAACTATTAAACTAATAATTATCAATTTATCCTAATCCTTGGAGAGAAATTGGCCCTTGCTCCTTCCTCAAAACATGAATTACTTTACTCAAAAATAAAGGGAAATATTGAACTCTATTTCATTCAAAAGAACATATACAAATATGAAATGCTAAACTTTGTTTCTAACTTTTCTTGAACTTCAAAAACTATCTGGAATGAGAAGGAGATGTGTATTTAAACATATCTCAACATATATTCATAGATTAAAAAATCTTGGTGATCTTAATGCCCAAATCTATTTATTTAAAATATAGACAATCTAGGAATTGGATCCCATGCTTCTAGGAAGGCATTGAAACCAACTCAATAAACTATAAACTATAGACAATAAATAACTAACATACACTAAATATACATATCTAGTTTTATAAAATAAAGATGAAATATATCCATACTATTTTAGACCATTAACATGAATGATAATGTCTAAAATAAGACATCTAAATATATAAAGTCTATTTATAGATATCTGTAGAATTACTATCCTGATCAATAGAATATATCTAGTCTTTGGAGCACATTTGAGTATCTTTGAAGCATCCTATACAGGGCTTCAAAGCACCTTGTATAGGTCTTAAGTTCCTAGACTTATTTGGATCATCTTTTGTGTGTGTGTGTGTGTGTGTGTGTGTGTGTGTGTGTGTGTGTGTGTGTGTGTGTGTGTGTGTGTGTGTGTGTGTGTGAACACTTAGATAATCATTGAAGCACTTTCAAAGAGTCTTTGGAGTGTCTTCATAGTATTATATCTTTAGAGATCGCTCATCAAATCCTCAAAATTTATAACAAAAAAAATTTCTAAAACTATGTGTTGCCTTCTCAAAATTACCCCACCATTAGGATGTGTTATTGTACTCAAAACTTTGCTATTCATCCAAGTTAGGCACAATAACAAGGTAAATAATCAACAATAAATTACATAAAAATAAAGAACAAATGCATTTATTTCCTACTTAGATCAGATTTTAACTATTAGATGTAATGCAATATATAACCAAAGGAAACACTTTATGGACAATTTATATAGCTATGATGAACTATTAAATTAAATGCTCATCATTTCTCCCCCCACACTTTATCTTTTACAATTTCTCTTACAAAGAAGTGGGATGACTAATCTTTAATCCAAATTTCCATATTCAAACCTATAACTAAGATCATAAACTTGAAAATGATGGCCCCAATTATGGTGGTATTTAGGTAAGAATCCAAAATATCTAACAATTGTATGCAACCAAGCTTTAAACTTAACTTCTTCCTGAGTACACCAACCCTGCCATGGAGATAGAGGACACATAATTATTGGAGGTGTAAACCTCATCCCAATCCATACATCTTAACCTCTTTCCTCTAAGAGCCAAGTGATAATCTAGGCAATTGTTTTGGCTCTTCTTAAACTCCATCTAATATTTGTGGGGCTTAGGATTTCCCTACACTTTAACTCAATAGGTAAGGTTTCCCACCTAGCAAGATTAGCATTGATGACATTAGATGAATGGTGGTTCAAAAAATCTCTAAAATCAACAATATTAGATCTCAATAACTCATGATACTTTTTCTTCATATACATATGATACATTAGTTAAGAATCAAAAATAAGTTTCCTTGCCTCCAGGAATTATGGCCTCATACCTAGCCTAGTGGTGCTTTGTAATTCCAAAAATCTATTATTGGCTTGTTGCCATGTTGTTTGGTTTTTTAGTGTGGATAGAAAGGCACACAATTATGTCTCTCCAACAAATATATTTTTTATAAAACCAAATTGATAGGCTAACATCAAATTAAAAGTATAGAACTCATAAATTGCATCTTGCCATTCTTTAGTGCTCTTGAGAAAACTATCCATAGACATATGCTTGTCTTCAATAATATGTGAAAAACAAGGGAAATTAACTAAATTTTCAATATATAAAATTTTTCAAGTACAAAAACAACATAAATGGATGAAGGTTACCTGCATGCTAATAATTTATTAGAGATAACACAAATGTGTTGGATAGAAGCATGTGTTGTTTTTAATTGTTGTTGGGATTCTACCAATTGCTTCTAAGTTCCTTTTTAAGCTTAGCATTTTCATCCTTCAACATCTAAATTTTTTTATAGGTGTTATGCTAGACTGAGATTATTTCATGTAATGGAACAAGGAAGAGGGAACAACTCTTGTCGGTCCCTCTATCTAAACTACAATTTCTCTTGTTTCTCTCTACATTACTTGAATAAAGGCTTGTAACTTAGAATTCTTAGTGGTGAGCTCTCTTATTCTATTAGTGTGTTTGATAGTCACTACATTTCTATCATCAATAATTTGTCTCAGATTATTAATTTAATTATGCTTATCAATATTAACATTTTGCAAATCAAAAATATGAGTGTCCTTGATAGTAAGGGAATTCTACAAATTACTCAACTCTTGAGATTGTGAAAACATCACATTGTGGACCCTAGTATGTTCAACTTATATTTCTTGAAGAATTATCTCTTTTTCCCTAGATCTAGCAATAGTTTCTTCCCATCATTGTTTCAAATTATAAATCATTGAGTCTTTACCTTTCAAGGTTGAATGAAGAACATCTAATTCTACTTGTTGTTGCCTGATTATTTCCTCATACATGATAGAGCTATGACATATCGCAGTTCTTCTTATTTGTTAACAAAATGAGGAGAAGATGGATCTTCTTCTATCAAGGGTGCCTTATCCTTATCAATAGTAGAGGGTACATGTCACTTTGCTTCTTAAGGTACAACTTCTGCTATAAGGGTTTCTTTTGTAAATATAATTTCTTGTTGTTGGGGTTCTTTTAGAAAAACTATTTCAACATATTTAATATCAATAGGGGAGTTTAAGCTTCCTAGAGTCTCTAAAGTATGCACATTTTCTTCTTCTTCCTAAAAAATAAGTCAACAACTATGTTGGAACTTATTTAGAAGAGGATGAGGGATATCATAAGAAACTCCCATTTATCTCTTCAATCTTTGACATAGTATCTTCAGACCCAAAGGTGGTGAAGATGGTTTTTATTCAATCTGGACTACGGTAGAAGGAGGAGAGGTAGTGCATGGTGTTTTCCTGATAGAAACTAGAGAGAACTTATAGAGGAAGGAGGACTAAGCCTTTTCACCCCTTGGTTTACTAAGAAAATAATATTGATAGATAAGTGTGACCAACCCACGGTGTTGGGTGGACCTAGTACCTCTTTTCAACTTTCAAGAAACATGGATTATGGCATTATGAAGGAAAAAGGGAATATTTACCTTGTATTCTTATTTGACAACTCCTTTCCTTAAGTGAATAAGGAGTCTCATAGCATCTCCACCCACTACTTTAAACTGACCATCATAATTGATATATTTCATTATCTAAAATACAACATTTTGCCAAGGTTGAGGAAGGATTTCTCTCATGATTCCCCTATCCACTCCTTGGAGGTACTTGGCCAATTTAGGTTAGGGCTCATTTCCTTCAATAAACATGTGAATCAGGTCTAAAAAACTTATCTTATCAATAACAACTACCCCCTCCTCAAGAATCCTGAAGAGTGCACTAATTAAAGAGGGATTCACTAGAATGTTTTTACCTTTGATAAGAGCATGATCTTCATCAAAATTCTCATAGAATTCCTACATAATTTCTTCATGAAATCCTTGAAACATTTTTAATAAGCTTAACCAACCTATTATTTCAAAGATGTTTATGGATGTCTCATCTTGCAGCAATGCATTAGAAGATTATGGTTCACTCTTCTTCTTTATTTCACCCATCTTTGGAGCTAATTTTTTATGATTGAAAATCTGATTAAATTGTGAAAAAACACAGAGCTCAAATTCACAAAAAAAACATGAGAAGGCAAGAGGTTAGGGATGTGATGCAATAATTAAGAGCAGTAAGAATACAATAATGAATAGAAAACTAGGATATATTATGTGATTATGACAAGAATTATGGTAGAAATTATGGTGATCTCTTCAGAGCATATGAGATATAATGGAAATGTGCTTTATCTAGTTAGTTATTAATGATGTGGCATAAAAATCATAATTAATAGTATTGGGAGTAATAATCATAATGAATTACACATCATATCAAATCTTTTTGAAAGACCCTTTATTTAAAACATACTCACATCAATTATGTTTGAAACGATCATTTGGAAACATCATCACATCAAATATGTTGGAGAAGATATTTTGAAAACACCATCATAGAAAATAATGGAATGCGATGATGATGTCGCTAAATCATCATACCACGTGACTTTATCAAAACTTGTCCATGTGAAAAGTGTTGATAGCCTAATGATTACATATGTATAACACAAAATAGAAAATTTTATAATCCTTTGAGAAAAAAATACAATTATACCTTATCGTATGAATCCATGCCTATCTTCTAGAGATGCCATGTATCCTGTAAGGATAAACAAATCTAAGAAAATAGGTTAGTTAACAATAATTTTATTTTATTGCAGAAATTTTTCCTCTAAAAAGTGTCATTTTCCAGTTTTCAATTTTTAGTATTTTTTTATACTTTTTTTATTTTATAATATATATATATATATTTAAAAAAAATGAAGGGAGGAGAACCACCATTTACTAGTTTTCAACACTCCTTTATTGGATGTCTACTGTGAAGATCATTTGGCCTTAGTCAAAGAATCAGGTTCTTCCACAAGGTCAAATTGATCTTGGATTTTCTCAATAAAATGTTCCTTGATAAGAGGTCTAATATACACCTTAATTATATGACCATTGACCAAAAGTGTCCTTTGGTCATCATCAATGGGTTGAAGCTAAATAAAGCCATTATTGAAAATGGTTTTGATTAGGTATGGTCCCAACTATCTTGTCCTTAATTTACCCTTAAAATTATATAACTTAGAATCAAATAGGCATGCCCAATCACCCTCTTGAAATTGTCTTTCTCTAATGTGAGTGTCATGCCACTACTTTCTCTAATTCTAGATCATGTTGATTTGAGTGAGTGCATCCATTCTCAGTTCATCCATCTCATTGAATTACATTATTCTTTCTTTTTGTGTTTCATCAAGATCAATTCCCATGATAACTATTGTTTTCAATGTCTATAATTCAAATTCTATTGGCAACAAAGGATTCTTTCCATATAAAAGTTCATATGGAGAGAATCCTATAGTTATCTTCCATGTTATATTGTATGCCCAAACTGCTTCAGGTACTTTTTCTACCCAATATTTTTTGCTATTATTCACAATCTTGGTTAGGATATTTTCTATCTCTTTGTTGTTATCTTCCACTTGCCCATTAGCTTAGGGATGATATGGTGAAGATTTCATGTCATTGATCTGGTATAACTATAAAAAATCTTTGATCATGTTAGACATGAATTGAGATCCTTGATATGACTGAAATATTTCAAGATAAACTCAAAAATCCAAATCTCAACACGATCTTATGGTATATAAAATCAACAACCATTTCTTCCCTAGCAAATGAGAGTGCCTACACTTCATCCCACTTAGTAACATAATCAATGCATACTAATAATTATTCCTTTCCTTGAGATGGTGGGTTGACTATTTCAACACAGTCTAAACCCTAGTTTTTAAATGGATATAAACTTACTTGAGTATGAAGAGGAATTTCAGAAGATAAAGTAGGCTTATCCATCCTTTGACAAGGATCACGTTGCCATACAAACCTTGTGATAGACTTATGAAGAGATGGCCAGTAGTAACCTGCACCAAGGATATTGTGAATATTCTTTTTTGCTAAATAATGTCCTCCTCTTGGTTCACTATGCTATTCTATGATGATGTCATACACTTCATCTTCTCTTACACACCTACAAAGTATATGATCATATCCAATTTTAAATAACACGCTTTTAAACCATTTGAAATGAGAACTAGCTCTAACCAAACATTTTATTTTTTTAGAGATAAAATAATGAGAAAACTTCCCTATTTCTAAGTAATTTCCCATGTCTACAAACTATGGGGAGTATGTGGATATGGAAAAAAAAAATCATCTCGAAAAGATTCTTCCACGGGTTCATTTTCACCTATAGTGATCAATCTAGATAAAAAGTCAACAATAACATTATAATTCCCTAGTTTGTATATGATAGTTATGTCAAGTTCTTATAATAGTAGGATCCATCTAATGATTATTCTACCTACTACTAGTTTATTCATTAATTACTTAATTATTTAATGATCTATATAGATGAATACCTGATAACCAGTAATGTAATGCCTAAAATTATTAATAGCATAGACAACATCAAGAAACATTTTTTCTATACTAATGTAGTTCTACTCTATGGGGGTAAGATTCTTTTTGATATAATAAATGGCATACATCTTTCCATCCTCATCTCTTTAACCTAAGACTGCTTCTAATTTAGTATTAGAAGCATCAATATAAATATGAAAAGGTTTTTCCTGATTAGGTCCTTTCAAGACTGGAGTAATCATGAGTTTATTTTTTAATGTTTCAAAGGCTTCTTAACATTTCTTAGTCCATACAAATTAACTATATTTTTCTAACAAAGAAAACATAGGGGCAACTATCTTTCTAAAGTCTTTACTGAATCTTCTGCAATATCCTACACAACCAATAAAACTTTTAACATTAGTTTATGTTTTCGGAATGGGGAGGTTAGAAATCACCTCAATATTTTTAGGATCTACTTTTGTTTTTCGAGAAGAGATATTATGTCCTAAGACTATCCCTTGATCATACATTATGATGCATTTCTCATGACTCAAAAATACCTAGTGATCTTCACATCTAGTAAGCACTTTATCCAAGTTGTTCAAATCTTCATAAATTGTAGTACCATGGACAGTGAAATCATCCATGTACACTTCACACAATCTTTTTTAAAATCAAAAAATATTGCTAACACTACTCTCTGAAAGGTAGCAGGTGCATTCCATAATCTAAAAGGAAGGACTATATAAGCATATGTTCCCTAGGGGTTGGTAAATTTTATTTTGTCTTGATCTTCATGTGCTATTTTGATTTGGTTATATCCAATGAATGTTAAGAATGAAATATACTGAGAGGGGGGGTGAATTAGTATATTATATATCTTTTACTTAATATAATTTATTTTCTTTAACCACTCAATCATACATTCAAGATATGCAATAAAATTGAAATAATAATTTGCATCACATAAGAGAGAGAGAGAGAGACCAGATTTTTACATGGAAACCCAAAGTGAAAAAAACCATGGAGAATAATCTCAAGTATATGAATGATCACCAACTCAAAATATAAAGTTCACAAGCACCAACTTGCAAGAGCACCAACCCCTTTGCCAAGCACCAATGCAACAAATATTTATGAGCACCAACCCCTTACAAAGATTCATGAGCACCAACCCACAAGAGCAGCAACCCCTCTTGTGTAGAAAACATAACTATCTCTCAATGTCTTTTACTCAACAAATAATAGAACTCTTCAATATCTCCTATTTTTCTCTCTTTGAAAAAAAATACAAACCATGCACTCTCTTGTATATTTCAAATGGCTTTTCAAGCCTTTATTTATAACTTTCCAAATGACCTTTGGCATTCACCTTTTGTGACCTTTCAATCCTCATGGAAAATGGTGCCAAACTTGTATGACCCTTCATATCCTTACATTTGAAAAGTCATATGGTGACCCTTCATAAGCAAAAGCATCCTTTCCTCTTTTATCTTTATCTTGGTGACTTTTCGTATTCCTCAAAGTGTCCCTTCATGGAAAAATGTGCCATATCTCTTTTGTCTTCACATGGTGACTCTTAGAATTCCTCAAGGTGACTCTTCATGAGAAAATGCATCCCATTCCTCTTTCATCTTTTACTCCATGACCCTTTGACTTCTCCATGGGCCCTCTTTTGCAACCAAAAATATATTCATTAATATTAAATAAATATTAACACACATTAGCCAAGAAATGAATATTAAAAACACCATTAAATTTAATGGGGCCTTTATCACCAATAATTCTAGACCTTTGACATCAATGACAATATTTTCAACAATCTCCCCCTTTGTCATTGATGGCAACCTCAAACTAAAATTGCCACAGCTTGAAACTTGCACATACTACCATCTAGAAAAAAAACATATAGTAACTCCCCCTTACTATAGTAACTTGTACATGTTCTTTGTACTATTTTTGCACCTATACCTATAATCGTTATTCTCCCCTTTTGACATCAATGGCAAAGGGCCTACTTGGAGCTAGCACTTAGCTCCCCCTCAACTAATGATGAACCTCAATGGTAAAAAGTAAAAAAAATTACTCCCAACTTATCTCATAGATACTCAAATGTGTCTTTTAGTAGTGCCTTTGTGAAAATATCTGCAATTTACTCTGTAGTAATGATATACTCCATCTTAACCTATTCATCTGCAACCTACTCTCTCAAAAAATGATATCTAATGGGAATATGTTTTGTTATTGAATGCATCATTAGATTCTCTGAAATTTTAATAGCACTTGTGTTATCACAAAAAATAGAAATAGGTTCATCATACTTTACCTTGATATCTTCCAAATTTTGCTTCATCCAAAGCACTTGAGTACAACAAAATACTGTTGCAATATATTCTATTTTAGCTATAGAAAGTGATATTGAATTTTTCTTCTTGCTTAGCCATGATACTAAGCTATCACCAAGGAAGAAAGATCCTTCACTTGTACTCTTTCTATCATTCAAGTACCCTACCCAATCTAAATCTGTATAAGCAACCAAAGTGATATCTCTACATGTGGAAAACCATAATCAATAATCCAATGTCCCCTTGATATATCTGAATATTCTCTTCACCAACTAAACATGACAATCTTTTGGAGATGAATGATGTCTTACAAACATACCTACTGTATACATGATGTCTAGCCTCGATGCTATCAAAAATAATATACTACAAATCATAGATCTATACAAAGATTGATCTATAATAGGTGAATCTTCATCCTTGCTTACCTTATTTCCTATATACATTGGTGTGCCAACTGATGCACAATCCTTAAAACCAAATTTCTTTAATATTTCCTTGGCATAATTACTTTGAGATATGAAAATTCCTTTATCTGACTAAAATATTTGAAATATTAAGAAAAATGACAATTCTTCAATCATAGACATCTCAAATTCTTTTTGCATATTATTATAAAATTCTTTTATCATCTTTTCAATATTTCCTCTAAAAATGATATCATCAACATATACCACAATAATCAATTGATGCTCACCTTCTATTTTGATGTCGAGATTACTATCAACAAATCCTCTCTTGAAACCTTGATCCTGTAGGTACTTATCAAGTCTTGCATACCAAGATCTGGGAGCTTATTTCAATCCATACAATGCTTTCTTCAATATGCATACATGGCTACTAATATTTGAGAGAATAAATCCCTTAGGCTGCTAAATGTAGACCTCTTCTTCTAGATTCTCATTTAGGAAGGAAAATTTTACATCCATCTAGAACACTTCGAAATTTTTTAACACTATATATACAAGGAAGATTCTAAAATCCTCTAACCTTTCCATTGGTGAAAAAGTTTCTTCAAAATCTATTCCCTCAATCTAAGCATATCCTTTACATACTAATCTTGCTTTATTTAGGGTCACTTCTCCATTTTCATTCAACTTATTTCTATAAACCCTTTTTTTTAATCACATTGTGATCTTTTGGTCTAGGCACTAATTCCCAAGTATCATTCTTTTCAATCTGATTTAATTCTTCATCCATAACCTTAACCCAATGCTTATCATGTCTAGCTTCTAAAAACGTTCTAGGCTGAATTTTGGATAACAAAGAGGAATTAACTTGCTTAGATTTACTTACCATCATTCTTCTGGTATGAATTCATTCATTTATGTCTTTGATGATGTCACTTTCATTATGATTTATTTGAACATATTTGGATGGATTTTTGGTGCCCTTTTTTCCTTCTTCTCATCTCCATCTAATTCTTCAAAACCTTCTTCTTCAATGATTTCAGGAATGTCGACTGGATCACTGATTCTTTATGTTCCATCTTCTTCTATCATAACACTCGCACTTTCATAAATTTTCTTGGTTCTTTGTTAAAACATTTATAATCTTCGATTTTACAAGAATAACCAATAAATATACCTTCATCTACTCTAAATTCAAACTTACTAAGTTTTTCATCGATTCTCTTTATGAAGCATCTACTGCCAAAAACTCTAAAATAATCAACTATTGTTGGTTTGTCTTTTCATAGCTCATAAGGAGTCTTGTCACTATTAACTTTCAATAATGCTCTATTCTGAATATGCACAACTGTAGCAACTACCTCTCTCCAATATTTATTTAGCATTGTCCTCGCCATCTCCTAAACTATTTTATTTTTCCATTCAACTACTCCATTTTGTTGTGGAGTTATAGCTACTGAATAATGTAACTTTATTCCATGGTCTTGGATTTATTTAGCATTGTCCTCGCCATCTCCTAAACTATTTTATTTTTCCACTCAACTACTCCATTTTTTTGTGGATTTATAGTTGTTGAATAATGTATCTTTATTCCATGGTCTTCACAAAACTCAATAAATTTATCTAACATGAATTCTCCTCCTTGATCTGATCTTAGACACTTAATCTTCAAACTAGTTTCATTCTCAACTAATGCTTTGAATGCTTTGAAATGTCTGAAAGCTTCTAATTTTTTATTTAAAAACATTATCCAAGTCATATGTGAAAAATAATCAATACAAAACATGAAATATTTCTCACCTTGAGTACTTTGAGTTCTCATAAGTCCACATAGATTAGTGTGAACAATCTCTAGCATCTAAGTAGTCGAATGTTCTTTTGTTTTGAACCACCTTCTAGCCTATTTCCCATGCTGACAAGGTTCACAAAGCATGTCAAATGACTTTTTAATCTTTGGAAGATTTTTAATAACTTGCTTCTTTTTGATGTTGACAAGATTATCAAAATTTGTGTGCCCCATTCTCCTGTTCTATAGCCAACTTTCTTCAATCTAGCTCAAACAATATCTTTGATGTCTGATAACATATACAAATTATTGTCTATTCTTTGAACATCTGCAACCAACATATTTGAATCTTTTCTTCTAATTTCATAACCTTTTGCATAAAACTTTAGTGTTTGCCCCTAATCACACATTTGACTTACACTCAAAATATTATGCTTAAGACCTTCTACATCCAAAACATTTTCAATTTTAGTTCTACCATTATCCAAACTTCATGTACCTTTTCCATCAATTTTGGTAGTAGTATTGTCTCTAAATTTTATTGTGCCACCACTGATCTTATTCAAGGTTATGAACTTTCTCTTGTCTCTTATCATGTGACTCAAACATCCACTATCAATGAACCATGGCTTTTCTTCATTTTTTGCATGCAAATTAATCTACACCAACATAGAATTTTTAGGTTGATTCTTTTGCTATGAACCTGTCTGAACTTTCTTCTTGATGAATGGAGCCTTGAAACTCTAATCCTTCTTGACTAACTCAAAAATGCTTCTATAGTACCAAAATATATGTCCAAATTTATTGCACTTGTAACATATTATGACCTCTTCATTAAATCTTGATAGAGGAACAAAAGATTTGTGGCTTTTGGTTGATTATGTATGAGTTTCCTTCTCCTTATTTATAAAATTATTATCCCTTTTTTGACATTCTAATTTTTTATGACCATATCCATTATAATAAAAATAATAACCATAAAAATATGACCTGTTCATGTATCTCTGACTTGATTGTCTTTTGTAGCTTTGTTCCCTCAAGCCTTCTTTATTTGAGATGTTTTTTGTATTCTTAACTTCTTCCCTTTTTATTTATTCTTTTGTAAGAGCTTCAACATAGCTCTTTCTTTTTTCATTGTTTGTGAAAGTAGTGACCTCCTCTTTCTCTTTTTCAAATCCAATACCTATCTTATCTGACATTGATCTTTGATTTTCTAATATCTTATTCAATATATTAGTGTTATTCTCAAATCTTGAATCATTCATTACTCTATCATTAATTACTTTATTTATTTTCTCAAGATCTACTTTTAAAGAAGTAATTTCAAAAACATACCTTTCATATTATTTACTTACTATTTTCAACTGTGTTGTTAGATCTTCATTCTTCTTGGCTTCTTCAAAGTGTGATTGTAGATATTTAATTATTTTTTTTTACTCTTTTCATTTTTCTTGATCTGGAGCTTTAAGCTTTGATTCTTCTTTTCAAGAGATTTTAACTCTTTTAAGGCACAAATGAGTTCTCCTTCCAGATTCATTTCAGCTTCATCCTATTTTTCTTCTTCATCATTTATACTTTTACTTACGAAGGCATCTTCATGTATGGTCATGAATAAAATCTCTTCTTCTTCTGAGTCACTAACTCCACTATCTTTGGTTGAGCTAGGATCTTTATAATACAAACTCTTTTTCTCGAATCCCTTCTTGAATTTACCTTTGAATTTTTTCTTGTATGTAGACTTTCCTTCTTCATTATCATCATTACCCTTATTTTGGAATTTATCTATAAAATGTCTAATCTTTCCACAATTAAAACATTTAAAAGGTAATTTTCCTTGATATTTACCTGTGCCCTTTTTCGGCTTGTAATTGAATAGAGAACCATTGTCATCTTCATCATCGCTAGAATTATCACTTGATTCTTGAATTTTAGCCTTCTCTTTCTTTGATGTCTTGAAACCCACTTCTCTCTTTGAGGGTTTATCTTGTTCAGTCTGCATCTCATATGTTGTAAGAATATCATGAAGCTCATCCATCTTTAGCTTGGCTAAATTCTTCAATTGTTGAAACTTTTGCATCATATCTCAATGGTAGAGATCTCAAAACTTTTTGAACCATAGTTGACTCTTCTAAATTTTCTCCAAGACCTTGAATTTGATTAACTATTTGATCAACCTGTAAAAGATAACTTTCTATATTTTCTTCTTCTTCCATCTTCAAACTCTCAAACTATCTTTTGAAAGTCTGAAGCTTAGCTTGCTAAACCTTTCCATCACCTTTGTAAATATTCTCAAGTTTTACCCAAGTTTCATGAGCATATTTATATTTCATAACTTTAACAAATTTTGATTCATATAAATAACATAAAATAGCATTTAAATCTTTAGCATTATTTTTGCTTACCTTCTTTTCTACCAGAGTAGTTACAAGTGTATGTGGCTCTTCATATTCCTCTATCACTGCTTGGCATAGGTCAAATCTAAGGGCCATCAAATAAGTCTTCATCCTTATGCTCAAAAAATCATAATGTGTCCCATCAAACAAAGGTGCTTTATTTGTAGAAAATCCTTCATGTGATCTAGCCATCGTGCTTTCCCAATCTTCCTTCAAGCTGTAATTTTTTTAAAAGGAACCTACTCTGATACCAATTGTTAAGCATGAAATATACTGAGAGAGGGGGGTGAATCAGTATATTATATATTTTTTACTTAATCTAATTTATTTTCTTTAACCACTCAATCATACATTCAAGATATATAATAAAACTAAAATAATAATTTTCACTACACAAAAGAGAGAGAGAGAGAGAGAGAGAGAGACACCAGATTTTTACATGGAAAACCCAAGGTGGGAAAAACCACAGAGAATAATTTCAAGTTTATGAATGATCACCAACTCATAATACAAAGTTTTCAAGCACCAACTTTTAGGATCACCAACCCCTTTGCTGAGTACCAACATAGTAAATATTTGTGAGCACCAACCCACAGGAGCAACAACCCCTCTTGTGTATAAAACACAACTATCTCTCAATGTTGCTTACTCAACAAATGATAGAACTCAACAATATCTTATAATTTTCTCTCTTTGAAAACAAATACAAACCATGCACTCTCTTGTATATTTCAAATGGCTTCTCAAGCCTTTATTTATAGCTTTCCAAATGAACTTTGGCATTCACCCTCTATGACCCTTCAATCCTCATGGAAAATGGTGTCAAACTTCTATGACCCTTCATATCCTTGCATTTAAAAATTCATATGGTGACCCTTCATAATTAAAAGCATCCTTTCCTCTTTTGTTTTTATCTTGGTGAATTTTTGTATTCCTTAAAGTGTCCCTTCATGTAAAAATGTGCCATACCTCTTTTGTCTTCACATGGTGACTCTTGGAATTCCTCAAGGTGAATCTTCATGAGAAAATGCATCCCATTCCTCTTTCATCTTTTACCCCATGACTCTTTGACTTCTCCATGGGCCCTATTTTGACTTAAATGCAACCAAAAATATATTCATTAATATTGAATAAATATTAACACACATTAGCCAAGAAATGAATATTAAAAACACCATTAAATGCAATGGAGACTTTATCACCAATTATGTTAGACCTTTGACATCAATGACAATATTTCCAACAATTAATCCATATAATAAATAAAACTACTATTTTCCTTCCAAATTGTCTAAATATTGATCAATGAAAGGCAAGAAAAAATAGTCTCTCGTGGTGGCTTTATTTAGTTCTCTAGAGCAACAAAAACTCTCTATTTTCCATTCTTTTTAGGCACAATAACCAAAGGTGAAACCCATTATCTATCAGATTTAAGATAGATAAAACCAAATTCTAATAGTTTTTCTATTTCCTTCTTAATAATTTATTTCAAGGCTAGGTTAATTGATTTGGAGGAAATGTCATCCTTTATTATTTACAAGGTCTCCCAAAACTACTTCAACATGGAAGAAAACTCTGAGAGATTTTTGACACCTATTTGAATTCACAAAATAGAGCTTGTATAACCAAGTTACTAGATTTACAAGGTTTTTAGGCAATGGTAACAAGAATAGCACTATTACACTATTTTTGATTACTTGACGAGTTTGTATCCAAGTGAGAAAATGGCAAAAGGTGAAAAAATGTAGTTTGTGTGCCTTTGATCTTCAAAAATCAAAAAAAGGCTAGCTATGGAAAATCTAACTAGTAGAGCCCACTTTTATAATGGAGGACTCTACCATCATGTATGGTAATAGTGTTTTTAATTTCAAGATTACACTATAATTTACCATATATTATTTAAGTGCATATTGTGTTGACAAGTGGCAAGATGAGGAGTGACGAAGTGGTGATATCAGGAAAGACAACATGGTGGGACGTCAAGATACCATATGGCTTGCCACCTCATTCTTCTCATATTTTCCAAGTCACTTATACATGTTGAGTTCAAAGCAAGACTCAACTTAACTTGTCATGACAAATTTGGTTATGCCAACTGTTATCAACTTGAACCTTCTATCATCTAATTGATTACATGCCAACTCAAGAATCAACTTGTAGACTAAGTTATAACCAATGTTTCAAGTTTGAAGGATATGCTCAAGCCATATTTCAAACCAACTTAAAGTTTCCCAAACTTAACATCTTAATCAACCTCTGATCATATAAATTGACTCAACCAAAATGGTGATATATATGGCTTAAGCCATGAGTTAGAATTAGTTGATGAAGCTATTTGAATCCATTACAGTATTTACACTCGATAAATGTGGGATAATGAGGAGGTGACGATAATGGAAGAGGATGGACCTCACATGCCATTTCATTTTGGTAAAATAGAATGAGCTCACCAATTGGATTGAAGTGGAGGAAGTTGATTTTTAAGCAAACTCCTTATTTTACTAGAGCAGAGTGGTGCAATAGGGGGATAGATATGGTAAATTCATAATCCTAAATGGAGACTATGGGACTGGGTATGAATAGGGATGTAGGCTTGAGATTGTGACATGGATGTATGTCTTCATTTGGTATGTCAAATTTATTTGATCTTGTAAGGTGAATAGACCCAACTCTATTTTATTCATTCACTTATTGTTTGAAAGGATGCTAACCTATGGTGAAGAATATATATACTTGCAGGTTATTCTGCATAGTTTAAAATGGGTTGATAGCTCTGAGGCATGATTATAGAATAACACATAGTCATGAATATGGAAAATTTATGTTATTTTTAAAGATCAACCCGAATCAAAGGAGGAAAGATCACCTATTTTCTAAAACCTTTGAGGTTATGGTGATTAGTAGCTTTAAATGCAGTCTAAAATAGAGGACGTCTTTACCTATTGAGGCCTACATGCCATAGGTAGGGTTTTTAAGAAGTTATAGTGTATTTATTTTTTTCTCTTTTGACAAACTCAAGTAAGATCATTTACCTAGTTCTACATGTGGTGTAGTGTCATCAAAGAAACCTGAGTCATTTTTGACAGCTATGTATAGTCAAGGTTTTATATAATGACTTTGTCCTAAAGTTAAAAATGGAGATCACCTATTTGATACACCATTGGTTGGGTGGATTAATATGATCTCAGTTATTTAGATAGACCATTTGGTCATGAAAATAAGTACATATGAAAATAGACCTAATATGGATGGAAATAAACTTGTAGTATGTGACCTGAGATGGGAACTAGTAGACCAAGCCAATAATAAGATAAGATGTTATGATGTATCTTGAACTTGAGATCTCCCTCTTGTAAAATAATAAGTTTTAGGCTGTTGTACCATGGGTTTTAAATATAAGTATATTTGTGTGATTATAATTTTGATCACACACAAAGACCTAGTTGCATTATTTTTTATGCCTCTATTTTTGTAAGGCCTTTGGCCATAGAGAATAATAGTGTTTTTTAATTATAGGGTCTATTTAAGGAGTTAAAATTTTGTAAAAGGTAGAGAATACTCCTAAACCTCATTATTCCCAAGTATTAGAGTTTACATACACTCTAATAGAGAAATTTGCCCACATACATGGAGAGTAAATATAGGTACTACAGATGAATGGAAGATGGGTTTTTGAGCATCTCAAAGTCTTCATGTCAGCAGATTACAATACTATTTTTAGATTCTAAAATCCATTCTTAATGTAAGTTTGTTAATTATTATATTTACATCATTTATAATAGATCGGTTTATGATTATAAACCTAGAGATGTAGCCCAAATGGGTGAACTCCATTATCAAGTTTTTGGTGTTTATTTCCATTTTATTATTTATATGTTTTGTTTTAATTTAGTCAAAAAATTAATTAATGGGGCACTAAGATTAAATTATGGAAAGCTATAAATGACACAACTTAGGAGTTTTTAATGAAGGAAATGAGTTATAGAATTTTCTTGATTACTTTCACTCAATCCTATATTTTTACAACCAATTCTATTTCACTTAAGGGAAATTGAGATTTTTTAGTATCCATTACAAAAATTGTTTACTCTTTTTAAGGATCATGTTTGGTATCAGAGCAAGTGATTGTAGGATTAGCTCTAGTTACTAAACATACTTCAAATTGGAGTTTGTTTTTAGATAGCAGATTGTTGTTGGTATTGTTTTTTTGTTTACTTGGCTATACAGGTGGATAGTGTAAAGGAAAATTAGAAGGTGTTCCAATTCACTATAAGAAGACAATCTTCTAACAGCCAAGGTTCTAGAACCACTAGCCCTACAGGATCAACATAGATGAAGAACATAGCACATGATCACTTGAAGGTGTGAGATGATGTTGAAAGGATTAGCCTTTCTATCTTGGGAAGAACTTAGATCAAATCCAAGGCATTTTCATTGATGCACATCCAAGACGAATCAAATGCAGTTCTATTTCCAGTCTTACACAGAGGATAGATTGAAGTATGATTGTGGTGTGAGTTCATATTGGTATTGACATAATATTTTGGTCTTTGATAACTAGTTGTATAGCATTTATATTTTTGATTACTAATTATATTATGGATGCCTATGTTCTTCATGATAGGAACAAGTGAAAAGACCAGTTTCATAGTAAGATATAGAAATGGCAATAAGGCATTGTTAGGATATTAAATAGGTTTTTGTACTTTGAGTTTTGAGTTTGTAATTGGTTGATAAGTTGGTTTATGTTTTCACATCTTTGTTGAGAGTTTTGAGAAGCAAATAGGAAGTTGTTTAAACTCCAACAAAATGCTAACCAATACTCACCAGATGTGCACTTCATAGTTCTCAAAGAGGTATGAGTTATTTTTATATAACTATGTGGCACAACTTTTGGTTTGAATACTTGACATCATGATAACCTTTGTGTGGGTTGATTTGAAATTAAGACAGACCTTGATTTAGAATTATTTTTAAATCCTTTTGAAAATATAACATGGGTCATCTATCTCTTCTTGAGATAGAGTTGATAAGATGAAACCACTTTCTATTCAGTTATTGGAAACCATGAAGAAAGAACAACCTTTATTGATCAATTGGTTAATTTGAATAGTTTTGGATAAACATGATTGTGGTATTATTTAGTATTCTTAGCTTTTAATTCAAACACTATATTCAGGGAATTCCTAAATGGATCTAGGAAGGAAATCTATAACCTTTGTGTTTGGAATATTATTTGATAAATCCTATTTCAGTTTTTCTTGTGATAGACTTTTTGGGAAACTAACTCAGTTGGATGAAATATGGAGGTATGAATCATGAAGTGGTTAGATGGTGAATAAAACCTCAAGAAAGGTTTAGAATTCTTGGTTTTCTCCTCACTTTTATATGACATTTTTCTTATAGATATTTGTAGATTATGTGAGTTTGTAAAGAAGATCTTATTATGGAAATTCTCTAAGTTGATATTGGAGTTTGATAGGTACAGGAAAAATATTTGATAATCAGTTTTAGGGACATAATAGTTAACTATATTGCTGATAGGATGGTGATCATATCTACTTCCCTTTTTTATTATTTCAATGTGTTTTGCATTAGTCACCTTAGAATAGATAAATTCATTACACATTTTTATACTTTGCATATACATTTAAGTCCCATAATAATATGAGAAATGTTTGTATTTCAAACATTTTGTACACACATGTATGTTTGTCATTCACATCATAATGATGTACTTTCCAAGACCCATAAATGGGTAATGTTTGTAAAAATGCAAGTATACATGTGTGAAATTTATTCAAAGTCCTATAGGGGTATGCAGCATATTTTGATTTCCCTTGTGTAATGTTGATAACAAGGAGAAAAACTTAGATTTTATGTAGTACAGAGGTTGAGATAATCCACCAGATGTTATGACTATTTTGGGTGACATGTCAGTTTGGCAAAATAGATAAAAAATTTATCTCACTCTCCATAATCAAGTTGAAATTGTAGTTGGATAGTTAACTTATTACATGGAATTTTTGATAACATGTTATTTTACTAATGTAAACTTAGTTTTTTTCAAATGAAGTTTATTTGTACATATTAACTCCATAACACCTTCACTTTCCATATTCTAGTTTCTTTATGTTGATGTGATGCAGAGAACCATTTTGTAGATTTAGTTAGATTATTGAAACTTTTAGAGGCCAAAAGACTCTTTGTGGGGAGGTTTGATTTGAAGTAATTGTCATCCTTTATTGTTTACAAGGTCTCCTAAAACTAATTCATCACAAAATAGCACTCAAAGAGTTTTCTATCACCTATTTGAATGTGCAAAATAGAGGTCGTATGACTAAGTTGCTAGCTTTACAAGGTTTCTAGGAAATGGGAATAGGAACAACACTAGTGCACTATTTATAGTTATTTGATGAGTTCATATTCAAGTGAGAAAATGGAAAAAGGTAGCAAAATATGGTTTATGTGCCTTTAGTCTTCGATGATCAATAAAACTCTACTATAGAGACTGTATCTAGAGAAACCCACCTTTATAATGGAGGGGGACTCTACCATTATGTATGGTAATAGTGATTTTAATTTTAATATTACACTATAATTTAGCATACATTATTTAGGTGTGTATTATGTTGACAAGTGGTGGGATGAGGAGAGGTGAAGTGGTGATATTGGGAAAGACCACATGGTGGGACCTCAGGGCACCACGTGGCCTGCCACCTCATTTTTCTCTTATTTTCCAATTCACTTATGCATGCCAAGTTTGAAGCAAGACTCAACTTAGCTTGTTGTGCCAAGTTCATTTATGCCTGCTATTTTCAGCTCAAACCTTCTATCATCCAATTAAATGCATGCCAACTCAGTAATTAACTCACAGCCCTAGGTCCAACCAATGTTTTGAGTTTGAAGGATATGTTTGATTCATTTTTTAAACCAACTCAAAGTCTCCCAAACTTAGAATCTTAATCAAGCTTAGATCATATAAACAAACTTGACTAAAATGGAAAGATACATGGCTTAAGCCATGAGTTAGAATCAGTTGATGAGGTTATTTTAAGCCTTTACCGTATTTACACATAATAAATGTGGGATAATGAGGAGGAGATGGTGATGGAATAGGATGGACCTCACATGCCATTCCATTTTGGTAAAATGGAATGATCTCACCAATTAGATTGAAGTGGAGGTAGTTTATTTTTAGGTAGATTACTTATTTTATAAGAGCAGAGCGGTGCAGTAGGGAGATGGATATGGAAAATTTGTAGTCCCAAATGGAGACTATGGGACTGGGTACAAATAGGGACACAAGCCTAAGCTTTTGACGTGGATGTATGTCTTTATTTGATATGCTGAGTTGAGTCAAGATTGTAAGGCGAATAGACTTGAGTGTATTTTTTTCATTCTCTTATTGTTTAAAAGGATGTTGGCCTATGGTAAAGAATATATTTATACTTGCTTGCAGGTTATTTTGCATAGTTGAGAATGGGTTGATAGCTCTAAGGTATGACTATAGAATAATTCATGTTTACAAATATGTTAAATTCATGTTATTTATAAAGACCAAACTGATCCAGAGGAGGAAAGATCACCTCTTTTCTAAAACCTTTGAGGCTATGATGATTGGCAGCTTTAAATGCAATCTTGAACTGAGGACATCTTCACCTATTGAGGCATACATGCTATGGGCAAAGTTTTTAATAAGTTGTAGTGCATTTATTTTTCTATCTTTTGATAAACTCAAGTAAGATCATTTACCTAGTTTCACATGTGGTGTAGTGTTTTCAAAGGGACCTAAGTCATTTTTGATAGCTATGCATAGTCATGGTTTTATATAATGACTCTATCTCAAAGTTAAAAAGGGAGATCCCTTCTTTAATAGACCATTGGCTAGGTGGATTAATATGAGCTCAAATATTTATATAGACCCTTTTTTCATAAAAATAGGTACATGGGAGAATAGACTTGAGCTAGATGGATATCAACTTGTAGTATGTGACCCGAGATGGGATCTAGTAGACCAAGCTAGTAAGAAGACAAGGGGTTATGATGTGTGTTGAACTTGATACCTCCCTCTTGTAAAATAATAAGTCTTTGGCCATTACACCATGGGTTTAAAAGACAATTTTATTTATGTGATTATAATTTTGATGACACACAAAGACTTGATTGTATTATTTTTGATGTCTCTATTTTTGTAAGGCCCTTAGCCATAGAGAATAATAGTGATTTTCAATTATAACGTCTATTCAAGGAGTTACAGGTCTGTAAAAGGTAGAGAATACTCCTAAAACTAATTATGCCTAAGTATTAGAGTTTTCATACACTCTAATGGAGAAATTTGCCTACATACATAGAGAGGAAATATATGTACTATGGAGGAAAGGAAGATGGGTTTCTAAGCATCTCAAAGTCTTCATGTTGTTAGATTATAGTACTACTTTTAGATTCTAAAATCCATTCTCAATGTAAGTTTGTCAATTATTATATTTACATCATTTATAATGGATTAGTTCATGATTACGAACCCAAAGATGTAGCCTAAATAGGTGAACCCCTTTATCAAGGTTTTGGTGTCTATATCCATTTCAGTATTTATGTGTTTCATTTTAATTCAATCACAAAAAGAATTAATGAGGCACTAAGATTAAACTACAAAAATTTATAAATGACACAACTTAGGAGTTTTTAATGCAAGAAATTAATTTTAAAAAATTCCTAATTACTTTCACTCAATCCTATATTTTTTCAACCAATTTTATTTCACTTAAAGGGAATTGAGAGTTTTTAGTATCCATTATAGAAACTATTTACTTGATTTACGGATTATTAATCCTTCATTCTGGTTGTCTGACTGGTTTAACATTTTTAGTATAGATGTGATGTATACAAACACTAGGATGTATTCATTTCATATGACTGTAATCCCAAGAAAAATATTTTGTGTGTTTTACCTAGACATCAAATACTTTTCTTTCCTAATGGTTAGTTAACCAACTATTGATAGTTAACATTTTACCTAGTTGAATTGTAATTTATTTAGTGTCTAGAATAATGGAATTCAATTTATTGTATTCACTCATCAAGGGATTCAATTGACATGTGAGTGGTAGTAACATGTGAAGTGTGACTACATCTTTCTAAAAAGTGTCACTTGTGGAAATCATATTGGTTAATGAACAATGAAAATCATGTAAAATTTAATTCTACCTATTTTCAGCCCGATCAACTATGGCTTGTTGAATGTCTTAAGGACTAGATAACATGTTTGGTGTGCTTAAGACATTGTTTTTATTCTTAATAGTGGAGGTGGATTATTCCCATTCATAATTTTTCATCTTTGGATCATATCTTTCTGTCTTTAGAGCTAAGCTACTAGTATTTAGAGCCAAGTTGCTCATCTTCAGAGCTAAGATGCTAGTCTTTAGAGCTAAGCTACTAGTCTTCAGAGTTGAAAATTTAGATTTTAGAGAAAAAACATCAATCTTCCGAACAGAACTATTGGACTTTGGATCAAAACTATCAATATTTGGAGTAAAATTAGCTAACTTCATAGCAAAATCATCAGACTTAGGAGCTAGGCTCTCTTGGTCTAAATCTTATGTTATTTATTCTTCAAACTCTTGGTCATGTTCTTTGATGATAACCATGGCTAAGGAAGACACACTAGTCTAGATTTATTTAGGTTAATCCACCTAGATTTTTTTAGAAAGACTCATAGAAGGTCTATCAGGCAGATAGAGAGACATCTATTTATAATTAATTCCATTAAAAATGTTCATGTTTCTAGATCTATAGTAAATTCCTGCTACAAATGTATATAACCAAGGTATACCCAAAATGATTGGATACCTTACCCTCTTTGGTTTAGGTTGAAGGATCATGAAATCAATAGGGTATTCCTAGGATTAAATGTTGATTGGTACATTATCTATGGTTCCTTCAAGGGTAACAATGGATTGATGTATCATTTACAATAATGTTGTGGTAGACTAAAGCCCTGTGAGAGATAAAGACTCCACTATGTTAACAATCTTTATGTTTATAAAAACACCTATATCTATAATAAAATTTAGAATTGAGTTATCCTCAATTGTTACAGTCATCATAGGACTGTTAAGATCTCCATATTTAGAAACAACTATGTTTCTTGCTAATAAATCAACAATTTTTCTAGTTACTTTAATTATTTTTGGATACTACTTTTGTCTTCCTGGTGTTTTGATGCATAATACTTTGATGATTTAATTCAACTTAGAAATTTATTTAGTGGTTGTTAATGGTGAAATTTATATCTTCATTTCTTTTAGTCTATGTATCAGTTTACAATTTTCCCTAGGTTTCTCTTCCTTAAGTCTCTCAGGAAATGGAACATCATGAGGATCTTGGATTATATTTGATGTGGTTATGGCTTCTACCTTTTATTTAGCTAGTTCTTGGACTATAGGTGGTTCAATATTCTTGTCATCATTATGAATTTTAGTTATGGTAATGGGTGTATCTCCTACTACCTTCTGTGATTTGAGTTGAATATTATTGCATTCAGCTAAACCACTTGTAATATTACTTTCTTAATTAGCTCCATAAACAGGTGTATTTTGCCTATTTTTTAGATTTGACACTAGTTGGGTAGGTACTTTGGTTTTTTAACATGTTTCTCAATTTGTGGTGGATAAGGTTGTGGAGGCATCAAGGCTTGTTGTCAAGGAAATCTTCTTTATGGCTAATATTATTGATTTAAGCATTGAGGTTGCGATTGTTGTACCCAATGTGATTATTGATTTTTTTATTATGCCCAAGGTTGAATTTGATTCATTTCCCATATATTTGGCATCCATTATTGAGCACTCCATAGTTATGGTTGTGGCAGTCACCAAGATTGGCGGTGTGACTTGTCTAGCCCATGGTGTCATCCATAGATTGGGAGGAAATCTTGGACCAAATTGATTTTAAGGATGAGAGTATTAGTTTCCTTATATTTGAATTAAATTTACTTCCTCAATGGTATGTGATACTTATTTCACTTGATTTCTTATATTAGGATGTTTCAATTTTTTAGTATCATGATCTAGATCACAAATACCATAGACCTCTATTTTGTCTAAGGGGTAATCTTTTATAGCATGTTTGAGTTTGCATCTAAGACAATAGATTGATAATTGTTCAGTATTGGTAGTATTGGATTTTGATTTGAGGCCATCTAAAGTAGATGTCAATTACACTAGAATTTATATCTTGAAATTGGCAAATTTTTCCATTAATTAACCAACTTCAGGCAATTTTCCTTACCTTGATTTATTTATATTAGGTCTGGTCCTATAGTAATTAGTACACAATGCTAAAATTTGATGACAGTTTAACTTATCAATGTCACCTTTTCATATTAGATTCAAAGCATCTCATGTATCATCATCTAACCCTTTAAGAAAGGTTGTTTTGACAACTTCCTCAATGAGTTGATAATCACTCCTTTTATGGATAAATATAAACCTGTCAAGGTAATATTCTAAGGTTTCATATTCATTTTTATTGATCTTGAAAAAGTATTCCTTTCATTCTCTAACTCATTAATAATCCTAATATTTATCTATAAATGTAGTTTCCATTTCATCCCAAGTGGTTATGGAATTACCCTCAAGGCCCATGAACATCTCATGGTTGCATCTTTTAGTGTAGATGGGAATAATTTAAAATTTTGATTCTCTATGACATAATCATATGTTTGATAGAGAACTTGAAACTCAAAGATGAACTGATCTAGATCCTCTGAGAGTTGACCTCTAAAAGTAGGTAAAATGGATGGTGAAATGTTTTCCATGAATGTTCTTTCAACAAGACCTAGACTAATTAGATAGGAGAAAGAGCTTGGTGGTCAGGTTTTTCCACATGTGCATGTTCATCTCCCATGTTTTCTTCCCAACTTTAGTTATCAATCCAATCTAAATTTTCTTCTAGGTACTCGGTCTATGAAATATCTCAGGAGGATAATCTTTGATCAAATCTTCTTCTTGTAGAGATTGTGGATAAACTATTCCAAAAAGAAGATTTTTAGGATCAATTCTCCATATAGGAGAAGATGTTCTAAATAGGATTCTTCTTGTAGGATCTATTTTTGAGGATAAACCTTGTTCAAGAGAGAAATAATAAAATTGGATTTCAAGTGTCTTTATTTCACTTCCTGATCTTTCTAGTAAGGATTGAACCCTCTCTTCTTCTTGATTTATTTGGGATCCCTTAGAGATAAATCATCCTTGAGAATATCTTGGCTAGTTCATAAATCTAAAGTTTCCTGAATTATTTTTGTGTTTTTGAATTTTATGAATGTTTTTATCTTTCCATTTATAACTCTAATGTAGGATCTCACTAACAATTATTGATGAATTTGTATCCCTAGCAACAGTGCCAAAAATTATAGGTTGTCATTATACCTCTCATTTAACCAATCAATGGATTGGTGTCATTTTTAGCCAAGGTAATGTCTGATAGCTATTTGTAATGAGATATTTTGATATTAGAGTTGTATAGTTCAATGTTTAGGGGGGTTTTTAACTATGTACTATGATTTTCTAAATCCTAAAAATAGTAAATAAAACTCTAATTCTATCTTTTCAAAAAAGTAAATCTAAAATGTTTGTTAATTGAAGATCTCCTATTGGCATTTACAACATCAACATCTAGAACTTTAACATCTGGCATAAGACATATAATGTTCTCACTCAACTTATTTGACTAGGTAAGACAGCGTGATGTTCAAAATCTAAGAATTCTAATTATTGTCACCAAATAAAATCTAACAAATTTTGAATATAATATCAATTAAAAAACTTAATTCTATTTTTAAAAACACACTTTTGCATAAAATAAATCTACTTGTATTGAATTGAAATAAATTTTGCATGTAAATGAAACACTCTTGCATTAAATGAAATTAACATTTGCTTTTAAAAAGGAAATTCACACTTGCTTTTGAAAAGGAAATTCACACTTATTTTTGTTGGCATCCTAAGTTGTACCTTAGCTAAGAAGGGGATTGTTCAGGTCCTCTTACCTAAACCTAGTCCAACATGGGAATGACCCTAGGCTTTGGATAACCTAATCTTGGGTCATACCTTCAGAGAAGTTTGGCTTCCTTTTGGGTCTATCACATATACTAAACCTAAACTAGCTTATTATTGGGAAAATGGGAGAGAGATTGACAATAAACTATGAAAGCATGTAAAAGGGGGTGATGTACCAAATATTTTGATCCTTATACTTACATAAGACACACTATAAAATGCATTCAATATTGCATAATATCACTTCACTCACTCTTTGATCAACCCTCACATAAGTATTTCATAAAAAGGCATAAATTAGCTATCAACCTAACATGGGAGGGTAGTTGTCCACTTCCACACTGACCAACAAACTATATGTGCACTTAGAATGACTTGTGAGAACTACCAAAACACTACATGAAGGTGATAAAACTCAGATAGAGGCAAGGAAAACATATATTAACTTAACCACATTAATGAATTCATAAGACACACTTTGACTTTGCTTGCAAAATGGAGGAATTCAATCTTTTATTGCATCAAATAGGTGTTACTATATAAATCTTGGCAGAGTCTAGTCATGCCAAAAAGAGGGATCATTTTCAAGGCTTAGAAGCCTATATTTATAGTATAAGGGGATGAGAGAGATGGGGATCATGCATATAAAGATGGAGAAGGGAGCATAATGACCAAGATTTCTAATCATTCTAGAATTGATACCATTAGAAAAGGTCATAATGGCTAAGATTATTCCTAGAAGGTAACCATCACAATTATATCAATCTATTTTATCATACCTTGATGCTCCTTATAGTTACAATGGTGGTATCAAGTCATTTGAAATATTAATTCTAATGTTGAAGTAGTTACAATAGTTAGATCAATCTATTGTGATCTTGTTCTAGTGTCGATTACTCCCTAATGGTTCATCTTTAGCACGTAAGAGTGGATAAAAGGGTTATAATCATGCTATTAGTTTTGGTGATTAACCCATCAAATCCGATGTGTCTACCTTCATAGCATCCCCTTAAAATATTTTCTTTGGTTCAACCTCAATCGTATTTGATCTCCATTTAAAGTCTTAAGGCTTCAAGTTTTGATATTGGCCCTTGATCTTGATTTGGGTTTCCAAAATTGTGTCATTTGTCAACTATGCATCCCTTCTCAATATCCTACTATTAGTCTATTTGCTTACACACTTACACCACATGGTGGCCTCACATTTAATCTAAGCTCATTAAATTTTTAACCTTGCTCACACCATCGATCTACTTTTGAACAACTCAAATATGCACCATTGATTTATCTATAAGTTATCATGGTCATGACACTTGGTATCTTCTCATTCATTCCTAGGATCCATAGACTAATTGACCTTTCACACACTATCGATCTACTTTTTTATGGCTCAAATGCACACCATTGATTTATCTAGGCCCACTGGCCTTATCAGTCAATTTGCACTATTGATCTATGATATAATCAATAAATATTTTGACACTTGTTAGTTTTGCATTCATCCTTGAAACATTTTAACTCATATAGTTAATACATGAATCTTTAACTTGACAATCCCATGCACATCCCACTCTACTAGTTTAACTTTGAAGCTTTATATCTTGAGATAAAAAGCTCATCAAGACACAAAAAAATTAGAGCATGATTTAGGCATGAAGAGATTCATACCCATGTGATATTTTAGTCTGAAAGGCTTTCTAAGCATACTTATAAAATGCACAAATGATTTTACCAGTCCATTTCTTCATGATTTGTCATGATGGTCTAGCTTTGCAAAGCTTGTTTTTGGAATATTTTGATCATTTACAGGTCAGGAACTCTACTTAGATTCTCTATCGAAGTAGAAACTTGGTGTGTGGGCTAAAATTGGCCAACATCTTTAGTGACACAACTATGTAGCATGCCTTTTATGCTTGAGAACTCAAACCATTTACATGACTCCTAGACTCACTAGTACTGATAGATCTGATCCATGACTTCAAGAAACCTTTTGACTTGTAAAGATAATAGATTCCACCAAAATAGGGAAAGAAACATTTTAAAAAAAAGATAACATAATAAATAAAATGTGAAAATAAATCACTTATTTGGTACAAAATATAAGTAAACTAATGTGTTAGAACAACACTTGAAGGAAAACAAGACCAACTATGTATAGGGAACTTAGCTTCCTTAATAGCAATGTTTCAGATGTATCCCATTGACTAGGATAGGAAGCTCCTCACCATCCATCTTTGAAATTTAGAAAGCATTGTGAGATTTGTAGTTAGAGATTATATATGGACCATTCCAAATAGATTCAAGCTTGGTATGCCTTCATCACTTATCTCTATCCTCATCCCACTTGAGGACCAAATCTCATTCTTGAAACTTCATGAAGAAGCTCATGTGTCAAAGTCTCTCTTCACTTTTTCTTGATGGATTTCCATGTCTAGCATGGACTTATGTCTTGTTTCTTCCAACTCCATAATCTTAGCATACATAATCTCCATTGGTTCATTCTCCAACAACTCAAGTTGATGCATCAGTTCTAGGGTAGAAAATTCAAGAGAAATATGCATTCTTACTTATTTACCATATACCAACTTGTAGGGAGAGTTGGATTTTGACCTCTTATAGGTGATCCTATCATCCCATAGATATGACATTAATTTGAGATTCCATGACCTTTGATTATCTTCAATTATTGGTCTTATGATCTTCAATAGGTTGTTATTTATGGGCTCATCAAAACCATTGCCTTATGGGTAGTAATTTGATGAAGTATTGAGAAAGAAACTATGTTGAAATACCCATTGGCTAATTCTAGACCCCACAAACGCCATAGCATTGTCAAAAATAATGGTTGAAGGGACTCTAAATCTAGTAATCAAACCTTCATAGAAATCTAGAACATTGGAATCGTTTGCTTTTTTCCATCTAGTGAGGTAATTTATAGCAGTTAGTATCCATTTATGTCTTGAGCTTAAAATGGGGTTAATGAAACCAATAAATTTCAATCCCCATTGGACAAAGCGATGATCCACTATAATTGGCTAGATATGTAAGGCTACAAGTTTCACCTTTCCTACAAACATAACACATTATCTATATTTCCTAACCCATTCATGACAATCACCAAATAAGCTAGGCCAATAATATCCACCTCTCATGACCTTATGGGATACAGTCCTTGTTGAGTAATTTCCTCCACCATGTCCATCATGAAACTACTCAAGCAAATCTCTATGTTTGGCCTGGCTCTATACACCTTAGCAACATGTCATTGATATATTTCTTGAATAAGGCACCATCAACAATAAGAAAAAGAATTAACTGCAATATAAAATATTTTCTTTCTAAAGGGCTTGGATGAGAAGGATAAATACCATCTTAGAGATATCTTACCATGTCTTTAAACTAGCTGGAAGGTGTTAGGGTGTGGAGCTAAAAGCTTCACCTTGATGCAAACATGGAGGTTGTTGAGTATGATAGTCGCCAATGTCAATAGGCCACAATCGATGTCGGTCAGGGATTAGTGCAAAGGAAATTGACATCGACAGGATCGACTGACATCGGTCACCTCTAGTCAGACAGGGACCGACGTCGGTCACCTGTGTGGTTCCAGAACTACTATTGATGAATAGTCAGTTAGTTGAACGGGTTGTTTGCATGTTAAAGACTAGTTTGAGTCTTGAGCCACAAGTCTAATCATTGTATGCATGAGATCTATATAATAGACTCATGGGCTATATTGTTAAGTGTAGAACTTGTAGAGTTCTTCCCATGGTAGAATCAAGTAGGATTCTTCATGTATGTAAGATCAGGTTTGGTCTGCAGGGTGTTGCAAGATCATGGAGGAGATCTACATGTGATAAGTAAGATCAGGTTGGTCTACAGGGGTGTGTGTATGTGAGGGTCAAAAGGAGATCTATGGGAGAGAAAGATCCAAGGTGACAGCAATACATCAAGGAGCAAGATCATGGTGAGATCTACTTAGAGTATCGATTCGTACTCGATTGTACTGGTAGTACAATGAGGTGAACAACAGCTTGTGTTAGCTGTGTGTTGTGACCTGTATTGAGAGAAGATTACTCTTGAGGGAATATTATTGTAAGCCCACGAAGTGGAAGAAAGAGTGTGATCTCTTTGTTGTAATTTCCCTCTGTAATGAGTTGAATACAATTGTGTGTTGCCTCTCATATTTTGTGTTGTTTCTCATTGATAGTTACTTGTACTTCTATGTATTTTTGCATGTTTAGTTGCTTATACAAAGGTAATCATATGTGTTCTTAATTCTGACAAGTTGTGTCAGAGCTTTGGGGAACCTAGGTCCTATCAATTGGTATCAAAGCAAGGTTAGACGTTCTCAGAGTGAGTTTGACTAACAGATAGTTTAGATCTGGTTAGTGTGTGTTGATTACAGGTTACTCACAGGGGTTTCTGTTTGAGTGGGAGTATAGCAATGGTAGAAGAAGGTAAGCTGAGAATGAAGAAATTTAGGCACAGGATTAACACCACAAGGAGTGTGGTGGGTAGTCTTCAAGATTCATCTTGAAGAGGAATACAAGCCAGGATGCAGATTACACAAAGTACTGGTATAGGTACAGGTGTAGCTGTTTATCTCCAAGTGGGAGATTGTTAGGGTGTGGAGCTAAAAGCTTCACCTTGATGCAAACATGGAGGTTGCTGAGTATGACAGTCACCGACATTGACAGGCCACAACCGACGTCAGTCAGGGATCAGTGCAAAGGCAACCGACATCGACAGGATCTGCCAATGTTGGTCACCTCCAGTCAGACAGGGACTAACATCAGTCACCTGTGCAGTTCTAAAACTGCTATTAATGAATAGTCAGTTAGTTGAATGGGTTGTTTGTATGTTAAAGACTAGTTTGAGTCTTGAGCCACAAGTCTAATCATTGTATGCATGAGATCTATATAATAGACTCATGGGCTGTATTTTTAAGTGTAGAACTTGGAGAGTTCTTCCCATGGTAGAATCAAGTAGGATTCTTCATGTATGTAAGATCAGGTTTGGTCTGTAGGGTGTTGCAAGATCATGGAGGAGATCTACATGTGATAAGTAAGATCAAGTTGGTCTGCAGGGGTGTGTGTATGCGAGGGTCAAAAGGAGATCTGTGGGGGAGCAAGATCCAAGGTGACAGCAATACATCAAGGAGCAAGATCATGGTGAGATCTACTTGGAGTACCGGTTCGTACTTGGTTGTACTGGCAGTACAATGAGGTGAATAACAACTTGTGTTAGCTATGTGTTGTGACCTGTATTGAGAGAAGATTACTCTTGAGGGAAGATTACTGTAAGCCCACGAAGTGGAAGAAAGAGTGTGATCTCTTTGTTGTAATTTCCTTCTGTAATGAGTTGAATACAATTGTGTGTTGCCTCTCATATTTTGTGTTATTTCTCATTGATAGTTACTTGTACTTTAGTGTATTTCCGCATGTTTAGTTGCTTATACAAAGGTAATCATATGTGCTCTTAATTCTGACAAGTTGTGTCAGATCTTTGGGGAACCTAGATCCTATTAGAAGGTGAGGTGTGGTCAGTCATAACTTCCTCATTATTTGACACCATAACCATCCCATTGGCTTCTTGTAAGTCTTGGATAGATTTTTACAAAGTCCCTTTACTATCACTAGCTTTGTGACCTTGATCTCCACATCATATTCCATTACTTTGGTTATCCAACTAGCTCTTTTCTCATTTATATCCTTGTTCAAGATAAATTCTTTGATACGTGGAAGGGCAACCATCATATGTATCTTATTATTAGATAACAAATATCTAAAAAAATTTAGAGACCTTATAATTGAAAGTACATGCTTTTAAACAAAAGAGTGCCTTATTTCATATTCTTCTAAGTATTGAATGAAGAAGGATATTGATTGTTCTAAAGCCTCTTGATTTTACTACATGAGGATGCTTGAAATGGTGCCAATATTAGCATAGGTGTACAGAATGAAGTCCTTTGTGAAATTTGGGTTCATGAGCATAGGATCACTAGCCATGGCTTTCTTGATTCCCTTAAAACTCTTCACTCCTTCCTCGAACCAATTAAAATTCTGATTCTTCTTTAACATGGTTGTAAGTGGCTTAGCTAAAGTGGTAAAATTTGAGATGTATCTTCTGATGAAATTGATCTCCCCCAAAAAACTTTGCAAATCTTTTTTTCTTAGGCAAGGAAAATGAAATAATTGAAGCTATTCTTGTAGGATCTATGCTTAAACCATGCTTTGAAACTATATGTCTAAGAAGATTACCTTCATGAACTAATAAGACATATTTTTGGGGATTTAGGGATACCACAAATTACCTACACCTTTTAAATATTTACTCAAGTTGAACCATGTGCTCACTTGCAATCTTTGAAAACACTGTTATATCATCCAAATAGACTAGCCTATAATTGTTAAGAAGGCCCTGGAATTCCATATCCATGGCTCCCTAAAAATTTACTCCAGCATTAGATAGACCAAAGGGCATATTTATAAATGCAAATGTCCCCCACTTTGTGGTGAATTCTATCTTGAATTGGTCCTCTTCCTTGACCAAAATCTGATTATAACCACTATAGCCATCCAACAAGAAGAACCTTTCTAAACTTGCAACCAACTGTAAAATATTTTCCATAGATGGAAATAGATAATGGTCTTTAATGGAAGTTTTGTTTAAGTCATGAAATTCAACACAGTCTAATTTCACCATTATTTTTATGTATTAGAATAAGGTTTTCCATCTAAATTAAGTGTTTGATTGAAAATATAATAGCTGACTCAATGAGCTTATGAAGCTCAACTCACATCAAAGGCTCAAGTTTAGGATTAATAAGCCTTTGTCTTTGTCTTACTAGCTTAGTTTCAGCTTCTAACTCAATGGTGTGGTGATCTATACATGGGTAAAATCCCTTAAGATCACTATATGTTCATGAAAATACATAAGAAAAACTCCCACATAACTCAATGAAAGCTTCTTTTTCTAAATAAGTGCATACTTTACCCAACTTTAAGCTCTTACCTGATGCAACTTCCACATTGGCATAGTGTTATTCCTTTGTTGAAAAATATGAATTTTCCTTCCTAATCTCATCATCACCACTAAATATGTTCTCAATTGTGACCAATCCTTCTAGCAACTTATTTGTTTTTGGTTACACAATCTGATCACCATGCTACTGCAAGTACTTTGACTAATTTCTTAAGGAAAACTCAACCTCTTCTTGTAAGAACTTAAAAATTTGATTTTCATCTTCAATCACATGTCAATTATCATTATTTTATATAATATAAGGCCTTACAACAACCTTAATGTGTGACTAGACCTTTTCATTTCTTACATCAATTAGGATACTAAATTGTGCCCCAATGGTAGCTAACTTATCTACATGTTTGTTCTCATCTCTTGGTATTGTCTATATGTTGAAGTCTTAAAATTATTCAAGTAAGATACATATCCTATGATTATAAGATTAAATCAATGGTTTTTTTCATACATTATACCTCTCACTTTGTGAACTACAAGTTCACTATCACCAAAGACTTGTAATGTGTTGGCTTTCGTCTTCCTAACCCATTGTAAACCATGAACTAGTGCCTCATATTCAACTGCATTGTTTGAATAACCAAATTAAAAATTAATATATGAGAAATATCTTTTCTTTAATATATAAATAAACATCATTCCAGCCTTGATACCATACTTGTTCCCTGATCCATCAAAGTATAGTTTCCATAGACCATCACTAGACTCATCATCCTTCATCAAGGCTAGAATTGGTACATCTTTCTCATGGAGGAAATAAACACCAAGTCCTTATTCTCAAATTATTTAATAAGGATAATATTCGTGTGATCTAGAGGCCCACTCATCAAGGCAAAAATTTGGAATCCCATCTAAAGGTGATTCAGTCTCTTTTATACTAGTTTCTAGCACCTCATCAGAGATGACATAATTAATGCTTACAACACTTGGCATATATGGTTCTAAATGGAACCGTGCAATAGGTTTATAATGTATGGATTCCTTGGTACCATACCTATTCCTAAACATCAAATATGTCCAATCAGATGATAAGTACCCTCTAATCTTTGAGTTAAAGTCCTTTGATAGACATATGGAAAAATAGGGAGGAAAGTCCACCATAACTACATCATGTTGAATGGTAACAATGGGACAAGCATGTAATGTCAACTCCATATCATTAATGAATCCTAATATATTTTTTGTTGAACCATCTAATTTCAATACTCTTTTAAAATTTGGTTCATAGATAAGACCAAACTTGTCTACAATTTGCTTATGCATGATAGTGCTACTAGCTCCATTGTCTACCATACAGTTATGAACTAAATGGTCACCAAATATCAAAGTGAGGTAAAAGGGAGGATTTTTACTTGAATTTACCTCAGATTTATCCCCTTTTGACATTTTATGTACCTAATGTAGTTAATGCTTCATTGGCTAGTCTAAATAAGTTAGGATAACTCCTTGTTTCTCCACTGGTTTTGGGGACACCTTGAGAGCTAAAAGCTCTTGGATGAGCATAACCTTTTTTCCTAGAAAAATAATGGAATCCCACATGCTAATCCTAACATTATATTTCTTCATCTAATCTACTATGTTGAATGAAGCTCCACTAACCTTTGGCTGCACCTTTTGAACCACTGGTTGTTCACGGACTAGAGGTATTTGAGGGACCTTCCCAACATCTGCATTTTGATTTTTTTGTGTTATAGTGGTAGCACATTGATCTTTGGTACTTTTGAAAAAAATAATAGGATTAATTGAATCATTAGTCACATCTTGAGCCTCATCAATGGTTGTTCTTTTATCTCTAGTTACAATTGCAACTTGACCACTTAAACTGCTAGTCTCACCACCATGATTGAAAGCAACATAAACATCCATTTGCCAATTTAAATTAATTTCATCATGCTTCCCTTTAACTCATTGATCCTTTCCTTAGGGTACCAAAATTATGTCTTGATATTGACCTCCTTGAAGAGAAAACTCCTCTTATTTCATTTATGGCATAGTAATGTTTTATAATACTAAGGCTTAGTCCTAAGCATCATTACAGTTGGAGGGATACCAAATTGAGTCATACATCAAATTTTTTTGAGCTGGTATGGGAAAAATATCTCTTAAAATTATTATTCCATTAGGGTCAAGAGATGCATATGGTTTAGCTTGCATTATGGCTAATTGTGATTGGTAAGGTGGTCCATTTTCTCTACACCCTTGTTAAGGAGGTCTTTGATTATTGAAGGGATCATAAGTGTTCTAGTTTTTTTGTTGATAAGGCCTACCCTAGTACTATTGTCTCTTGAGTTGAACTAGTTCATTCCCAAAAGATTTAATCAAACATTTAAATTACCAAGCTCATTGGCTTGACTAGAAGGGGCCATAATTTGAGCTTGAGGAGGTGGAATAAAGGCTAATGATGGAAATTAAGGAACTTAAATGGGTGGAATAGATTGTAACTATCGGAATATATGCATTTAAGGCCTTAGAGAAAGCTTACCATCTTGTATTAAACTAATTTTTTCTCTTATTGCAACCTCATAAGCATTTAGCAAGGTATTACCACCCTTGGACAATTACAACACACTAATATCAAAATTAAGGGCTCTTAAATAATACAAGAAGGCATATTCATGGGATGATATGATCAATCTAGGTATTCTAGTCCATGTCTTTTGGAATCTCAAGTTGAAATAAAATAGATGAACTCATGAGGATATCTCTTTAAGTTAGTCAACTATTTAGCTAAAGTTAGGTGATCAAATTCATCCTCTAATTGTTTGACTAAGGCTGTACCTAACTCCTCCCAAGTAGCAATTGTATTAAATAGAATATTTCTATACCACTACAATGATTTTCATTTAAAAGAAGCAACAAGAAATCTGATAGCAACATTATCTTGAATAACATTATGAATGGAACAAAGGTTGGCAACATCCTGGGTGTGCTCCATAGTAATTGTTTGATATTCTCTTGAGAAGAATGGGATACTCTTAAGGGCAGACATAGGAATGTCATCAAAATGGGCCAAATTTAGTGGACTACCTCTATTGAAAGGGATGAACACTTGATTCTTGATGGCCATTTGGGTAGTGGGGATTACACTGCTTAAAACAATTGGATGACTAGGAGATGAATATTACTTTTGGGGTTAAGGTCTTGTCTTATTAAATAATGCTCTCTTGTATGAAATAAAAGGTAGCTCAATGAATTCAAGTGGAATACCTTTAGTAGTTGACCTTTTAGTAAACTTTAACATGAGAATGTTATCTAGAAACTTGAAGAATATTTAGCTTATGATGATGGTAGATGTATTTTGTTGCTATAGATGCTTCTATTTAGCTTCAAATTTTAGTTATCCCAAGGATAATGGTCCCATTGTGCATGCCAAAACTATTGGTATCCTAGGTTGCATCCTAGCTGAGAAGGGGGTTATTTACGTCCTCTTGCTCAAACGTAGTTCAACATGGGAATGACCTTAGGCTATGGGTCACCTAATCTTAGGTTAGACCTCTGGAGAAGGCCAGCTTCCTTTTGGGTCTATCACCTATACTAAACCTAAACTAGCTTATTGATAGGAAAAGGGGAAAGAGATTGACAATAAACTATGAAAACATGTAAAAGAGGGTGGTGCACAAAATATTTTGATCCTTATACAAGACACACTTTAATATGCATTTAATATTTAAGAATATCACTTCACTCACTCTTTGATCAACCCTCACATAAGTATTTCACAAAAAGGCATAGACTAGCTATCAACCTAGCATGGGAGGGTAGTTGTCCAATTCCACACTAACTAATAGACTATATATGTACTTAGAATGATTTGTGAGAACTACCAAAACACTACACGAAGGTGATAAAAATTAGATAGAGGAAAATAAAACATATATTCACTTAACCACATTAATGAATTCATAAGACACACTTCAACTTAGCTTGAAAAATAGAGGAATTTAGTCTTTTATTGCATTAAATGTGTTATAATACAAATCTTGCTAGAGTCTAGTCATGCCAAAGAGAGGGGTCATTTTAAAGGTTTAGAAGCTTATATTTATAGTATAATGGGATGAGAGAGACTGAGATCATGCATAAAAATATGGAAAAGGGAGTATAATGACCAATATTTCCAATCATTCTATTATTGATGTTGTTAGAAAAGGTCATAATGCCTAAGATTATTCCTAGAAGGTGGCCATCACAATCGTATCAATCTCTTTCAATTTATTGTGGCTTGCATTGATGCTCCTTACGGTTACAATGGCGGGATCAAGTCATTTGAAAGCTGAATTTTGATGTTAAAGTAGTCACAACAACTGGATCAATCTATTGTGATCTTGTTCTAGTGTGGATTTCTCCCTATTGGTTTGTATTTGGTGTGTAAGATCGGATAAAAGGGTCATAATCATGTTGCTAGTTTTGGTGATGAACCCATCGAAGTTGATGTGTCTACCTTCATGGCATTCCCTTAAAATATTTTCTTTAGTTCGACCTTGACGATATATGGTATCCATTTAAAGTTTCAAGGCTTAAAATTTTGATATTGGCCCTTGATCTTGATATAGGTTTCTAGAATAGTGTTATTTATTAACTGTGTGTCCCTTCTTAGGATCATGTTGTTAGTCTATCTACTTCCATGTTTGTACCACATGGTGGCCTCACATCTAATCTAAGCTCATTGACTTTTTAACCTCACTAGCACCATTGATCTACTTTTATATAGCTCAAATGTGCACTGTTTATTTATCTAGTGGTTGTCATGGTCATGATATTTGGTAACTTCTCATTCATTTATGAGATCCACTGACTAGTTGACATTTCACATATCATCAATATAATTTTTCATGGCTCAAATGCACACTGTTGATTTATCTGGACCCATTGGCTTTTTTAGTCGATACCAATCATTGATTTATGATATGATCAAGTGAGATTTTGACACTTTTTAGCCACATGTTCATCCTTGGAATAGTTGAACTCAAATGGTTATTTCATGAAGCTTTAACTTGACATCTCCATGCCCATCCCACTCTAGTGGTTTAACTTTGAATCTTTATATATTGAGATATCAAGCTCATCAAGATACAAAATTTACAAAGCATGATTTAGGTGTGAAGAGATTCATACCCATGTGATATTTTGGCCTGAGAGGATTTTTAAGCATACTTATAAAATTCACAAATGAGCTGACCAGTCTATTTCTCATGATGTGTTATGATGGTCTAGCTCTTCAAAGCTTGATTTTTCCATATTTTGATCATTTATAGGTTAGGAACTCTACTCAACTTCTCTATCTAGGTAGAATCTTGGTATGTGGGCCAAAATTGGCCAACATCTTTTAAAAATAATTACTCTTTTCTTTAAAATGAAATCACTCTGCATTTAAAAGAAATCACTATTGTGGTTAAAAGGAAATTACAATCTATAGTGAATGAAATATATCTAAATCAAAGAAATGCTTCTAAACTATTAAACTAATAAGTACCAATTTATCTTGATCCTTGAAGAGAAGTGGGCCCTTGTTCCTTCCTCAGAACAAGAATTGCTTTACTAAAAAATAAAGGGAAATGTTAAACTCTATTTCATTCAAAATAAGATATAAAAATATGAAATGTTAAAATTTGTTTTTAACTTCTTACTTTTTTTCAACTTCAACAACTATCCAGACTGAGAAGGAGATGTGTATTTAAACATATCTCAATATCTATTCATAGAGTACAAAATCTTGGCAATCTTAATGCCCAAATCTGTTTACTCAAAATATAGACAATCTAAGAGTCGGATCCCATGCCTCTAAGAAGGCATTATAACTAATTCAACTAACTATAGATAGGAAATAACTAACATAGACTAAAGATATTTATCTAGTTTTACAAAATAAAGATACAAATATATTTGTACTATTTTAGGCCATTACCATGAATTGTAATATATAAAATAATACATCTAAGTATATAAAATCTATTTATAGATATCTATAGAATTACTATCCTGATTAGTAGGATCTAGCTAGTCTTTACAGTACATCTGGGTATCTTTAGAGCATCTTGTACAAGTCTTCGGATCACCCTAAATAGGTATTTGGAGAATGCCTAGACTTCTTCAAAGCATCTTGTATATATCTTTGGAGCACACTTATAACATCTTCAGAGCACTTCTAGAGCATCTTTGGAGTGTCTTCAGAGTGTTAGATCTTCAGATCTTGCTTGTTAAATCCTCAAAATTGTAACCAAAAAGAGTTTCCAAAATTGTGTGTTGCCTTCTCAAAATTACCCCACCATTGGGATGTGTTTTTGTGCTCAAAACTTTGTTATTCATCCAAGCTAGACACAATAACAAGGTTAAGAATCAGTAATAAATTACATATAAATAAAGAACAAATTGCATTCATTTTCTACTTAGATCAGACTTTAACTATTAGATACAATGCAATATATAACCAAAGGCAACACTTTGTGGACAATTTATATAACTATGATGAGCTATATGAAATTCTCATCACTTTTGGAAACCATCAAACTTTGGTTGGCATGGAAAGGGTATGAGTTTATATCTATCCTCTCCATAATATAACATTCTATATGGTACTCCCAAATTATTACCATTAATATAAATCCCTTGAAGGAAGTTGATATGATCAAAGACTATTTAAAGACCTATGTCATCTCCTAATCGCTCCCCCCCCCCACACTTTTAGCAAGGTAAGCCTTTATTACCTTCCTTATTCTTTGTTTTTTTCATTTTGTTTTTATTTTTTACTCATCTAGTAGATTTTATTTTATAGTTTTATTTCTTATTCATTATAACAGCTTTGCTCTTGAGTAACTATAGACCCTCCACTATTTCCTCAGTTACATCCCCCTGGACTTCCATTATATTTTATTTCGATTCTCCTTTACCATTGAAAACTTCCCTTTCCCTAATCCCAAATTTTAGGGGCTGAAATTTACTCCTTATGTTTTTTTTTTTTACCCTAGCATTGAGATATTTATCTTCCCTACGAGCTGGAAGGTTTCTCTTTATCCAAATTTTCCACATCCATGATCATTCTCAAGTATTGATCATCCTTCAATTTAGACCTAGCACCTCTTAATAAATTTTTATTCTCACTCTTACGAATAATATTTTTTCCTCACTAGTAAATGTCCTAGACCCTTTTTGATACCTTTCAAAAACTTAAAAATTAGGAAAATAGCGCCCTAGTGAAGTGGATGATATTTTTCCCCTTTTGACATCCAAAATAGAACTCTCTAAGGAGTAAAGTATGTAAAAAGGAATAATAAGAGGAATGGTATACCTAAAATAATTTAGTAAAAAAAATGATACAAATGTGCTACCTTTTGTCTTCTTTCTAGGGTGCTATATAACATAACTTGCCCTGCCACTTTGTCGAATGACCAAGAAAAATTCTTCTAGTCAAAGTCATTTTGGAAAGGAGAAAGCTCCTCCCCTTCAAGCAAGAATTTTTTCTTCTCATCATTGAATTTTATACCAAATTTTTAATTTTATGTAACCTCTATTTTAATACCTATAACTTTTGAAATGAGTTCCTCAGTGATCTCAATTTTGAACCTAGTAATTTCTATGAATATGTTGTTCTACCCTTTCATGAACATCTCAGATACATGTTCATCATATCCCTCTATTTGTTGCATACCGATTTCCTATAAAATACTCCACATCTTTAAAACCTCTTATATGTTAACTAACATAATCAGTTCAATTATATGAATCTATCCCCACGTTTATAAAATCTTGTGAGAATCTCTCTCTATGCCCAAAATCTTGATTATATCTTTAGCATAATCATGAGAAGAAACATTATTACTATGAACCTACTCAAGATCCTTGGGTATTTCAAATGCAATATTTATATCATTACCAAAGGTCATAATCAATCCCAAATCATTCTTCATATGTGTCAAGCAACACCACCTCTTATTGGCCACGTTGAGATTTATAATGTAACACCAAGTGCTTAAATCTTTTAAAGAAATTTTACACATGAGAGAAATTTTTAAAGTTTTGTAGATTAAATATCCCTTTTAATTTGTAAGGTATGTTTCCATGTCAATCCTTTGGTGGATTTTTTTTTAAAATTCCTCCTTGTTGGTCCATCTTTCAAGCCTTATTGAATTCACTCCATCTTTTGTAAACTAGTCTACAAATTGATTTCCCTCCCTATAAGTATGCTAAATATAAATGTCATGAAAGGAATCAAATAAAATATTATCTTCCTCCATAATCTTCTTGATACTCCATCCAATATTATTCTTCTAGGATATATAGTTGATGATATTTATCGAATCTCCTTCAACTATAAGCTTATTTATCCCCACCTCTTTAGAAAATCTCAAACCATAGAGAGTTTCAAGAGCTTTAACCTAACGGTTCAGTTTATTACCCATCCCACCTAAAAAGACTACTATAAAACATCCTCTATCATAATGAAGGATTCCTCATCTTCCTTAAGCCCCTGGGTTCCCTTTAGAAACCCCATCAAAGTTTAGTTTTACCCAACCTTGGGATAAGGCTCTCCATTTATTATTTCTTCTTGCTTCTACTCTTGGATCAATAACACTTATGTTATATCCTCTATCTACCAATTAACGAATATCTTAACCTCCTCCTCTGCCATTCTACTAGAATTACTAGGAGGTCTAACTTTTAAGTTTTCCAAAATACTATTAAATATATTTGAGTGCACTTTGTCATTATAAAGTTTCTTATCTCTAAACACTCTATTATTTATTTCATCATAAATACCCAAAATAATGTGAGGCATGGAAAGAAACCAAATAGAACTCACTATTAGAGAATTATCAATTATGTCATGGTGATGTCATAGAGGTTTCCTTGTGATTGGATGAAGTTACTTGATTACCTAATTGACAATGAAAAAGTGTGCAATGTGATTGTCCTAGTATGCTTGAAGTTGGCTTGGTTGAACTTCTATTTTGGCATGATGAAAGACGCTCAGGGATGAGTAGTATTGAGCATGTACAAAAGGTACCATAATATTTTTTATGATTTTATTGCTTATGTGCACAAGTGGAAATCATCTTTTAGTTCATTATTTTCATCTAGACATTTTGGGTCTAGTGGCAGAAAATTTGAGTGGGTAGTTTGCTGACATCACCATTGCCATGTATAGATGAGTCAGAGGGAGTTGGTCATATGGTTGTGATCACATTTATGCATAATTTATATGTAATAAATTTAAGGTCATTCAATGAAGTGAAACATAATATATGAAAGTGCAAATTTGGGCTCCCAAGCAGTTTGACAGTGTTTTCCCATACTTAGCCAAATATGCAATGTGGCAAGAAAAGTTAAGTAGGCATTTTAATGTTGTTATATTTCACATGTGAAGGTGTGATGAGAAAATGATCATATGGTTTTATTTATTTTTATTCCTATTTTGTTTTCACTATATTTCAAGTCATGCAATGAATCGCATCAAAAGATATGCATGTGCAAAGTTGGTCTTCCAAGCATTTCTAGACATAGTTGGCTTATGGCAGGAAAAATCTAAGTGAGAAGATTAATGGAATTATATATTACACATAAAAAGGTTTTAGGAGTATATTTATATATTTTTATATTATCCTATGTGAGGAAATCATATGGTCCAAATTTTAAATCATGCATCTAAGCGCAGTAAAAGTTATTGAGGTATAAAGTTGGCTTTCTAGGTAGATAAGCAATGGACCCCATACTTAGTCATTTTTTCATGATGTTAAAGATAAAAAAAATATGGAGATCATATTTTTCATGATATTTCATACATATATATATATCTATTGTGTGTATTAATTCAAAGGGTTCAAAGTGTTTGATGCTTAAACTAAGTAAAGATTGAGCTCCTTATAAAAGGATCAACAGAGTGTGTTCATTCTAACGTGTCAGGAAGCAGCGAGATGAAGACAATTGTTAGAGGTTTAATATTGATAAAATTTAAAGCATAAGTATATAATGGAAATAATGGGTTCATATAGATGGATCAAATGGAGCACGTTGCATGATAAACACCTAGCTGATCTATAGAGATCGATGGTGAGTGTTGAGTCAAGATTGCAAGATTGCATGAGATAAGGTCAACTATTTGAAGTTTAATGTTTGGGAATTGGTATAATATACATTAAATTTTGAATAATTTTTAAGGTTCACATTTTATTTGAATATGTGAGGATGTAAGATGTGATCAAAGTGGTCGATGTTTAACTATGACTATTTGAATTCAAATATTTGAATTTAACAAAGGAAAGACTAGTGTCTAGATTTTGAGCCATAACTTTCAATCTATGAATAATTTGACCTTATAGTATAAATTGAATTTTTAGAAGACTTCAAGGTAAATTTTTAAAAATAAATTTAGAGATATGAAAGTGTTCATATTCAAAGATATTGAGGTTAAAAGTTGATTGTGTGTTTGATGTTTATCTGTTAAGAACTTTGGAAGAATGTTTGAGCTTGTGTTGATGTTATTTTGATCTCTCATGATGACTTATCTATCTTAAAGTGTTGTAAACTCCATGAGTATTATCTATATATATTTTTAATGTGTTATCAATCTATCTTGAGTATGAACAATTTTTAAAAAGTTGACTGTGTTTATTCATGGTGTTCCTATGTACAAGGTCATAGTTTGAGTTGATTGAGCATATGTAGAAGTGAGTGAAACTAATTATGATAATTTGAGGATGTCTAAGGGGACATAAGGATTAGATCCATGTATTTTAAAGTTTTCTTGTGATCTTATTTTTCTCATAGAAGTATCAAATAGGTGAATAGGTCATCATAGGACCTAAAAAGTGACTTAAGCTTATTTGAAAGAGAGTTGTGCTTAAGTGTGACCCATGTAAGATGCCTTAAGGGTGAAGGCAAGTGTTGTGGAAAAAAATTAAGATTATGGAATTGATAATTCATGAATTCTCTATAAATAGTGAAACCAAATATGATGGTTTTTATATTTTGTGAAAGACTTGAGAGACTTGAGTAAGGCTTGTTGGCGAAGAGGATAGGTAGTGTGCCTATTGGATGAGTTGATGAGAATAAGAATTTTTTGACTATGTGTATGACATTTTGGTAATATTTATGATTTTAAAATAATTATATTTTAGTTTGAATATATGTGAAGAAGTTTGAGTTACATAGGAGGACTGTGATCTAGGAATTTGACTCAAGAGAGGATGGTTAGTATGGTGTTAGTTCCAAAATGAAAATAAAATGAAAGAAACACACTAATAACATAACATCTCTAGGCCTAGACACTAGGGACAGCTTAGTTAATAAAAAAATGATAAACACAACTAAAAATTAAGTAATAAAACACAGTAATTCCTTCACTTTTCTTGGATGCACCAAATGCCTTTGTAATAGTGGCTTGCTTAGTTTTGTGTTTATGAAGTCCTTGGAAATGGGCGTTTGGCTACCTCCGTCTCTCTTTGGCACCTTTGGATTATGGCTTGGCTTGGTTTGGGATCAATTTGGCATGGTAACACTAGTTTTAATTGATCCTTGAAGATATTTTTGCATTATAACTTTGCACCAAAATAGCTTAGAAATGATGTGGTAAGGCCTCCTACTTATAGATTTTTGAGAATGTTTAGAATAAACCTAAACCATCCATCCTGAGATTGAGATGTGTGGTTAAGGATTAATTCAATTTTTATAATTAATTTTATAATTATCCTCATCATGACATTAAAATAAGGGGTAATTATGAGGCATGGATGGAATCATGGAAGGCATTGATGAGGCATGGAGGGCATGAATCTTGATATTTGTGGCATTTATGGCCTAGGAATGTCTTCCCAAGAAATGATGTCACCTGATGATGTAGATATTCAATATTCATTTCCAAAAATAAGTTTTCAACAAGTTTCCATGGAATTCTTGATTAGGCCTTGATTTGGGTTAATTAGCTCTTAAGCATGTTTAAGCACTTTGTGTACAAAATACTCAAATTGACCAAAATGCCTTGTTATTAGTCCAAAATTTGACTGGTTTAGAATTAGAAGTCACTTTCAGATGCATTAGAACCATATCCCTATTTAGGATGTTACCAAAAATAAATAATGAAGGCTTGCATCTTGTGCAAGAGATTTGATAAGAAAGAGCAATCCAAAACACCTAGGTGCAAAATTGGCATTTTGACTCAGAATGATCTGATCAAAGTTAGTTGGCCCATAAATTACATTACCCCATTTAGCGATACCCTAGCCAAAATCAGTACTTGAATATGTTATTTTCACATCATTTAGTGTGTTTTAGTGTTTTTAGGCCAAATTGTGTATTTTAGGTAGAAATAGGCAAAAAACCTGATTAGAGGTTATTGGTGGCCAGATTTAGGTGTCTAAAATTTTTCCCTATTTGGGAAGGCATTGAAAGATATAAGCATAGTAACATCCTCTCAAATAATTAAAAGGTCATGTATGCTCTCAACTACAATGATGATAAACTAACTATATGATGCCCCCTCAAGGGAACGATTGGCACAAGCAGGTCGGTAAATGGTCCCTCAAAAAAAAAGTGAGACAAGGGGACCAAAGAAAGGAAAGATGATGGGCGGAAACATAATTATATTGAAAAAGTAGTCAAAATCATTGATAATACAAGTGGGATGGTGTACAATGGTTTTCCCAAAGGCAATTATAAGCATTATACCTTGATAGTGGCAACATGGTATGATAACACAATGATTTTCTCAAAGGTGGTTATCATCATTGAGAAGATGGAACTACCCTAGTTAGAATATACAAACAAGATAACATTCCCCTATATAGGAAAAAAAATTAAAGTGGGGAAAACACAATGATTTGCCTAAAGGTGGTTATAATCATTGAGAAATGTAGGTGGGATGGTGTGCAATGATTTACCCATAAGTGGTTATAATCATTAGACCCAGATTATGGCAAACATGATAAACATGGTTGAGGATGATGATAACTTAACATAGAGGGTAATGATGAATTGGAACAACCTACTAGTATGGAGATGCATGTTTGAACTAATAAAGATTGAAATTCTTTTGTGGTTAATTACTCTATTTGGGATATGCTTGGGATGGAATTGAGATGTTGATGTTGAAGATATGTCACCATTGTTGAATAGACTTTTTTATGCTAAGGTTTAGTGTAACACATGTTGGTAGGCATCATGATATAACATCATAAGGGCTTGGCTGAAATATGCTTGAGGACTGACTCCCATAATCCAATACTCAATAAAAAATAATGCACCAATGATAGAAACCATGATGACAATGTAAATATATGAATATGGATGGATTAAAGTATAAGTGTGGATAAGGAATCACCCAATGAACACACATAAACTATATCAAGGTAATAGTGTTGAAATCAAACAAATAGGTAGACAAATAAGTAAAAACAAACAAACAAATAATGCAATAGAAACCCTATGAATATTGCCCCTAGAAAATAGGTGACAACTTAACAAATGAACAAAATGGGGGAATATAAGAAAAGGAAGGGGGTGGCCAAGCTATTTCCATATGCACTAGGCAAGTGGATGCTACCTACATTATTCCATGGATGTAACATCTAATAAAAAACTTCAAGCCAAATGTAGTTCTCCAAGGAATGGGAAAAATGTGATAATTAAGGAAAATAAATAGAATGGATGTGATAGAAGAATATGAATGGCCTTGTAAAATGTCAAGTACATGAGAGAAAAGGCCAAAAAGGATGGGGAAACTAAATGACAAGTCATTTTATTATAACTTAGTAAGGGTTCCTAAAATCCTTAAGGCAAATAAGTGGTAAATGATTTTGTTCTTTTCTAGCAATTTTTTAAATGTTTTTGGAATTGTTAATGTAGACTCAATCAAGAATGATGAGACATGAAATAGTTCAAGTTCGTAAAATAGTGAGAGCATTCAAACTTATGTTACTCATAAAATGGTGAGAGTGTGGCTTAGGTTTCTCATAAAATGATGAGAGTGTGGCTTAGGTTACTTACAAAATGGTGAGAGCATGGCTTAGGTTGCTCATAAAATGGTGAGATCATGGCTTAGGTTGCTTACAAAATAGTGAGAGTGTGGCTTAGGTTACTCACAAAATAATGAGATCATGGCTTAATTTACTCATAAAACATTGAGAGCATGGCTTAAGTTTACTAATTTCACCTCAACAAGTATCGAGCATTACCTACATAGTCCCATAGTAAGACCTCAAGTCATTGTAGTTCCATCCTTATAGTGGAGGAACTCGACTAGTGTAGTAGTTAATTTAAACATAATAGGCATAGTTGGTAAAAAGGCACAGAATGGCATAATAAGTTGCAATTTGGTATGTCAAGGCTTAATGTTTCCCCTAGTTTTCCCATAGGCAGTTATAACTAGGACACAATGGCATAGATTAATATTACTAATTTGCCCAAAGGTGGCTATAACTAGTAGCAAGACCGATGGTAAGAAAGGCATAACAAATAAAGGATGTAACTACCATAAATTTTGTCACACTATTCCAAAATATAATGTCTATCTAAAGTAACTGAACCAATTGATGAAACTGATCAGATACCTTGATGCTAAAACTATGAATGGCCAAAAACCAAGGTCAAATGGGCTAGGATTTAGAATACATTGGGTCGATAGAATGGAAGCAAAAAGTGGATATGATGAAGAGGATGAATAAGGATGGTATTTGTACAAAGAAGAATAGTGACAAAATGGCATAGTTAAAATGGTCTTTATAGATAATACACCTTAGTGCTTAAGCTTAGTACTGCTTGAGATGAATAATATTCATCAGCTCTGGAAGTTCAACATCATCTAGTGTGGTGAGCTTGTATGCTCCTGATCTATAATTTGTAGTAATGATGAAAGGCCCTATCTAGTTTGATTTGAATTTCCCTTTATGCTTCTTCTCAACCATGGTATTCTTTTGGTTTTCTTAAGAACAAGATCACCAAGTTCAAATGCTATATTATTAACACACCAATTAGAATGGCCTTTGAGTCAGTTTTGATATGCTTGAAGATTGTTGAGCATAGTTGTACGTTTCTCATCAAGTAATTCTAGCTCTTGTAGGTGAGCTACTCGATAGTCATGATCATCTAGGACATGCTTGAAAGAGATTCACAGTGAAGGCAATTCAACGTCAATGGGAAAGATGGATTTAGTACCATAAATAAGTGAGTATGGAGTGGCTCATGTGGGAGTAAGATGACTGGTACGGTATGCCCAAAGGGCAGGAAATATCCAAAGGTGCCAATCACTACCGACATCATTGACAATATTTTTTAGAATGTTAACAATTATTTTATTAGATACCTTGGCTTAGCCATTACTTTGAGAGTAATATGTTGTAGAAAAATATTATGTGATGTTATATTTAGTACACAGTTGGTCTACATCTTTGTTCTTAAATGATCTTCCATTATCATATATAAAGTCAGAGGGGATATCATAGTGGCAAATGAGATGGTTGAAGATGAGTTTGGAAATTTGCTTTCTAGTCACATAAGTGAGGGGTATAACTTTAACACACTTAGTGAAATATTCAGTGGTGGTAAGGATATGTTTATGGTCATCAAATGAAATGGGATCGATCTTCCTAATGAGGTTAAGTCCCCATGTAAAAAATGGCCATGGTGTCAACATCAATTTAAGCATTTTTGCTAGGGCATTAATTAGATTAGCATGCCATTGACATTTGTCACACTTATTTACATATGTAGTGGCATCTACGTCCATTGTGGGGCAATAATAACTAGTACGTAAGAGCTTTTTGGATAGGACTGCCCTGCTAGAATGAGCTCCACATACTCTATGACCTTCTCCTAATGCTAGTGTAGACTCTGCTAAAGTTAAACAATAAAGTAAAGTTCCATCAAAACTACGATGGTAAAGGTGTATCCAAGTAGAGTATAATGAGTGGAATGATGAATGAAGGCTTTGGTTTGTTTTTTAAATAGGTTAGGTGGAAAAACTTGGTTATGAAGGTAGTTGTAAAGGTCTGAGCACTAGATAGAATTAGGACCAACAATATCACAAATCATGGCAATGGTTGACATTTCATGAGTTGGTGCTAACAAATTCTCGATGAGGAATTGATACTCTCTAGCTTTATCTATTTATCAAATCAAAGAGCCAATAATAGCCATGGCATCTACAATTTTGTTACTAACCCTATGTATGTGCTGAAACTAAACATTGGAAATTTTTTGCTTAAGAGTGTCGATCATGGCTTTATATGGAACTATCTTGTCATCTTTGGTATAAAAATGATATGTGACCTAATTGATGATTAACTAAGAATCACCATAAACTAGGAAATGAGATATGTTCAAATGCAGTACTTGTCAAAGTCCTACAACAAGTGCTTCATACTTAGCCATGTTGTTTATACAAGGAAAGCTAATTTTGAATGATTTAGGGATTAGATCCCCTTATGGTGTAATAAATAATAGGCCTACCCCTTATCCATGTGCAATAAATGAACCATCAAAATATAGCTTCTAGGGTTGATCCTTAAGGGGTGTGTCAATGACAATCATTATAGATTCATCAAGAAATTGAAATGTGAGTGGTTGTGTGTCTATGAGAGCTACTTCAGTAAGTTCATCTGCAAGAACTTGTCCCTTGATTACCTTTTGATTGACATAATCTATGTCAAACTCACTGAGAGGTATGATCCATTTAGCCATTCTACCTTTCAAAGTTTTTTTAGATAGTAGATACTTGAGCAGATCTACTTTTGAAATCGCCATGGTCCTATTATTTAACATGTAATGCTGCATTTTTTGAGTTATGAAAACTATGGCTAGACAAGATTTTTCAACAGGTGCATAGGTATGTTCATATGTAACCAAGGTATGATTTAGGTAGTATACGGCATGCTCCTTTCTGTTATCATCATTTTGAGCCAAGAGTGCCCCTAGAGCATGGTTAGTAGTTTATAGGTATAACAAGAATGGATTTCTTAGCATAGGAGATAATAAAATAGGTAGATTAACAAGATAGTCTTTAAGTTGTTGAAAAGATATTAGGCAATGATCATCCTAGTGAAATGCAGATCCCTTCTTCAAAAGGTGTGTAAATGGATGACACTTGTCTACTAACTGAGAGATGAAGCATCAAATTGACTAGATCTTACCCTGTAAACTATGGATTTACTTTAAATTGGTTAGTGGTAGCATCTTGGTTATAGCATGGACTTTAGCTATCGACTTCAATACCTCTACGATACATGATGAAGCCAATTAGTTTTCCTAAATTTACATTGAACACATGTTTCTTTGGATTGAGTCTAATGTTTTACTCCTGTAATCTTTCAAATATCTTATGCAAGACTAATGGATGATCAGTCTTCATTTTGTATTTTCCTAATATGTCATCGACATAGTCTTCAACAATATCATGCATCATATCATGGAATATGATAGTCATGGCCTTTTGATATGTATCTCCAATATTATTAAGGCCAAATGGCATTACCTGATAATAAAATGTTCCCCATGGAGTGGTAAATACTATTTTATGTTGGTCTTCTAGTGTTATTCTAATCTATTTGTATCTTTAAAAGCCATCCATGAGTAAAATTATTTCATAACCTACCATGGAATTGATGATCACGTTGATATTAGGCAAGGGGAAATCATCTTTAGGACAAGCTTTGTTGATGTCTCAAAAATCAATACAAATTTTGCTCCCTTCAGGATTTTTACTAATAGATGCCACATTAGAGATCCATTCTAAGTAGTCGATGGATCAAATACATCCCACATCAAAAAGTTCTTCCAACTCTTTCTTTACCAATACACCAATGTGAGGATGCATCTTACATAGTTTTTGTTTTACCAATTTGGCATGTCAGAATAGGCCCATGTAAAGATATCTACAAATTCTCTCAACAAAGCTGTAAAGACGTTACGTTCCTCCTCAATGATGGATGCTCCTAATTTTATCTATTTTAAGTCAGATGGAGTCTCAATATTTACCTATATTGTATCTTCAACTAGAAGGGTCAAACTATCTTCTAGGATAGTAGATAATGACTTGAACTGTTGAATTATGTCAAGGTCCTCTATTAGGACTTGCTCTTCAACTTCTCCTAGGCATGCTAAATCTGAGTCCCCTAATGGGAGATTAAGCCATGTGACAAAAATAGTCAAAAATTATTGAAGAATTTGATCAAATACTTATTATTTCTCAAAGATAAACTCTGATATATAGGCAAGTTCATCGTTGGTGGTCTCCTAATCTAAATTCAAATAAGAACAAACACCCCTATCTAATGGTGCCTAAAATAGGTTCTCACCACTATACTAGCCTTTATCTTTACTTTTTCCCTAGTCAAAAAGTGCCTCAAAGAGGTTTTCACTTTGGGACCTCAATGTTTTATTTATTTGTTTTTGGCTAAGGGTGTTCACTCTCTCTCCAAAATAAGATGCAGGATCCAATGTGATTGAGAATCCTAATTTGTTATCTCCCAATGGAACATTATCTCTAAGGCCTAAAAATTCATAGAATGCCTCATCATTCTAGAACTCATCAATCAATAGACTGGATTCTTGTTGGTCCCAATCTATCAGTTGGGGATAATATAATGGAAAAGGGTTATGATGAATGGCCAAGGTAAGGGTACAAATGGAATTATTATCAAATAGGTTGGTTTTAGCTAGGTTATCAAAGGTGAGGCTATGATCAGACCCTACTTTGTTATCGGCATCATCATCACTAGTCACTGGTGATGGAGTTTGAATAAGATATGTGGGGTCATCCCCAGATGGTTTAAATCCAAGCCCATAAGTTATCTCATACTTACTTATAGAAATTGGTTGGAAGGTTCCTTGCATATTCAATCTGAGGCCTCTTCCTTCATAATTTTGATGCTCCATGATCCTATTGGGAATAAGATACTTTGCATTTTTATAACAATCAGCTTGGTTGTCATTGTATAACCATGATGCATCCCCTTCAAGAGGTTCAGGTCCTAGGCCAAATGCTGATACAAATGTCACATGTTCCTTATCTTTATTTATTTTTTCTAATGCATATGTGGGGTGACTTTAGGTCACCCAAATGTTTTTGGATTCTGAGGAAGATTGGCAATATGAAATGTATCATGGGTCACATACTCTCCCAATCTATTATCTAAAATGGTGAAATTATTATAAGCTTCAAGAGGCAATATGTGGGAAAGGGAATCTAAGGTATTATGATCTATGTAATTATCTGGTAAAGGATCAATGAGTATGGCCTTTCCTTTCTCCTACTTGGAACTTGGATTCATGATGTACTCATGATTATAGCTTAAAAATTCAGCCTCAAGATGCTTGCAGTGTTCATATGGATATAAATCTCCTAGAATATTCACTTCCATCCCTGAGTGGGAAAAGTTGATACATTGGTGCAGCATTGACAGGGTTACATGAATATCATGTAACCAAGGCCTACCTAGAAGCATGTTGTATGATAACTCAAGATCAAGCACATGGAAAAGTGTATCATGGGTCAAAGGCCCAATGATAAATGGAAAACTTAAGGTGCCTTGTGATTCTCTTTCTTTATTATCATAAGATTTGATGGTTATTTTTTCTAGCTAGATATCTATCATTGTGCACCCAAGAAGCTTGATGAGCTTTAGAGACACTATGTTGAGGCCAGATCCATTATCTATAAGGACACATTTCACTTTATGTCATCTTATATAAACCTTGATGTATAATGGATTATTATGGAGTGGGCCAAGGGAGAACATATCACTTTGGTTGAATGTGACTTCTTGGGCTGGAGCTAGGTGTCCAACCAAAGCTTAGAATTTATTAGGGATATGCCACTAGAATAGTGGATTGGGTCAAAAACTCATTCAAGATGTTCTTATGGATTATTGACATTCACAATAAATCTAAAATGGAAATTTGTGTCGGTGTCTTTTGTAATTGTTCCACATTATCAAATCTCTTGTCTTGGTCAGTAGTAAATGGTTTATTCTAAGGTTAAATGGTTGGTTGAATGATAGGAAAAGTAGCAAATGATTGTGGGCCTAAGATAGTATTCTTTGACATATGAGTTGTGATTACACAATCAAGATTAAATATTGGGCCATTATTACTAACTGATGTTGGAAATGGTGTGGGACCAGATAAGACATGTCTTGATTGTTGGTGCACTTGCACGTGGTCACGTGGCAAGAATGAGTTGTTGATATAAGGTCCAAAAAGGGAATTCCTAGTTTTTTGGTATGCTTATATGTACTCCCAAGTCAAAAAAAGATTATTCATGTAATTTGGCTAAATATTGTTGTTTAGCAATGGTCTAGGCTTATTAGTTCTTGGTCTAGGATTAATGGAGATGGTATTAACACTACCCCCTACAATATGACCTATAACCCTATTGTATTCATCTGTAACTACATGGTAGGTTTGTTCATTTTTATTGTTCTGACCTTGGTTTTGTCCATTTTTCTATTGTTGTGGGTTTTGTTACTAATTTTGTTGATTCTATTGGTTTAACTTTTGATGTTGATATTGTATCTACATTGTGTTGGGTGAATATTTTGTCAATAAGCTAACTAATGATTAAAATAGGTCTCTTCAACCATAGCATAGGGAGATTGGTTAGATAAATGTGTAGGTTTATCACATCAGAGGTGGACAAATCTCTCCTCTCATCAAGGGGAGGTTCCCTATAACTATAAGGTACTATATGTATATACTAATCTACTATAAATAAGTTGAAAATAACACTCAGGGGTAGGATAACACCATCCATCTCTCTTTTTTTAGAGATGATGTTCACACATCAAAGGAGAAATCTTGATGAAATGATAGAGGCACTCCTCTTCTTTCAGAAGTGTTGTTCAGCAGACAATAGAAACCTTTCGGGTGGTGACAAGTAACTATAACAGGGTGCAGTAACACAGCAGGATGAAATGTAGCACAAAGTCTCCACCTCAACTACCAAATATTGAAATACGAAGGACAATGAGGGCACAAAGTAGTCCCAAGAACCTTTACACAGAAATAGAAAATAGACAAACTGAAGACAATTGTGGCAGCACAAAGTCTCTCCACAGTCAACTTCAGGACACCTTTCTAATTACTTTCACTAATTCTACTTATTTAATTAAATGGACAAAAAATGTATTAAGGAAACAGACATAAGAACAATTTCCCCAACAACCAAGCTATTCCAGCTCAAAGTCTGAAAAGTCACTTGTTTTCTTATTCAAATAATGAAATATGATCATCAATCTGAGCTCAAAGTCTCAATAATGCCTTTCAATTTAGGCAGAGTTTTGTTTCTGATAACAGAGAGATCTCCCTAAAATAATAAGAGAGAGTCCAATATATAGTGCTCTAAGAAATAATTGGACACTTTGTTTTATAAAAATGGCCTATGATGTATTCAATGCATTTAATGCATTTTAAATTATGTCCATGGGCTATGCTAGAATTGAGCGTCGATCTTAAATATGGGCCACCTGATGTTCTTCCTGATGTGTGGGCAGCTGTTCATTCACTTTACTCAATGTAGAAAAATAGGCCACGCCATTGAATGTTCACACTCTCTGATGTCCACCTGGTGGACTGCTTCACCTTCTAGAAACATATCCCATCCATGGATATTTCTAATCTTTAACCATCATTCCCCCTTTCCTGGTTGTATTTTGTCCTTTTCTATACGATCTAAGCTCTCGGGCAATCTCTTTGGCTGGTTACTGAATTTGTTCATAGGGTCTGTGCCATATTTGAAATTTGACATATATTTCATTATCTTAAATTTGATGTCTGTGGGGATGTCAATAGTTGTTGATTGTTTGGTTCAATCGGTTCCTTGGTTCAATCACTTTCTTTGGTTCAATCAGTTTCTTGGTCTTTGATTGAACCAATATTCTCTACCCTCCATAAGGGCACCTACCCTTAGTTCACTACCCTCCACAAGGGCACTTGTTCTTTCAACTTTGGGACACTCCTTTAAACTGTTCATGTTGAACCTTTAAACCGTTGAACCTTTTTGGTTCAAGGTTCAACAGTTCAATCGCTTTCTTGTGTTTCGCTCATTCACTTGACTACTTGAACCAATCACGTTGAACCAACTTTGTTGAACCTTTGAACTAATGTTCTCTACCCTCTGTAAGGGCACCTACCCTTAGTTCACTACCCTCCACAAGGGCACTTGTTCTTTCAGATTTGGGGCACTCCTTTGAACTATTCATGTTGGCGTTGAACCTTTGAACCATTTTGGTTCAAGGTTCAACAGTTCAACAGTTCAAGCCTACTTCTTTTTGCTAAGTCTTTTGAAGCCGTTGAAGTTGTTGAAGCAATTGAACTTTGAAATTTTGTCGAAGCGCTTAACTCTTTAATCTTTTTGATAAAATTGAAACTTTGTTTGAAGCTTGCCAATGAACCTTTTTAGTTGAACCGAAGCATTGAACCAACCTTGAAAAATTCTTAAGTGTTCTGAGAGCTTGTTTTTTTCCTACAAAATCCATAGAAACAAACCTATAGAGTTCGTAGAAATGAACTCATAGAACTGGTAGAGTCCATATAAATGAGTCCATAGATTCAAGCCTATAGAGTCCATAGATTCAAGCATGTAGAGTCCGTAGATTCAAGCCTATAGAGTCCATAGATTCAAGCCTACAGAGTCCATAGATTCAAGCCTACAGAGTCCATAGAAATTTGAAAAAACTTGAAAAAAGAAGAACTTGAATGCTCAGAACAATTTTTGAAAAGGGAAGAGAAGATTTTGGTCTATTAAATCAGAATAGTTCATATGTTGTCCCAAAAAATGAGCTGACATTTTTGGGGACAACAGTTGGCTCCAGTTGGGGGAACTTCCTTCAATTGAAAACTTGGAACAGCTGATGGGAGTAGAAACTAGAATCTCCAGTGCCTTAAAGTATGCCATTGGGCTATGGAGTCATGTTACCCAAAAATAAGGGCTCCAAAAAATGAAAACAAATAACACAAAGCAAAAACAAAGACTATACAAATATATATATGTACAGATGAACTTATCTAATACTTCAAGAATTGAAGTGCTTAGATGCTACCCATTGTGAGGCAGAGAAAAGAGAGTGCCATCTTGATACTTCAGCAGGAAGTTGTTTTCACCATTGAGTTGATGGATAATAAATGGGCCCCTCCAAAGGGATTTGAACTTCCTATGCATTCCCTTTGGTTCTCTCCTTTTGTCCCACAATGGGACTTGATTCCCAACCTAGAAATCATAGTTTTTTGCCTTCTGGTTGAAGAGCTTCTTCACCAGAATTTGATGGGCAGCAATTCGGTCCACCACCATAGTTATTTGCTCATCTAGCTCGGTCAGGTACATGATCCTCTTATCAATGGAGCTTTCATATGTCTGATCTTCAATTGCCTTAGCCAATTTTAATGCTGGCAATTTTAGGGTGATTGGTATCTCAGCATTGAGCCCATAAATAAGTTGGAAAGGAGACATACCAATTGCCCTTTTTGGTGTAATTATATCTACCCACAAAGCATCAACCAATGCTTTATGCCATGTCCTTTAGTTGTCATCCACCAGCTTCTTGATGATAGTCATCAGGTTCTTGTTACTTGATTCAGCTTATCCATTCCCTTGTGGAAAGTAATCAGAAGAGTGGGAGAGGGTGATCCCATAGTAAAAATAGAACTGAGTAATCTCTTGTGAAGTGAAACAAGCTACGTTATCTATGAAAATCTTGGTTGGGACCCCAAACTTGGAAATGATATTCTCCTTGAGGAAATTGCACACTACTTCTGAAGTAGCATGCTTGGTTGGGATAGCTTCCACCCACTTGGTGAAGTAGTATGTGGCTATGAGGACATAATCATGTCCAACACTTGAAGACAAATTTACAGTACTAATGAAATCAATCCCCCATTATTGAAATGGCTCTTCTATCACCACTAGTTTGAGAGGCAGGGCAGCCAACTTGGATCTTCCAATAAATTGTTGGCATAGTTCACACTTTCTTACCCACTTGTATGCATCTTGAAAAAGATTAGGCTAGTAATACCTAGCTCGTAGAATCTTGTGGGTAGTTACAGGAGCAAAACAATGTCCTCCATAGGCCAAATTATGGAAGGACTTCAAAAGTTGGTTTTGTTGTTCCTTGTTCACGCAGCAAAGAAACACTCCATCAAGGCTCCTCTTGTACAGGCCGTTATCCCAGAGGACAAAATTGGTAGCTTTCAACTTGATAGTCCTCCTTTCTTTATAAAATAGGTGAGCAGGACACTCACCATAGTTAAGTAAATGAGCAATACCTAAATACCACTCACTCGTGGTGGAGACAAAGAGGACTGTTGGCATGTCTTCTTCTTCTGATTCTTCATGCTCTATTTGTTCTAGCTTATTATCAGCAATCAATTGGCATAGGCATTTTCCACGCACTAGCTTCATTGGTTTGATGACTAGATCAAACTCCTAGATTTTTGCAATCTAATTGCCTCTTTTCATCCCAAACTCCTGCTGAGTTAATATGGATTTGACTATGGTGTCAGGAACCAAGGTAGTAGTGTGTGAATTGAGGATGTAAAAGTGAAAATGCTTTACTACTTTCACCACTTCATAAGCATGCTTCTCTATGTTTGAGTACTTCAACTCATGAGCTTTGAGAGGGTATCTCATGAAACAAATGGGAGATTCCATACCTTCTTTATTTTTTTGAACCAGAATTGTTGAACGCATGTGTTTAAAATCATAACTATATATGGTGAACTCTTTGGTGTAATCTGTACAAACCAGAGTTGGGGCATGGGCCAGAGCTGTCTTGATGTCTTGAAATGCTACTTGCCTTCATTATTCTAGCTGAAAGTGGCCTTTCCCATCATCATGTCCACAACGTGGTGAGTCTTCTCATCAAACTCAAGAATGAATCTTCATAAAAAAATCACCTTTTTGAAGAAAGAATGAACTGCAAGCTTACTTGTGGGCAGAGTAAGCTCCTGGATGGAATTGACTCTCTCTGAGTCAATATTTATGCCTTCTCATATGGTGAACTCTTTGGTGTAATCTAGACAAACCAGCATTGGGGCATGGGCCACAGCATTCTTGATGTCTTGAAATGCTGACTTGCCTTCGTTAGTCTAGCTGAAAGTGGCCTTTCCCATCATCATGTCCACAATTTGGTGAGTCTTCTCGTCAAACTCCAGAATGAATCTTCATAAAAAATTCACCTTTCTAAAGAAAGAATGAACTGTAGGCTTATTTTTGGGCAGAGTAAGCTCCTGGATGGATTGACTCTCTCTAAATCAATCTTTATGCCTTCTCAGGATACAATGTATCTGAGAAGTTTCCCTTCTGCTACTCTAAAAATAAACTTCTTCAGGTTTAGACAAATTCCATTTTGGCAACATCATTCCAGCACTTGTTGCAAATGGTGCACATGATCAGGACGATGCTTGGAAAAGACTATTAAATCATCAAGGTATACCATAATGAACTTATCCATTTCATCTTTGAAAACAAGATCCATTGCTCTCTAAAAAGTGGTGATAGCATTTATTAGACCAAATGGCATTCTTTGATACGCAAAGGTGCCCCAAGATGTGGTGAGGGCGGTCTTATGTTAGTCTGCTTCACTAACTTCCACTTGATTGTACCCTAAGAAGCCGTCTAGCAATGATAACATCTTTGAACTAGTCACTATCTGAAGGACTTGATCTATGATGGGAAAAGGGTAATTATCCTTTAGGGAGGATTGATTCAAATTCCTAAAATCCATGTAGAGGAAAATTTTTCCATTCTTTTTCCTTACAAGAACTATGTTGGCAATCCATGTGGAATAATGGATTGGGAAAATTATTCTAGTGTTTAGCATTTTCTGTATCTCAGATAGAATAGTACCTAATATCTTTGGATTATACTACTGAGATTTCTACTTGTAAGGCACTGAATCATCCTTGAGAGGAATTTTATGGTGAATTTCCTCAGACTTGAGTGACTTTAGATCATCATAAGAGTACGCCAAAACATCCATGTAATGGCGAAGTAGGTTAATAAATTTGAGTTTCTCCTCTGGAGTACAGCACTTCCCAATGTTCACCATCTTGGGATTTTCCTTGGTACCCAAATTTATCTGATCAAACCCTTGGGAGGAGCTTGAATCCATTTGTTGTTATTTGATGAACCTATTGTGCTTGTCAAATAGTCTCTCAAGAGAAACCAGTCATTTAGGAATTTTATTCCCTTTTAGCTGCAGGAATTCTTCACCTCCATCTAAATTCATTTTAGGAGCTGATTTGAGTTTTTGGAGCTTACTGCCTTCAAAGTAAAGTTGTTCAAAGCTATCTTTTCATTCCAAAAAGGCAATGATTTAGTTGTCACCATTGAACACTTGCCAATGATTGGCATTATCAGACACACTTGGTTGAAAGACCAATTTGATAATGTACTTATTTCCTTTGAAGTCTAGATGAGGAACTAAGAGAGTTACTGAAATAGCTAGTGCATCAGCTTGGTCATTAAATTCCTTAGGTATGGCAGAGATGCTGAAAGCATCAAATCTTTCAATTTGATGCCAGACTAGATTGTGGTATTGGCATAATCTCTCATTTTTGGTTTGATACAGGTTCCTTACCTGACAAACACCAGTTCAGCATCTCCTTTGGCATGAAGGAGTTTGATGTCTTTATCTCAATTAGCCTTCAATCCAAGTAATAGAGATTCATACTCAGCTGTGTTGTTGGTGTTACTAAACTACAACTTATATGAAGAAGGAAAAATATCTCCTTGAGGAGATATCAACACAATTCCAACCCCTGAGCCAGTAGAATAATTGCTTCCATCAAATTCCAAGATCCAAACATCATCAGAAATTGATCTTCTATTAGATTTTCTTTCATTAAAGAGGGAAGATTCTTTTTCATCTATATTGCATCCTACCAATTCTTTTGATGTCTCATCTGAGTCGATTCCTAGATCACCACTTACAAGACTTTCATCTGCTGAAACATGAATATCCTCTATGGTTAAGAAGTAATTACCCATGCCTAAAGATTCAAACAAAATTTAAGCTTTATGGGCTAATGTTTGAGTGACAAAATATTTTGATTCCTTTTTAGGAAGTAGCCTCTGCATGATGCCTTTGATAGGGATCCTCGCTTCAGACAGGTCCATGCTCAACTCACTGCCCACATCCTTGCAAAAATTTCATCCAAGAAGGATGCCATATGATGCTGGGTCATCGGCCACCAGGACAGTCATCTTGATTCTCTTGTTTGGGAATGCTGCAAATGCAAATTGGGCATCCTTGATTTGTCCCAGTAGAGGTACTTTTTTTTCTCCATGGAGAAACATCTCCCAAATGTCTTGGTCAGTGTGAGACCAAGAGATTTTTCCATTTTGGCAAACATGACATTTTTTGAAGCACTAGAATCAATAATGCAATTTCTCAGCTTGTGACCATTTATCAATAGGGAAACATAGAAAGGCTCTATTTTCCTAGGGGCAGCAGGAGGAGTAATGACAAGATTGTTTGGGATGGGCATGTTCCTTGGGGGATCATGAGTTACCTTTATAATATCTTGTCCTGCAGGTATGGCTTTATTCTTCACACACTCAACCAACCTATCCAACTGCTCAAGATTGGATTGCAAGAATTCAAATTTAGACATTTGAATTTTAGTCTTTTTGACATGGTCGATTATGTCAAATGACTGAAATGGATTAGGAACAGAGGATGGGAGTTCATCCTTTTGTTTTTTGGGAGGGGGAGGACTGGCCTACAAGTTTGAAGTTGAAGGTGTAGAAATGTTTGGGGTATTTACTTTTCTTGTAATCACTAGGTCCTTTGGCTAGAAAGGTAGAGTGGTTCCACACTTAGCAATTGAAATTGTTGGTTGAGGTCGCTACTCTATCTTCTCTTTATCAGCTTGCTGGGCTGACTAATTTTTGGACTAGGTGAACACAGCATATGATCCCTCATCTTCTTTCCCTTCACTTCTAGGTTCATCCTGATAATTTAGGAAACTAATGTTGGAATCGCCAACTAATTCTTCTTGGCCTTCTGTAAGGAGATCAACATCATTTTCTTGATTCAATTCAGGGTGGAAAGAGAAATTAGATTTTGTTTCGAGATATCCAACCACTGAATTGGTTAGGTGTGCTTCAATGGCAAGTTTCCCCTATGGGGGAGGAAGATGATTTCACTGTCCTTGATTCCTGACAGCATTGTCATGGTATGACTGATTGGGAAATGTCCTTCTTAGAATATATATGTACGAAGGTGCTAAAGATATCCCTTGTGCCATTTGCTTCCTGAGAGCTAGCAACTTATTTGCCAGCTTCTGCACCATTAGATCAGTACTACCCATAGATGGGTATTCAGAAGATGAAAAATATTTACCTTTGTTAGGATCTCTCCTTATCTTTCCTACCAAGTTAAGGTCATCTTCCACCTCAGTGGCCAAATCCTAAGCTGTAGCAAGGTCTATTTGGCCTGCATGTCTCAGTAGAAAACTCACTTCATGTAGCTGAGAGTTGATGAAGAAACATTTGAGATTCTTAGTTGTAGGTTGAGAAATTGCAAGAATCCTATTCCTTAGCTTGTCAAATTTGGCTATGAAATCTCTCATTGGGTCATGAGGCTCCTTCTTTATTTGTGTGAGTTGAGCTAGCAGGGCATGCGCATCTTCTGTAGGCTTGAATCTGGCTTCAAATTTAGCTTTGAGAGTGTTCCAATCAGTCACAATTTGGGCCTACAGATGATAGAACTAGTCTACAGTAGCACCTTGTAAATTTTCCATGAATAGCCTAATTGCTAAATCCTCATAATCCACACCTATTACACCAAAGGCTATGCTGAAGGATGTAATATGTTCATCAAGATGAACCTTCCCATCACCATAGAACTTGGGGAAATTTTTCCTTGAACTGCATGGTAGCTCATGTAGAAGTGGAGTTAAATTGAGTGGGCCAAAAGAGTTACCTCAAGGGCCTTGAACTGCCATTGTATGACTATGGAAAGGTGGGATAACAAATCTCAGAGGGGTAAGTATTAACAAAGCTTTATTAATAGTAGAAATGGATGCTTTTCCTAGTAATGGAGACTTGACTTTAGTAGGAGGAAATCTCATGGTTCATTGGAGGTGAGATGGTGAAGAAAACAGATCAAAATTACTTCATTGTACCAACTCGAATACAGGGTTAATAATATCTTTAGCCCTTTGGCTTTGTGTATACTATGGATCTACCAGAGTGTAAAAATAAAAATGGAAAAGAACTGGCACTACTTCAACTTGAAGCTTGAGGCTTCAAACTATGCATTCTTCCCCAATGGAGTCACCAAAAACTATTGGGTGAATATTTTTTCAATCAGCTAACTGATGAGTAAAATAGGTCTCTTCAACCACAGCATAGGGAGATTGGCCAGACAAATGTGCAGGTTTACCACATCAAAGGTGGATAAATCTCTCCTCTCATCAAGGGGAGGTTCCCTATAACTATAAGGTACTATATGTATATACTAATCTACTATAAATAAGCTGAAAATAACACTCAGGGGTAGGATAACACCATCCATCTCTCTTTTTTTAGAGATGATGTTCACACATCAAAGGAGAAATATTGATGAAATGACAGAAGGCACTCCTCTTCTTTTAGAAGTGTTGTTTAGCAAATAATAGGAACCTTTTAGGTGGTGACAAGTAACTATAACAGGGCGCAATAACACTGCAGGATGAAATGTAGCACAAAGTCTCCACATCAACTACCAAAGAGTGAAATACGAAGGACAATGAGGGCACAAAGTCATCCTAATACCCTTTACATAAAAATAGAAAATAAACAAACTAAAGACAATTGTGGCAGCATAAAGTATCTCCATAGCCGGCTTTAGGACACCTTCCTGATTAATTTCACTAATTCTACTTATTTAATTAAATGGACAAAAAATGTATTAAGGAAATAGACATAAGAACAATTTCCTCAACAACCAAGCTATTCCAGTTGAAAGTCTGAAAAGTCACTTTTTTCTTATTCAAATAACAAAATATGATCATCAATCTGAGTTCAAAGTCTCATTAATGCCTTTCAATTTAGGTAGAGTTTTGTTTTTGATAACAGAGAGATCTCCCTAAAACAATAAGAGAGAGTCCAATATATAGTGCTCCAAGAAAGACTTGGGTGCTTTGTTTCACAAAAATGGCCTATAATGCATTTAATACCTTTAATGCATTTTAAATTTTGTCTATGGGCTATGCTAGAATCAAGCATTGGTCTTAAATATGGGCCACCTTATGTTCTTCCTGATGTGTGGGCAGATGTTCATTCGCTTTACTCAATGCAAAAAAATAGGCTGCGCTATTGAATGTTTGCGCTCTCTGATGTCCACTTGGTGGACTACTTCACCTTCTAGAAACATATCCCATACATGGATATTTCTGATCTTTATCCATCGTTCCCCCTTTCTTGGCTATATTTTGTCCTTTTCTATGTGATCTGAGCTCTCAGGCTATCTCTTTGGCTGGTTGCTGAATTTGTTCGCAGGGTTTGCACCATATTTGAAAATTGATAGATATTTCATTATCTTAAATTTGACATCCATGAGGACATCAATGGTTGTTGATTGTTTGGTTCAATCATTTCCTTGGTTCAATCATTTCCTTGGTTCAATCGCTTTCCTGGTTCAATCACTTTCTTTGGTTCAATCTATTTCTTTGGTTCAATCGGTTTCTTGGTCTTTGATTGAACTAATGTTCTCTACCCTCCATAAGGGCACCTGCCCTTAGTTCACTACCCTCCATAAGGGCACTTATTCTTTCAGCTTTGGGACACTCCTTTGAACCATCCATGTTAAACCTTTGAACCTTTGAATCATTGAACCTTTTTGGTTCAAGGTTCAATAGTTCAACAGTTCAATCACTTTCTTGTGTTCTGCTCATTCACTTGACCACTTGAACCAATCACATTGAACCAACTTTGTTTAACCTTTGAACTAATGTTCTTTGCCCTCCGTAAGGGCACCTACCCTTAGTTCACTACCCTCCATAAGGGCACTTGTTCTTTCAGCTTTGGGGCACTCCTTTGAACCATTCATGTTGAACCTTTGAACCTTTTTGGCTCAAGGTTCAACGGTTTAACAGTTCAATGGTTTTCATGTGTTCCGCTCATTCACTTGATTTCTTGAACCAAAATACATTTAACCTTTGAACCCATTGAACCTTTGAACCATTTTGGTTCAAGGTTCAACGGTTCAATGATTCAAGCCTGCTTCTTTTCGCTAAGTCTTTTGAATCCATTGAACATGCTTAAGTGGTTGAACTTTGAACTTTTTCCAAAGCACTTAACTCTTTAAGCTTGCCGATATCATTGAACCCTTGTTTGAAGCTTGCCAATGAACCTTTTTAGTTGAACCGAAGCGTTGAACCAACCTTGAAAAATGCTTAAGTGTTCTGAGAGCTTGTTTCTTTCCTACAGAGTCCATAGAAATGAACCTATAGAATCCGAAGAAATGAACTCATAGAACTAGTAGATTCCATAGAAATGAGTCCATAGATTTAAGCCTGTAGATTCTATAAATTCAAGCCTACAGAGTCCATAGATTCAATCCTGTAGAGTCCGTAGATTCAAGCCTGCAAAGTCCATAGATTCAAGCCTGCAGAGTTCATAGATTCAAGCCTGCAGAGTCTATAGGTTCAAGCTTGCAGAGTCTATAGAAATCTGAAAAAGCTTGAAAAAAGAAATTGAATGCTCAGAACAATTTTTGAAAAGGGAAGAGAGGATTTTTGTCTATTGAACTAGAATAGTTCATATGTTGTCCCAAAAATGAGCTGACATTTTTGGGGACAACACACTAATCGTTGTTGTTGTTGTTACTAATTATTTTGTTGTTATTGATTGTTATGTTAGGGAAAGGAGTTTTGATAGATCCCAAGAGTTTGATTGGAAGTGGAAGCACCATTATCTAATTTTATCTACCCATTATCTAACATATTCTCAACTAAATACTTGATTTAGACACATCTTCATAGATTATGTTCATTGACCTGATGATAGTCACATAATTCATTTTCATGGTACCAATCAAGATAAGGAATGCCTTACAAATAATGATTTGGTATAGGCCAAATAATTAGATTAGTGATAGCAAGATTATGAAATATAGACTCAATAAGTTCTCCTAGGTCACTAAAGACATGACATGTAGGCATGGTTCTTCTAGGAGGAGGGGTTTGTAATGGTAACGGTTGTTGTATTTATTGTGTAGGTCTTGGTTGTTGTGCTTATAGTATTGTTTGGAGAGGATGTTAGGTAGGAGTAATCTAAAAAGGTGGTGAAAATTATGATTACACCATTTAGACATGGTAGGATTCAGTTACTCCATTTCCCATAACATTCCTATTTCAATTAAATTACTTTGGTCTTTCTTGGTTATTGGCCAGTGCCAGTTGTGAGGTTGGCGCTTGAATGGGATGTTGATGTTGGTGATTTCCCTAATTGGTACCTTGATTTTGATTAGTTCAATTAATCTTGATAAATCCTTTATTGATGAGTTCCCACTCGATCAACAAACCTTTGTTGATGATTTCCTTTAAATTATGCGCACATTATAGTTCCAAATGATAAGCTATCTCACTATGCAAATTTTTCGTAAACAAAATAGCTAATTATTTATCTAGTAAATTGTGGGTCACCAGTGGGACACTTTGACCAAATTATGATGGAGATACCTATTGGGGTATATTGGTTTGGTTGAGGAATGGAACATGAGTATGCATACATGGATTAGGATGTACTTGAAATTACACACTTGGTTGTGCAATATTTTGGTCTGGGTTGGTAATAAAGATTTGAATTAGAGGATTCTGTGGTTGGGATAGAGGGATATAACTATATTGTGCCTATTATGGTTTAAAAGGGACATATTATTGAGTAATCAAACCTTGCTATTGAGTGGGAACTTGTTGACGAAGACACTGTCTCTAGATTTGTGGCATATTTTGAACCAATAGTTGTCTATTAGGTATTTGAGAAACATGCAGACCTCTTTGTTGCATGAATCCCTATGAGGAAGTGAAAGTAGGTCATAGATTTGGCATCTATCACTGATCCATATTTGCAAGTTTTTGACTAGTCATTACTTGATTTTGGATTGGCATATTAGTCTATGACTGAAGAGGTATGTTCGTCATTAGCTAGAGAGATGTAACATGAGTTACCCTTGAATGAGGTGGCAATGTATTTGTCCTTTATTGAATTGATACACTAGGTTTTACCTGTTGTTTTGGAATACTACTCGTTACTTGTTGAGGAGGATTAGGGTTCATCACATTTTGTCATTAAGGTGTGACATTAGCTACTATTTGATTACGTAATCCCATAGGCTGTACACTTGAGGAAGTAGCTAGTTGAGGTTGGGGTGTATAAATTCTTATTCCCTGGTATGATGACCTGTTCATATGATTAACTATAGGCACATATTGTTGGCTAATTATTTGTGCATCAATACCACTTTGATAAAGACTGGACATTGTTTGCATATTATCTACTATGTTTGGCTCATTATTCAGTGTAGAGGCTGAAGACACTTATTCAATAATGGGCATATGCATCAACTTATCTATTGAAGTAGTTTGTATGAATGGGTTTCAGATTATTTTGTCCAGTTAACTCTATCAACACTCCCATTGAAGGAACTAGGTCACTGAGAGGCTTATTTACCATGTTTATCTGATTAAAATCATGCGCTAGATTTAGATATGTTTGGTATGATGTATGCATTTGGTTAAAGTTCTCTTCCATGATGTTTTTGTCTTGATAAGATATATTAGGATCTTGGTATGTTTTTTATACTAGAGCCATAGGATTGCAAGAAGAACCCTGTTGATCGTAAATGATATTTTGGGGCACTCTTATTAGACTTGGTAAATTTTCATGGAGGAAGTATGTTGGAAACTTGACCCCTACCTTTATGGCTCTAACCAAAATCTCATATTTTTCCTCTAACAAATGTCACTCAAAGAAAAATGGATCATGTGTGGAAGTTGTATTAGTAGAATATGACTATTGAAGTACTGGCTCATCCACTACAAGTATTATAGCTAAGTATTGTGCATTTTGCTCTTGGTCTTGTTCTGAATAAGGTGGTGTGTTAACCATATAACTAGCCAATGGATCTTAGTTTTGTACCCATAATTGAGTATTATAAAAGGGATAAGAATCCATCTCATACACAATATTATCTACATAGGAGTCTTGCACCATTTCTTCCTGTGCCACCACATTACTAATCCCTGGATTGTACATGAGTCCACTACAAGTGTAGGAATACATGTTGGGATCCATAGTCAATGCTTTGTGATAAAAGGCCAAAGAGTTATACAAACTCTAAAAATTATAGAATCTAAAATAGATGACATTTCAACTTGGTCTAGATTTGTCAAAAGGATCAAAAAGATTATGCAAAAAATTGTGAGGAAACAAGCTAGCGTAAAGTATCTAATGTTTCACTATTCACACAAAGATAAGCAAGTAAATGGACCTAAAATCAAAATACCAAACTTTAAGGTCAATTTTTTTCAAATCAATCTAATCTAAGAATTTAAAAGTTGCTAGGTATTTTGGCCAAATGTGACATCAAAAGCTAGGCTCAAACAAGGCATGCGCTAAGACTCTTGGCCAAATGACATCAAAATTTAGACTTTAAAAATAAATGAAAGTTTTAATCTAACAGATTTGAAACACTTCTAATAAACACTAGGCATTTAATTCTTGGACATGAACTTAATCAACTAGGTATAAGGTATGAAACAAAAGGCACTTTAGAAATAGTTTATTTTCTCACACAAAACAAATGGTATAAAACTTGGTTCTTTTGCCAAACAAGCTAGACAAAGGTGATCAATATAATTGTGCTTTCGACAAAGGATCACAAAAGTAAACTTAGATTGGTCTAAAAATATAGGATTAAATTTGAAAATCTATGTAAGAGATTCTATGAAGCAATATTCAAAATGTTTTGGGTAGAGTAATGACACTATACTACCCAAAGGTGTGAAAAAATGGTTTGTTTCAACAACTTGTTAAGTTGTGGAGCTAAAAGATTCACTAATGCAAATGGAGGAGGTTGCTAAGTGTCAGAGCAACTGATGTCGGTCTGATCAACTGATGTCAGTCATATTCAACTACACAGTAACTGACATCGGTTATGGGTCGGTCGACATCGATCAGACAAGAACCGACGTCGGCAACCTGTGTGTGTGTGCATTTGCATACGCTTCCAAAACTAGTCTAATTTTAGATAGACAGTTAGTTTGCATGTAAAATACTAATTTTAGTCTTGAGTCTGTGTTTCTAATTTTTGTAATTAGGAAGTCTAATTATTGTTTGTATAGGATCTATTCAAGAGACCCATGGGGCTGTATTGTAATTAAGGACAATGAAGAGATCCTTCCAATTGTAAGATCAGTTGATCTGTAGGTAGCAAGATCAGGGGAGATCTACATGGTAAGTAAGATCAGTTGATTTGTAGGTGTGCAAGATTAGGGAGATCTACTTGGAGTACTTTGAGTACTTGGTGGACTGGCAGTATTGTTACTGACTAGTGGAGGGAACAACTCATTATTGAGTTGTGGTTGTAATTGATTGTGTGAGAGAGAGAACTCTTGAGGGAGAATTACTGTACGCCCAAGAGGTGTGGGAAGAGTGTGATTTCTTCATTGTATTTCCTTCTAGAAGAGTGTTAATATAAGATTGTATTGTCTCTCATATTCTGTGTTATTTCTGAATTCTAGTTACATGTTACTTCTGGTTTAATTTCGTGTTTAGTTGCTTATACAAAGGTAATCAATTGTGCTCTTAATCCTAACAAGTGGTATCAGAGCCTGGTTCGGAGAAGGTTAGTGTTTACTGATTACAAGTCACTCACAGGGGTTTCTATTTGAGTGGGAGTAAAGCAATGGCAGAAGAAAGTAAGTTAAGAATGGAGAAATTCAATGGCAAGAATTATCAATTATGGAGGATGTAGATACAAGATTATCTGTATCAGAAAGATCTATACTTACCATTGGGTGGGGTTGCATGCAAGCCCATAGATATGAAAGATGAAGAATGGAATGTTCTTAATCAGAAGGCTCTGTGATCTATAAGGTTGAGCCTAGCATCGTCTGTGATTTCCAACTTATCACAGGCAAAGACAACGGTAGAGTTAATGGAATCTTTGGCAAATTTATATGAAAAACCCTCAGCTTTGAATAAGGATTTCTTATGAAGCAATTATTTAATTTGCAAATGCAGGAAGGTGGATCGGTACATAGTCATCTTAGTGATTTCCATGGATTATTAAATCAGTTAATTTTAGTCAATATAGCTTTTGATAATGAAATTAAGGCTCTCTTAATCTTATGCTCTTTACCTGAAAGTTGGGATATTTTGGTAATGTCAGTTAGTAATACTGCGTCTGCTTCAAAAATCTTGAAAGTTGATGATGTTGTTAGTGTAATCTTGAATGAAGAAATTTGCAGGAAAAGCACAGGGGAATCATCAGGTAATGCTTTAAGTGTTGAAAGTAGGGGAAGGCAAAGAGAGAAGAGCAAGCAAGGGAAATCAAGGTCAAAAATAGGAAGGAGATCCAGATCTAGGTATGGCAGTATAATCTGTTGGAATTGTGGAAAGAAAGGGCATGTAAAGAAAGATTGTTGGTTGAAAGAAGATCAGCATGAAGGAAATGAAGAAGCAGATGTTGCAGGTATTGTTGCATAGGATGCTCTTATATGTTCCTTGGATAAAGTGGAATCTTGGGTTTTAGATTCTGGTGCCTCTTTCCATTCAACCCCAAATAGATAATTTTTCCATGATTATGTCCATGGAGACTTTGGAAAGATTTATTTAGGGGATGGTAAGCCTTGTCAAATGGTTGGCAAAGGGAAAGTGCAGCTGAAATTGTAGATGGGCAACACATGGGTGTTGAAGGAGGTCATGCATGTCCCAGTCCTGAAGTAGAATTTAATTTCTGTAGGAAATTTGGGTGATGAGGAATGCAAAGTAACTCTCACAGTGAAATCTAGGAAAGTTTCCAAGGGTGCACTTATTTTAGCAAGAGGTAAGAAAGTAGGTACTCTTTATCTATCTACTTTTATTACTGATTCTCCTTCTAGTTTATCTACTTCGGATGTAGATGCAAAGATGTGGCTCTGTAGGCTTGGTCACATGAGTAAGAAGGGAATGCATGTTCTTAAGTCAAATGGTAAGAGTTCAGATTCAAAAAGCATAGATCGATATTTCTGTAAGCAATATAAGAAAGTGAGGTTTCTTGAAACTGATGTTACAAGAAAGGATCGGGTTTATTGCATAAAGAAGAAATCTGATGTTTTTGACAAGAATAGGAAAGCCTTGGTTTTCAAGGAGAAGATGATGGATAGATATCAGCTCAAGGGGTTGAATAATTTTGAGTAGGGCAGTTTGGACAAGGTTATGATCCAAAGTGAGCTCGCGGGTAAAATCATCACTCACAAGAAAACACAGTTACCGACGTCGGTCAGGTGAGAACTGACATCGATCAAGTAGGTACTGACGTCAGTCATGTGCAAACCAGAGTTGGTGGTGTTGGGTAGGTGGACATCAACATCAATCAGGGAACTGATGTCAGCGATCAGGAGGAATCAACATCGATCGGGTGCAGACTGAGGTCGGCTAGAGGTGATCGAGATCGGTCACTGTTAGAATAGATTTTGGGTGGATAGCAAGCTATCAAGGAGTCTCAAACACCCATGTGGAGGACTGAAAGGTTAAGTAAGCCTTAAATTCATTATTCCCCTTCTTTATACTACTTGTTGCTCACTGATGGTCAAGAACCAAGAAGTTTTGAAGAGGCAAAGCAGGTAGAATCGAGGAAACAGTGGGAGCATGGTATGAATGAGGAAATTGATTCCTTGGAAAGAACCAAATGGGAGATTTGGTAGAGTTTCCAGTCAGAATGAAAGCATTGAAAGATGAATAGATTTCCAAGTTAAAGAAAGGAGAGAATGGACAGGTGAGACAGAAGGCCAGGTTATATGGTCTTGAGCAGGCTGCGGGACAATGGTGTTTAAGGTTTGATAGGTGTATGACAAAGCATGGCTTTAGTCAATGTCAATGTGACCATTGTGATTATTTTACCAGGTTGAATAATGGTCGCTACATTATCTTGTTACTGTATGTAGTGTATATGCTTGTTGCAGGGTCACACATGCAGGGATTTACTGAGCTAAAGGTAAAATTAGCTCACATGTATGCCATGAAGGATTTGGAAGCAGCAATCTTTGGCATGAGTATTTCTAGAGATAGAAAAAGTCACAAGTTGATTTTGTCTCTAGAGGATTATGTGAATAAGGTAGTGGAGAGGTTCAATATGCAAGATGCAAAATTGGTTAGCACACCTATGGTTGGACAGTTTACAAAATAGTGTCTTGAATCACATTATGAGGTTGAGTACATGTGTACTATACCTGATATTACCCAAGCAATGGGAGTTGTTAGCAATTTTATGGCCAATTCAAGAAAGGAGCACTGGAAAGCAGTTTAGTGGATTCTCAGGTATCTGAGAGGGACCAGCAGTAGGTATACATGCTATGCAGGGTCAAGCACTTCTCTACATGGGTATGTAGATTCGGATATGGCAGGTTACTTGGATGACAGGAAGCACCATAGGATATGTGTTCACTATTGGTGGTATGGAAGTTAGCTAGATTTTTGAGAGGCAAAAGGTTGTTGTAGTCACAGAGGCTAGCAAGGATAAGAACCCTGCAAAAATGTTAACAAAGCTAGGAACAAAGGAGAAGTTGAATCTTCATTCAACTTCTATTGGTCTTTAAGATTAAACTTGAAGAGGGATACAAGCCAGGAAACAAAATTAGATGATGTACAGGTACAGGTATAGGTACAGGTATAGGTACAGGTGTAACTATTTATCTCCAAGTGGGAGATTGTTAAGTTGTGGAGCTAAAAGCTTCACTAATGCAAATGGAGGAGGTTACTGAGTGTCAGAGCAATTGACGTCGGTCATATTTAGCTACACATTAACTGACATCGATTATGGGTCAACTGACATCAATCAGACAGGAACCAACGTCGGCAACCTGTGTGTGTGCATTTGCATGCGCTTCCAGAATTGGTCTAATTTTAGATGAATAGTTAATTTGCATGTAAAAGACTAATTTTAGTCTTGAGTCTACATTTCTAATTATTTTAATTAGGAAATCTAATTATTGTTTGTATGGGATCTATTTAAGAGAACCATGGGGCTGTATTGTAATTAAGGACAATGAAGAGATCCTTCCAATTGTAAGATCAGTTGATTTGCAGGTAACAAGATCAGGGGAGATCTACATGGTAAGTAAGATCAATTGATTTGCAGGTGTGCAAGATTAGGGAGATCTACTTGGAGTACTTTGAGTACTTGGTGGACTGGCAGTATTGTTATTGACTGGTGGAGGGAACAACTCATTGTTGAGTTGTGGTTGTAATTGATTGTGTGAGAGAGAGAACTCTTGAGGGAGAATTACTGTACACGCAAGAGGTGTGGGAAGAGTGTGATTTCTTCATTGTATTTCCTTCTAGAAGAGTGTTAATACAAGATTGTATTGTCTCTCATATTCTGTGTTATTTTTGAATTCTAGTTACATGTTACTTCTGGTTTAATTCTGTGTTTAGTTGCTTATACAAAGGTAATCAATTGTGCTCTTAATCCTAACACAACTCTCTAAGGCAAAGACATTTACCTACAATTTTGACAGCATAACACTACTTTTCTTGACTCAAAAATGTGGTGGTGTATAGACTCAAAGTGCAAGTGTTTAGCACAAAATGGCATAAGTCTATCAAGTGATGACAATGATTATGAGTCTTAAACGTCCTCCAGCCCAAATTGGAAATTCAACCTAAGTTCCCTCAAGTTTAGTGAAAATGGTGAACCCAATTAACACATAAACCCTATGAACTTATAAAGGTGCAATTTCAAATTTAGATTATAATTGAAGGACTTAAACAACTTTGTTAAAGGTCTAGATTTAATTGGGTAGCATAATTGCACCAAATGGATGATATGACTCTTAAGCTTTTGATGAACTTTAAACAAGGAAAATTGATGATCTTACATGGGCAGCATAATGCCTCTTTGTTCAAAGGAAAATTTGGACCGTGTTTGGTTTCGATTTTTTGTTTACACCAAGTTTTGACTCCAAACAAGACTTTAATCTAGGATAAGACCAACTAATTAACCGCTCTTAAATCCTAAACTGACAACGTTGCTTGGTATTATTGTAATCTATCAATATATGTCATTTGAGAGGATTTTAAGTGTTCATCCAAAAGTAAATGTGCATTATATAGTAGGGTTGTTACACCTCTCCTCTCAAATGATAGTACTATGACATGGACCTTGAGTTGTACCTTGCACCAACAATACTTCCATAGCAAGTGGGGATTTGTCTAAGATATAACAAGTTTCCAAACGATCTAGGGGATTTAATTACACAATGAATTTCTTGCCAAACAATACCAAAAAAAAGCATAGATTTTGGGTCCATATCACTTGGCTTCTTGTAAAAAGTTCTAGTCCTTTTTGTAACCACTACATCCTATTGTTCACTCAATATAGTGTGATTTCCAAAGTGCCACTACATCCCATGTTTAATTCCAAAGGATCCAAATGAATTCAATGTCAGAGATGAAACCCCAGGTCAATGCTTCCCTAAAGAACTTGTGGGAGGTGATGAAGTCCCCCTCATAAGCCAAGTTTGCATAAAAATAAAGAAAGCATGAAATAGAAAGACTTTAGGGTCATTTTCAAGGTCACTCAAACTTTGACAAGTTTTTGGGGAGTGCTTTAGACGACATTCTTTCTAAGTCTTGGACTAGGATACTTGTAATAGGAATGGCACTTTTGATTCCAAGGGTTCTCTATAGGGGACAAATGGAAGAGCATACACACAAAATTCCTCTTTTTTCCAAAAAAGATTTAATCTAAACAACTATTGCAAATAATAATTGACAAGTGTGTTCAGTTTTAAGCCCAAATTAAAGTGAGGTGGGGTTCATTTGACCCCTTGGTCTTAGTTGCAAACTTTGAAAGCATTCATCATAAACATATAAAAATTTTAAACACCAAAACAAAGTTCCTTATTGATTTTTAAGCATACAAAAGGTGATCTAAACATGTTTTTGTCAAATTGCAAGCTTGGTCCTGCAGCAAAAAATGTCATCATATTCTTTATATTTGAAGCTCTTTTTGGTTTGAAAAAATGAACTTTGGAAAAATAGCTCTCGGGTCTGTGTTGTTGGAAAAACACAGTGACCAACGTCAGTTATATACAACTAACAATGGTTACCCTAGCTAACTGAAATCTAACCGATGTTAGTTTTTCTAACCAACATCGGTTAAGCCATATAATCGATTTCGGTCCTACTTGTAGATGTTGGTTATTTTGTAAAACTGTGGCAACCAAAAATGGCAAAATAAATTTATAAAATCAATTTGCAAGAGTTTTAAGGGTCCAAATAAATATTTTAGAGTTACAAAATGATCTTATTCAAGTGTGAGATGCATCTAGTCCCATCAGGCATGCCATAATGTGATCTATGAATTTTACTCAAGAGAGGATGGTTAGTATGGTGTTAGTTCCAAAATAAAAATAAAATGAAAGAAACACACTAATAACATAACATCTCTAGGCCTAGACACTAGGTAGAGCTTAGTTAATAAAAACAAATGACAAACACAACTAAAAAGTAAGAAATAAAATGCAATAATTCCTTCACCTTCCTTGGATGCTTCAAATACCTTTGTAGTAGTGGCTTGCTCGATTTTGTGCTCATGAAGTCCTTGGCAATGGAAGCTTGGCTACCTCCATCTCTCCTTAGCACCTTTGGCTTGTGGCTTGGCTTGGCTTGAGATCAATTTGGCATGATAACATTAGTTTCAATGGCTCCTTGAATATATTTTTTCATTATAATTTTGCACCAAAATAGCTTAAAAATGATGTGGTAAGGCCTCCCATTTATAGATTTTTGAGAATGTCTAGAATCAACCTAAACCATCCATCCTGAGATTGAGATGTGTGGTTGAGGATTAATTCAATTTTTGGAATTAATTTTATAATTATCCTCATCATGGAATTGGAAGAAGGGTAAATTAAGAGGCATGGAGGGCATCATGGAAGGCATTGATGAGGTATGGAGGGCATGAATCTTGATATTTTTGGCATTTATGGCCTAGGGATGTCTTCCCAAGAAATGAGGTCTCCTAATGATGTAGATATTCAATATTTATTTTTAAAAATAAGTTTTAAACAAGTTTTCATGGAATTATTTATTAGGCCTTGATTTGGGTTAATTATCTCTTAAGCATGTTTAAGCACTTTGTGCTCAAATTATTCAAATTGATTAGAATGCCTTGTTATTGGAACAAAATTTGACTGGATTGGAATTAGAAGTCACTGTCAGATGTATTGGAACCATATCCCCATTTAAGATGTTACCAAAAACATTAGCATGTTACTAACAAAAAATAATGACAGCATGCATCTTGTGCAAGATTTTTAATAGGAAAGAGCAATCCAGAGCACCCAAGTGTAAAATTGGCATTTGGACTCAGAATGATCTGATCAAAGTTAGCTGGCCCATAAATTGCATTGCCCCATTTAGGGATACCATAGCCAAAATTGGCACTTGAATATGTCATTTTCACATCATTTAGCATGTTTTAGTGTTTTTAGGCCAAATTATGTATTTTGGGTGGAAATTGGCCAAAAGCCTAATTGGAGGTTATCAATGGCCAGACTTAGGTGTCTACAAGGATAGTTTGAGTGAAGAAGGAGAGAGTTTGTGACATGCCTCTGTGAGAGGCTTGTATGACATAGAGAGGTAGTTTGCGCATGTCTTAGAAAAATAAGTATCCATCATCAATTATTAAATACATCAGTTCTAAGGTGGAGGTGTTCTCTTCAAAGGAGGGTCTAAAGGACTTGATCTTACTTAGGGGTAGTTTTTCCTTGTGAAATAGGTGTTTCACTAAAGTCCTTTGGTCAGGAGGACTTCATCAAGGTTTATGGTATAAAATACTTGACCAATCTCTTATTCGTAATCTCTTATAGGACAAGTAGTCCATGTGTTGTCGGCTTGAGATTGGATTTTATTCCCCATGAGGGTTTCCCACAAGAACTATGTGTTATGTGATTGATCTTGTGTATGCATTGAATGAATGAGCTCTCCTGTTAATGTTTCTTGATCAATTTGATATATGTTGATTGTTTAATAGTTTTAAAGGATTGAAATATCTAGGCTCACTTATTCACACCCCCCCTTAGTGATTATACCCCTAACAATTGTTATCAAAGCAGGTCCTTTGGTAAAGGCTTAACATCTTGAAGGTGATCAAAGGTACAATATGTGTAGTCATCAAGGAGGTTTTTCTACTAAGCAAGTAATGATGTTTAATGGATCTAATTTTGCATTTTGAAGTGTTATGATGAGGACATACATTATGTCCCTAAGTTTTGATGTATGGTAATTTGTTGTGGATGGTTATGTTATTCCTACTACTCCTCCATCTAGTGTTTTAGACAAAAAACTATTTGAGAATCATTATAAGGCAATGAATGCCATCACTTGTGGTCTTACAGAGACTAATTTCACCAAGGTAATCCATTGTAGATATTCTAAAGAGATATGGGATAAAATGCAAATAATTTATTAAGGAGATTCAAAGGTCAATCTTACTAAGTTGTAGACTCATAGAAGGAAATTTGAAAGTCTCAATATGAATGAAGAATATTTTATGGATTCCTTTCTACTAAGAGTTGATGAAATTATGAACATTATCAGAGGTCTTGGAGAGAACCTTGAAGAAATTATTGTAGTTCGAAAGGTATTAAGGTCTTTATCCCTCAAGTTTGAGAAAGTCATGATATTACTTAGTTGAAGATGGATCAATTGCATGGCACCCTTACTACGTATGAGATGAGGAGGAATGATGATATACCACCAAAGAAGGAAGTGTCATTCAAAACATAGATGAATCCAAAGAAGAAATTCCAAGGTAAGAAACCCAAGGAAGATGAAATTTTCTATATAGATAAGGATGAAATAATTGTTTTAATTTCAAGGAAACTAAAAATAGGTTTAGGCAAGTATAAGGGTAAAATACCCCACAAATGCTTCAATTATGGAGAAGTATGACATTTTACTAATAAGTACCCTCATAAGTATAAGAAGGATATGATGAAAAGCATGATCAAAGTCATGATTATGGCAAAAGATCATTCAGATTTGATAAAATTAAAAAGGGATTTAGAAGGTTTGGCAACAAGAAGAAGTACGTCAAGGATAATAAGAGTCTCTACATCAAAGAAGATTGAAATTCATCAGATGAGAGTGAAGTTAGTGACTCAAAGTATGATCACAAAGATGATGGTCCTACTGAATATGAAGCCTTATTCATGGTTGAGGAAAGTAATTGTTCATATCAAAAGAAGTCTACTTGGAGTGATTTAGATGATGATAAATATGAGGTGGAATATGAGAGTGAATTGATGAATGCTCTTAAAGAACTAAATTTTGAGAAGAAGATCAATAAGAAGATGAAATATAAACTCAAAGACTTTAAGGAGTAATTCAATGTATTTAAGGCAAGAATTAATGACGATGCCAAGGAGCATGAAGATATGGTCGAGCATCTCAGTTGTCAATTGGAAGTCCTTTCTATAATCTTGAAAACTAAATAAAATGAATGTTCTAGGTATGTAATTAAAAATGAGTCATTGATATCTGAGTTAGAGAAGACATCTAGTAAGGTGAAATCATTTGTGAGATTTAAAAAGAGATGAAGTGATCTAGAAAATATTCTAAATGATCAAAAGCATGCAAGTGCTATTATTGGTCTTGGATATAAAGAAGAACCAAAGAATGCAACTCAAGACAAGATGAAGACTAATATGAACAAGGACAATCATACTTTGAAGACAAATCATCAGACTAGGAATGAAGGTGTTGGCAAAATGAAGACAAATTAGATTAAATAGCCATATACCATGAGGTATGTGAATTTCAATGGTTATTACTGTAGGAATGCTTGCCGTTGCGCCAAAAGGTCGACCTGTTAACGCCCGATACAAACCCCAGATAAGTACCCACGGGAGGCTGTTAGTCCATGTCACGAATCCCTAAGGGGGATGCTGGCGATTAGTCCAACAATCCCCCCCTCAGCATCACCCGAGGGGATTCGAACCCGTGACCACGGCTCTGATACCAATTGTAGGAATGCTTGCCGTTGCGCCAAAAGGTCGACCTGTTAACGCCCGATACAAACCCCAGATAAGTACCCACGGGAGGCTGTTAGTCCATGTCACGAATCCCTAAGGGGGATGCTGGCGATTAGTCCAATAATTACTATTCTTGTAATCAGTTTGGGCATAGAGATAGAGAATGTAGAAGGCCTATTAAAAATGATTTTGCATGGGACTATGATTTGGGTCATCATTAAAAAGGTGTAATCAAGGTTGAGTGTTTTAATTATCATAATTTGGGACACTTTGTAAAATATTATCCATTTAAGGTAAGACAAGTTGAGTTTCCATCAAGGAGTACTATTTGATATACCTATGAAAAGATTGGTCACATTGCTAGATTCTACAAGTAAATGCCTAAAAAATAGAATAGGTTTAATCAAGCTCCAAGAGTGCAAGGAAGAAGGTAAATTACTCATGGAAACCAAAGGTGGTAAGTATGAGTCATGATAAAATTGCAGGTCCAAGTAATCAGTTTGCTATGGTGGAGAATGCTATAGAAGGTGGAGAATACCAAAGGCTCTCATTATCTGCTCATGTTGTGAATGAAGAGATCAAGCTCAAGGAAAATACCAAGGTACTGGTTGAGGCTAGTTTTGAGATGTTTATGCATCAAAGTGAACATCCTACCATTATTGAGCTTGTATCATATAAATAACATCATTGTCAGTGCCTAGTGATGAGGTTCCTAACTACAAGGTGAATTTTTTAGATTAAAAGGTATGTCATGAATCTATGTTGTCTCCATGCATTGTCAATTAAATATTAGAAGAGAAGAAGAATGATTTAGAAAAGGAACCAGTTATCAAAGTTTAGACTAATAAGAAGAACAAAAGCAAGAAATCTTATAGCTATAAGAGGATTCCAGTGGTTACTAAGGAGATGTGTGCCACTCCTGGCTTCACTTTATTCTAAGATCATTATGGTCCAAAGGATGTCTCTATCTATGCTTCTTAAGAGACTCCTTTCAGTGGAGAAGCAAGTGTTATTTTTGTGTTCTTTAGATGGTCTTAGAAGGCTAGAGATGAGTGTTTTTAATTGGTTCAAGTATGTCCAAGTGGATGAGATGCTATGGTGATGTTAGAAAGATGTCATTGATGTATATGGTTAGTTTTCAAGGTCAGATTGAAGGTTTTCAAGTGGAAAAAGAGGATTTATGATTTATCAAGATAAAAATTTTGCATAAAAAGGTCTGTTGAATTTATTCTATCATGTTTCAAGTGGTTTTGTTTCTAAAGGAATGTTGAAGTCAAATGGAGATTTTTTTTTGCTCTCAAGTTTCTTAATTTGTGCTTAAGATTTTTCTAGTCCTAAAATAGGTTATAAGATGTATGGGTTCCCAAAGCTATGGAATCAAAAAACTTGGTCCATAAGTGTATAATGGTTGTCTCTAGGTGTACAAGAAGTTTTAGAGGTGGATGTTGACTAGGAGGTTTGTTGATTCTGCTTGTTTTGAGATTATAGGGTTTTGGGCTATGCTAAAAAAAGTGTATCACCTTATGAGTTGAGTTTTGAGGTTTATTAATTTATTTAATGGTCCAAATGGGTTATCAAATCAAGCTTCACAAATATCTAAAGGTTTGTGTATTTTAAGTTATTCTTGATTTTGTCAAGTTGGAGGCCTAATTAGCTAGCAAGTTTGTGAAGGAAGTATATAACACAAGATGAGATAGGTATTTATAATTGGTGTTATTAAATGGGAATATGATATTTCTCTAGATATGAAGTTTTGCGTCCTAAATTTGTGTCTACTAAAATTTTTGGGATATGTAAGTTCCAAGTAAGGCTACAAGGAGTCTAGACATGCCTAGAAAGAAGAAGATTGTTTTTTTGACCAGTTTCTCCAAAAGAGAAAGGTATGAGTGTTTCTATGAGATTTATTAGGTTTATTGAGATCATGTGTCATGTTTGGTGAGTGTAATAAAGTTCTATTGGTTGAAATGGAATTGTTTTGAGAGAAAAGGCTAGTAAGCATGTATAGTGGTTCTTCATGGTGTATAGAGATCTGAAGATGCTCAAAGTTCTGCACTAGTTCAAAAATATTAGGGGGGTCCCTTTAAAATGTTTCTTGATTTGTTACATCAGATTTTAGTGTTTTGTATATTTTTTCTTCATTGGTTGTAGTGCTTGGTTGAAGAGGGTGTTGGCATGGAGCAAGAGGAAGTAGTCAAGATAAAAAAAATGTAGGCTCAAGGTAAGGGGGAGTTTGTATCATCTTTATAAGGTGGTACTATATTATTTTTTGGTATTTTAAGGTCCTTAGGATTATTTTATGCCCACTTTTTCATCGTGTCAAAGGGGGAGAAAGTTCCTATTATGAGAGTGCTTGAAGAAAGAGAAGAAAGGTGGGCTATAAATTTCTATATGATGATTTTCGACATCAATGACAAAGGGGGATATTGTTGAAGAATTTTAAATGGTATCATGGTGATGTAATGGAGGTGTCCTAGTGAGTGGATGAATTTCCTTGATTTTCTAAGTGATAATGACAAAGTGTGTAATGTGTTTGTCCTAGTATGCTTGAAATTGGCTTGGTTGATCTTCTGTTTTGGCATGATTAGAGATGGTCAAGGATGAGTATGGTATATTGATCATGTTCAATAGGTACCATAAGAATTTTTTAATGCTTTGAGTGCTTGTGTTCATAAGTGGAATTCATCCAGTAGTTCATTATTTTCACCTAGACATTTTGGGTCTAATGGTAGAAAATCTAGGTAGGTAGGTTGTTGACATCACCATTACCATGTGTGGACGAGTCAGGGGGAGTTGGCCATATATTTGTGATCACATTTGTGCCTATTTTCTATGTGATAAATTTTAGGTCATGAAATGAAGTGAAATATAATATATTCAAGTGCAAAGTTGGGCTCTTAGGTAATTTGATAGTGTTTTCCCATACTTAGCCAAATTTGCAATGTGGCAAGAAAAGTTGAGTAGGCATTTAGATGTTATATTTTTCACATGTGAAGGTTCAAGGAGAAAATTATCATATGGTTTTTTTAATTTTTATGCCTCTTTTATTTTTTCTAAATTTCAAGTCATGTGATGAAGTGCATTAAAAGATATGCATGTGAAAAGTTGGCCTTCCAGGCATTTCTAGACATAGTTGGCTCTGTGGTAAGAAACATTTGAGTGAGCAGATTGAAGGAGTTATATATTTCATACACAAAGGTTCCAAGATCAGATTGATATATGGTTATATTCTCCTATTTTAGGATATCATATGATCCAAATTTTAGATCATGCATCTAAGTGCAACAAAATTTATTGAGGTCCAAAGTTGGCCTTCCAGGAAGATAAGCAATGGTCCCTATGCTTAGTCATTTTTTCATGATTTTAAAGATCAAGACTAGATGGAGATCCTAAAGTTTGTGTGAGTTTGTACATCTAGATATATTGTGTGTATTAATTCAAATGCTTCAAACTATTCAATGCTTAAACTGAGTAAAGATTGAATTCCTTATAAAAGGATCAACGGAGCGTGTCCATTCTAAGGTGTCAGGAAGCAGTGAGATGAAGACAAGCATTCAAGGTTTAAAGCTAAGAAAAGATAAAGGATAAGGATATAAAAAAAATCAGGTGTTCATATATATAAATGTAATGGTGTGCACTACAATGATAAAGACCTAGTTGATCTATAGATATTGATGGTGCGCGTTGAGTCAAGATTGTAAGATTACATGAGATAAGGTCAAATATTCAAAGTTTAACGTTTGGGAATTGGCACACTATGCATTAAAGTTTGAATAATATATATGGTGTTCATTTAATATAAATATTTGAGGACATGATATGCAAACAAAGTGGTCAATGTTTAACTGTGACCATTTGAATTCAAATATTTGAATTTAACAAAGGAAAGCCTAATGTCTGGTTTTTGAGCCATAACTTTTGATATATGAAGAGTTTGACCTTTTATTAAAAATAAGAAATTTATAGGACTCCAAGATTCATCTATAAATATAAATTTGAAGATTTAAAAGTGTGTACAGTCGAATATATTGATGTTAAAATTTGACTATGTGTTTGATGTTCATCTATTAAGAACTTGAGAAGGATGTTTGAGCTTGTGTTGATGTTATTTCAATGTCTCATGATGACTTAGATATTAGAGAGTTTTTTATACTCTATGAGGACAATATATATGAATTTTTTATATGTGATCAATCTATCTTGAGTATAAACAATTCTTAATAAGTTGACTATGTGTTTGTTCATGGTATTCTTGTGTACAAGGTCATCATTTAAGTTGATTGAGCATTCATAAAGGTGCATAGAATTGAATGTGATCATTTTAGGATGTCTAAGGGGACATAAGGAGTGGACCCATATATTTTAAAGTGGTCTTATGTTCTTATTTTTCTTGAAGAAGTATCAAAGAGGTGAATAGGTCATCATAGGACCTAAAAGGTGACTTAGGCTTATTTGAAAGAGAGTTGTGCTTAAGTGTGACCCATGGAAAATGCCTTAAGGGTGAAGGAATGTGTTGTGGAAAAAAATTAATGTTTTAGACTTTATAATTCATGAATTCTATATAGATAGTGAAACCAAATATGATGGTTTCTATATTTTGTGAAAGACTTGAGAGACTTGAGTAAGGCTTGTTGGCGAAGAGGATAGGTAGTATCCCTGTTGGATGAGATGATGACCAGAAGAGTTTATTGAATATGTGTATGATATTTTGGTAATATTTATGATGTCAAAATAGTTCTCTTATATTTTGAATATATGCCAATAAGTCTGAGTGTGCATATGAGGATAATTTGAGTGAAGAAGGAGAGAGTTTGTGGCATGCCTATATGAGATGCCTGTATGAGATAGAGAGGGAGTTTGTGTAGGTGTTATAAAAATAGAGATTCATCATCAAGTTTTGAAGACATCAATTCTAAGGTGGAGATGTTTTCTTCAAATTAGGGGCTAGATGACTTGATCTTCTTTAAGGGTAGTTACTCCTTGTGAAATAGGTGTTTCACTAATGGCCTTTGGTCAGGAGGAATTGATCAAAGTTTTTGGTCTAAAGGAATTGACCAATCTCTTATTTGTAATCTCTTATAGGAAAAGTAGTCCATGTTTTTTAGGCTTGAGATTGGGTTTTATTCCCCATGAGGGTTTCCCATAGGAACTATGTGTTGTGTGATTGATCTTTTGTATGCATTAAATGAATGAGCTCTCTTGTTAATGTTACTCAATCAAGATAATATATGATAATTTTTTAATGGTTTGAAATGATTTCAATTTAAATTGATACATCTGGGCTCACTAATTCACCCCTCCCCCTCTCAGTGATTTTACCTCTAACACTCACTTTATCATTGGCAAAAGGATAGAAGGTCTAAGACAACCACAGGTCTAAAACTAAAAGGGGCTTCACCCAAATGATTTTATAATTTGACCAAGATCATACTCCATATTTTATGATCATATAAACAATGAATCAAAAGATTATCTCTAGATTAGTTCTCTTGTTCAACAAGGAGAACATCTATTCACAATAAACATGCCCCTTTTCCTAAGATTATCAATGTTTAAAATTTTGTTTTGTATAGCCAAACACATAAACACATTAATCTTTGGAATAATGGTTTTACTCCATAATTTATACCAATCAACATTCTCCCTAGGCATGGAATATATCATGTTATAACCAAACCTCACACTATAAATTTCATCAAAATTATTCTTCCAAATCATCTCATCCCCTTGAGCAATGTAAGAGATATGAAAGTTTTAAAGATTTTTATTGAGATTAACAAGGATAACCTGACCCTCCTAATGAAGGTTTTCATAAGTGATTTGTTTCTAATTTATACCTGTTTCAAATATTTGGATAAAGTCCTGAACGTTAGATCCCTATGAGTTTTGAATGATAGTACCAATTTGGTTCTATGGTTCCAAGGAAAGAAGGGCCTTGTCAAATAACCAAACATCCTCCCAAAACCTCACCCTTTATCCATTAGCAACCTTTAATTTACAATTGTTAATGATGTTCTTCTTGGTGGTTATAAGTAAATTCCAAAATATGGAACCTCTAACAAATTGAGCTTCTTCCAAAAAATATAGAGCCTCTCCTGAATTCATATATTTGACCTGAATGATCCTAATACAATGAGTGGAATTATTAATAAATCTCCATTCCATTTTAGTTAATAGATCTTTGTTCATCCATCTTAATCTCCATATCCGTAGGCCTCCATTACATTTTAGAGAGCACACCCTTTCCCTTGACAGTAAAGGAAATCTATTTTTCTATTCTAAACTTGCCCAAAGGAATCTTCTCTGAATCTTTTTGATTTTTTCCATTATCATCTTTAGAATCTTGAATAGGGATAATAAATACACCAGTAAACTATACAAGGCACTCTTTATAATATAAAGTTTAGTTGCTTGAGATAAATTGCACCCTTTTAACTAGCTAATTATTATTTTTAAATCTTCCCAACAAAGAGTTCCACGTCAAAGATGGGAAATTATTAGAAAATAAAGGCATTTCAAGATAAGTGGCTAGTAACTCCTTAATTTGACACCCAATAATAGTAGTTCTTCTATTTTTTCTCAACACATGAGTGTTAAAGAAGTACAACAATCATTTTTCAAAATTAATTTTTCTAATTTGATGCATTTTCATAAATTTGAATAATTTTGTTCAATTATCTTGCCTTATCGCACAGAATATTCAACCATAACAATCATATCATCATAAAATTGTTGTTGTAGAGAAGGATCTAAATTTTGGGCTAGTTGAAAACCTTTCAAATCTCTACCACTGAGAGTAACTGAAAGCAATATAATTAAAGACTCAACCATAATAATAAAAAGAAAAGGTGATCAAGGATAACCTTGTTTGATGCCTCTTTTACTACTAAAATACCCTTTAGGAGACCCTCTAAAAAGAACTAAAAACATGACAGAAGAAATGCAAGTTCTTATAAGTTGCCTAAAGTCTTCTTGGAATATAAATTGTAGCATGACTTTATTCATATCAAGTTTAAGAACCATATGCTTTTTTCATATCAAGTTTAAGAACCGTACCATCCTAATTAATTTTTCCAATAGAATGTAACGTCTCATGAACCACTATTATGACATCCTGATTCCATCTTCTTGGAAAAAAACCTCCTTGGTGTATGTTGATGATTCTTTCCATGATGGGTTGTAGTCTTATAGTAATGATTGTAGTGATAATATTATATACCACATTACAAAGACTAATTGGATGAAAATCTATAAGATTATAAGCTCCTTATTTTTTTGGAATAAGGACATTATAGGAGTTATTAAACATTTTAAACAACTACCCAGAAGAAATGAATTCATTAGCAGTTATAATGAGATCTTCCTTAATAATTTCCCAATATGCCTGAAAGAAAACTATCAGATACCCATCAGACCAAGAGCTGTATCCTTGTTTAATAGTAAAATAGTTGAGTTGACTTTATCTAGTGAAACACAAGACATAAGACTATTATTATCCTCATGAGAAACTAGCTTCAAAATTACATGAAGGATTTCATGTTCTGATCTTGTATTAGCTTTGGGATTCCCCTCATAGAGTTTCTTTAAAAAGTTTACACTTTCTTCCTTGATGGCATCTCTATTTGAACATAGTTCCCCATCAATTCTCCTGATTTATTTAATGAAATTATGAGCTCTATGTTTCAAAATGGAAAGGTGAAAAAAATTAAAGTTATTGTTTCCCTCTCTTAGCCAAATGGCTCTAGATTTATGCCTCCAAAATATTTCTTCTTTATCCACCACAAAGTGATAATCATAAAGTAATTGCTTCTCCTTAAAACTAGTCTGAGCATCCAAACCATGCATAGCCATATTGGCCTCTAAGTTAGTTAATTGTTCCCTTAAGGACTTATTTTGAGAAAAACTGTTCTTGAATAATTAGTCTATACATGGAAAATCCATTAGACTCAACATCCCACCATTCCACAATTTAATCCTAAATTTTTGGTTGTTTAAACCACATATGTTCCATACTAAAAAGTGTTCTCTCCTTTATTGTTTCCTCTATGATTAATTCCAAATGATTGTGATCTGAGCCTATTCTTAGGAGAGAATTTAAGAATAGATAATTTTGATCAATCCACTCCAAGGAAATCAAAACCCTGTCTAATCTTACTTGAATAAGATGATATCCTAATCTTCTATTTGACCAGGTAAATTGGTTTCCTCTCAGATCCATGTCAATAAGGTTACAATTAGAAATGAATCATCCATGTTGTCTAAAAATGACTGGTTACCTCATTTTTTTCCTTTAGGGATAAATGTGTGTTGTAATCACCAGCAATGACCTAAAGATTATCCTTACAATTGACTCTAACACTACGAAATTCCTCCCATACATTTATTCAACCAATTACATAATTAGGAGCATAAACATTTGATAATAGCCACACATTTTTATCCTTCTTGTTAGAAAACAAAATAACCAAATGATGTATAGATTTACTCACTACCTCTATCAAAAATTTACTATTCTAAAATGCAATTAAGCCATCTAAAGCTCCAAATCTAACACTCACTCCCTTGGCTTCTTTCCAAAAAAAATTCCTCCATAGTGGTTTCCTAAATAGTTAACACAATAGGACAATGGCTCTTTTTGAAATCTCTAAACAATCTATGCTTATTACTACCCTTCAAACCTCTTATGTTCCATAATATCACATTTATGTTTAATTTTTAGGGTAGAATTTACCCCCTTTTTAAGGGATTATTATTTGATATCTATATGATACTTCTCCTTCTATTACTCTTATATTAATCATTTTTTTTAGATGTTCTACCTATTTTTAATGGGAATCCAATAATCATTGCTCTTGCCCCCTTCTGATAATCATAGTTTGGGCATTTGATCCTTTATATGTACCTTTCTATGGAGAGAGGATGTCCCCCAATTTTTTTAACTTATGATGTATTTTGATTCAAATATAACACTTTTTAATGTAGCCTTATCATTTTTTCTAATTCATCTAAATTAGTTTTGAACTCCTATTGGGAACTGGGAACAATTTATGTGTTTGTTTCAGCATCTTCACCTGTTTCCACAAGACATCCAAATTTATTGGAGTTAATAGGTGATGTAAATGATTTGATTAAAATATCCTTTATGAAATTGACCTCCGTCAAACCCCAATCTTGTTTTTGAGCATCTTGGATACCAATCAATATGTCTTGGCTCTTGTAGGACTTCACTTCACCAACTACATTGGTGTTTTGCTTAGATATTTTAAGAATAGTTTTTTTCTCTAATGGGCTCATTTGCTCTACATCCTTATTAGTCCCTATAGAAGAAAGGCTAGTTGATTCTGTAACAATCAATTGTGAAGAACAAATTTCACTCAAAATCTTTCCCACTTCTTCTCCCTTTCTAACTAAATTTCCAACAACCTATTCTTCCATCTGGATGTTGTTATAACTGACAAGATCTCTCTTGCTTTGTAAAATTTCATCCAACTCCATACACTTAACATTTAATTTTGCTTTCCCCAGATTTTTTTCTACCAATTTTATTTATCCTTCTTACCCATTTGAAAACTTCTTCCTTTAAAGGTGATTCGGCAAATCTTTGTAACATGATGCAGTTTATTACATTTAGTACAGATCATGGCCTAATTTTCAAATTATATTTTTTTGTTTTCATTCCCCCATGGATCTATGCAAGAAAACAAAGGTAGGGAGACCTTGGTTAACAAATGTATTAACATAAAAATGAGCATGCAAAAACCTGGTTCTTGATTTTATCATTGCATCAAAGACAATCAGATATGTAAAAGTTTTGGTAATGCTGATAAATATGCATTTATCCCAAAACCTTTGATGAAGCCCATGTAACCTTATCCATAAAGGCATTACATTAACATCCTCCTTCTCTGAATCGAAACCTAGTTGCCACTTCTTCAAAAATAACCATGATCTACCAAAAAGCCAAGAGCCACCTACTAAAATATATACATAATCTAATATTAAAGAAGTTATTTGTCAAATCATAAATCTCCAAAAAAAACTTTTTATTTTCCATTTTATTTCTACCCATATTCTAAACAAATCAATATTAGGTCTTGCCCAAATAAATTTACCTACAAGTGCACATTCCATTATAAATAAAGCTCTTTGCACCAGAGACTTAGGAAATTTTATGTGAATACCCTTCTCATCCTTTGAAACCAATTGATCCTCGTTCAGTCAGATCTCCTTTTGTTTTGAAAATAATCCTTTAGTTTGTCATCCTAGGACACCTTTCCATGCCCTCAACCAAATGAATCTTTAGATATTGACTTGTTTATTGGTTCCATAACTAATTTGTCAGTAGTTTTATTGGAATTGAGCTTACCTTGGGCTGATACAGGGTATTCCATACTCGACAAGTGTAGTGAGGGCTCCACCCTACATTGTTGGACCAGTCTGTTGCCATCCCCCTTCTATCTTTTTGAATCTCCATTCATAACGAATGCCTGCTCCTTTTCTCGCTCTTGCTCTTGCTCCATCACCAATCTGTTTGACTAATGTTTTTAATTATACTGACCACATGATATTTATTCATCCCATTTTATTTTTGACTATTTGAATTCTTGATATGATATCCCATTCTTGACAACTTCCCTCTGTTCTAAAAATTAATTTTACTTAACATTAATTTAGTAAAAGATCTTAAGAACATGTTAATTTTATAAAAATTAAAAATTTAATTTAACCGTCATTTTTAAATTTATTCTTATTTCATTATATGTTTATATTTTTGTTAATACTTGAAATGAATAGATTACATGTCTAAATTTTATATTCAATGTTATTTATTTCATTACATTTTATTTCTTATTGTGAGTTTTTATTATACTATTTTATACTTTAAAAACTAGGCGCTTGTTTCATTCCGACATTGCCCATATCTATTAAATACTTAAGTCTACAATCTTCTACCACTCGTTTCTCTTCTTGATGATGGATCATTGAGTGTGATCCAAAATGTTGATCCAAAAATGCATAGAGTTGTATCCAAAAGCATTCTTTAACATTTTATATGGACTATGGAAATATTATTGCTCTTAGGATCAAATCCCTTTGATTCTTTTGTAGAGGCATTCAAGTCATAGGGGATATATTTTATAAAATTTCTAGAACATGGGACAATCAGCAAGATTTAAAGGCCAAACTCAAGCTCAAAAACCAATACTTTAAATCAATTGTTAATATCTAGATGTTTTTAATATATTATGACTTTCATAAAATTGAAGTTAAAGGCTCCCCTATATAGTGGAAATATTGGAAATGGAGTGTGTCTACCTCCATGATTCAACACAAACCCCATATTAGTTACTAATGGCTATCACCCAATAATGTGCCCTAAGAAATCCTCAACAAACAATGTAATATGAATAGCTCTTCCTATCTTTGGAGTAGGGGATTCTAAATCGTTTAGTCTGCAGTTGTAGAGCCTAAAAATGGCATCTTTGCTTGGTGCATTCTTTACCAAAGTAACCCAATGGGAGACATATTTATTGATATTGGAATCCCGTCTCTTAGATGCCCTATCTATGATCAAATTGAGTCTCTGAAATACATATTTTGGTTTTATATAAGATCCCAAGAGCCCTAGAGATGGATTCGTTCCCTCTCTTGGAACATGGTTCTTTTGGGGGACTCTACTATATGCCTTGTGAGATTCAAGAAAATTTTGGCACATCTTTTAGATTGAAATTCTCTTTCTAATTTGAAAGGATATAAATTTTTAAATATTTAAATCACATCTTAACAAACATTTTTTAATTTTAATAGTATAATCATCTTATCTAATGTTATGCTACTAATATAAGGGTAAGCGGAGAAAGTGTCATTAAATGTTGAGCATCTTTGAATGTTCATTGGCCATTATGGTAATGCCACTTTCACTATTAGCAATGTTCCCACAGATGCGTTACACCAAGCCCTCCCATGAAGGGAACAAAGGTGGTGGGATGATGATAGAGGATGTTGTAGATCATGTACGTTATCTATTTTATCTACCCACCTCATTCTCCCCAGTGATGATTATCACCTTTAAATGGAGGATAGACTTCACCACCCCACTCCTCAAATAAAATAAGTTGAGGAGTAAACTAAATAATGAGATGGTTTGGAACCCATACCCAATGATCTACACCCCCATAGTGGAAGTTAAGGGGATAAGTTTGATAGTTTTCCACCTCTTCTTCCTTCTACAAGGTTGGTGGAACTTATGGCTTAATGCCTTGTTACTTTTTTTTATTATGTTGTTGATATCACCCTTGATGTAATGTTGGACTAATGGTTTTGTAGGAATTGGGTCGTGTCTTTAGTTCTTCTAGATTTTGTTTTCCCCATTTTATTCATGTTATAATTTTGATTGGAATGTACTCTCATACTAATTGATTTTTAATCAAACGTGTATTATATTTTTATCTTTGATATTCTATAATAAAAAATGCTACAACTCATTTCTTATATTTCACCATGAAAACACCCCTCTCGAATCTCAAATTGCACCCATACATAGTTGTTTTATGAAATAGAGTTTATCGTTAATATAAATATATCAAAATACAAAACTATTCAAAAAAATAAAGGTGATAGAGAACATGTTACGATGCCACACTAGCCCATGCCTAGGAAACACGAGGCAACAAATCAAGAACCAAAAAAAAAATTAGGCCCGAATTAGAATAAGCTATAATACATTAAAAAAGATAATTAAGTAGTAATAAAAAATAAATTAGCAGAGGATGGGTCATGATCATTAGTATCATTCCATCTAGAGCCTAAAATATCTTTCCCTTTAGCAACTAGGCCCCAACTAGATCTGGAATAATTATGGTTACCTTCCTCTTGTTATGCATTATCTTGCATGGAGTCTTGGGGATATATAGCTAAAGAGAGCCAAGGGAAACCTTTGTCTGGTGGGGGTTGAACCCTGCCACCTAGTGAACTCCTAAGAGGAAATCCCCACGTACATTGGTCCATATAACGTGGATATCCCCACCCCTAGTTCTGATGAGGAGGAGTGGGTGAATATCCCCAACCTCCACATTAAAATGGGGGGGAAGTGGCATCTATGTGGAGAACCAATATCATGAAAATGTCTACGAGAGTGACTACAGCAAGAACCACCTTGAAGATGTCCACTTCCTCCCCACATAAGAGTATCCTAAGGTGAGGAGGGTTGAAAATTAGAAACAATGCATGGGCCATCCCCCAAATGGAGGAGGAGATACTGGAGGTAATCCAATTCCATAAAAACCTTATTGGTTTACATGTGAATCTTTAGAAGCACATTAGACATGATCATAACTTTATTATGAGTAGAAAATTTAATGTCAATAGAATTATTGGTAAATATAGTTGAATTTTGTTCCTTCCATATCCAAAACAAAATTTCAATTATGAAAGCATGCCAAACTTGGGTGAACTGTGGTGGCATTTGTGGGTTATCTCCCAATAGAGTATGAAACTAACTGAAGGGGGGTGTGCGATGTGGCTTAAATAAATCATTTGTCCATGCCCAATAACATTGGGCCTTCTATAAAAACCAAAAAAGGTACATGATGGTCTTCATGTGTCCACAAAAAGGGCATTAGTTTTGATCCACCCCCAGTTAAGTAGATGTTCTGCCAATAGGAAGCCCTTGGTGGAGAAGGCACAAATTAAAGTTTGGAGATGTTCTGCCAATAGGAATCCCTTGGCTGACCACATAGTTTGGAATCATATTCCCCCATCTAACAAGGGAGGAATGTATGTTCCAATGACCATTAAACTTTTCCACCATAGATAGGTGGGGAGAAAGCCATTTTTACCCTTTCTGAACAGTGTAATTCTTGAAAGGTGTGTCCACATACCACTTCCAATCTTTCCACCAAGGATGGGAGGATTTGATTATCATTTTATGTATGAGATCCAAAGGAAAAACAACAACAATATCCTCAAATAACTCTTTATCAGTAGAGTAAATATTATACTTCACCTTGAATTCATCCCAAGGGAGCCACAAATAAGTGTTTTGTATAATGAATCCTACACCATAAGAATTCACTTGCAAAAGAACTTGAGAGCATGTATCCAAGGAACTTTAGGGAGGGTAAATTCTTGCATATTGATAACGGGGGACCACCATATAGAATTTTTATTGATAGAGAGGCCATCCCCAAAATTAAACCCATTCCATAACAGCTAAGGTTTGACTTTCTTCTAGACTTTCCATATAATCTTGATAACAAAGGACCCCATTATTTTAACTCAAATAGAAAGATTGAGGAGATTACAAAAACCCAAACCTTTCCAAGACACATGCCCATAATGGAAACATTGGATGATGTAGTTAAAAATGTTAGGTGTGGATCCTGATTATCTTCTAGGATTAGAGGTTAAAATTTTGATGTTATTTTAGCAGGGTTTGGATCCCATTCTTTGAATCCCTGATGGTGCGGTGGGTTGCAAGGGTGCCTCAGAGATTTTTTTTTTTAAATTGTCTTGTTAAATTGTAATTTTGTAGTCAATCTAGGCCATTAATTAAAGGTTTCCAGATCTAATGATAGAGGTTATGTTTAGGTATTTTTTTACCCTAAAATGTATTTATATATGGATGAGATGTATGAGTGTAAAATATAATGAAATATTGTACACAGAGAGGAGGCAGAAAAGGTAGAGAAGTGTAACAGGGTTTGTTATAGGTTTTTGTTTCTCCCTTGTATTGATGGAAATAATATACTGGACAATTTTGGTGGATGTATCCCATCTTGGTTGAACCACGTTAAATCTGGTGTCTCCTATTATGTGCATGTTTATGTTTATTTTTAAAATATTTGATTAATTCATTTCATAGTTTCTCTTGTATGTGATTTGGGGATAGATCTGGGGTTTAATTTATCCTAACAAAAAATGAGCACCTTCTAGGATTGGTTTCCTTCAATGGCATAGATAATCCATTTCACACAAAGCGTAGAGCCTTGTTGGGAAACATTGATAAGGCCCATACCACCTGCCAGTTGAGGGAGACAACAATAGTCTCAGGCCACTCGATGAAATCCTTTACCAGTGGAGGGTTTATCCCAAATAAAATCATGGAGAATATTTCCTAGCTTGTGAATAGATTGTTTACAAGGCACCCAACATGAATAATAGTACACATGAGTGGTGTGAAACTTTAGAGCAAATTTGGAATTTTCCAACTAATGAAAGGGGCTTGGTTATCTAGTAAAGCAATTTTTTCCACTCTATCCACCACATATTGCCAAATCCTAGAGGGTGAGGCATAGAGGGTAAAGGGGATCCCCAAAAATTTAAATAAATAATCATGTTAAAGCAACTTCCAATTTAAATGTACCATCCAAGTAGGCAGGGGAAGAAAGGATTGTCTATATCACTAATTTTTCCACCATTGGATCAAATAACCATAAGTGAGATAAAACTTATCAAGAAAAAGCATGGAATTAGAAACATTATCCTCATCCTCGATTAGAGTGAGGAAATAATCATTTATAAAGTGCCCATTAAGAAGTTGTATGGATTCTTTAGTAGGAATAGAAATTCCATGAATAAGGCCTTAAGATTGGACATTGGCAAGGAGATAGGCGAACCCCTCAACAACGAGCACATAAAGAGCTAGGACTAGGAGGAAACCTTGCCTAATCGATATGAAAATCAAAATGGTTATGAGATGAATCCATTAATGGAGAGGAAAGTGGAATCACCAATAAAAATCATGCGAACCAATTTCAAGAAGGTGGGGAAAAAAAACCTAGGGCTTATAACATAGCCAAGATAAATGGCCATTTTATGTGTTCATAAGTTTCTTTAAAGTCAATCTTAATGAACATGACATGTTGGTTGGAACAACGAGTCTATTCCATTCATTCCCACATATCAATAACATTATCTAAGATGTAATGGCCTTCTATGAACCCTATTTTCTATGGTTAAACAATCACATGGAGATGATGGTGGAGACAAAGTACAAATCCTTGGAGATAATTTTGTAGGAGATGTTGAGAAAAGTGATAGGTCTCCAATTGAAAATTAAATTAGGGTCACCAGCTTTCAAAATAAACCTGATATGCCCTTTGTTGATGTTTAGTTTCAAAGATTGATTGTGGAAGGCCTCAAAGTAGACTTGGAAAAGGTCAGCCCTAACGGTATCCCACATATTATTTATAAAATTTATAATGGAACCCATCACAACCATATTCTTTGTCATTGGTAATTTACATAACTACCTCATATGAATCCTTAATTGAGAGTTATCTATCATAGGAAATCCTTTAAGAGGAGCTGACTTTAATCAGGATGATTGATAAGCATTAGTCCAAAGCTTAATAACATTCACTAGAGGGACCTTGAGCTATGAACACTTGATAGTAATGATTAGTGAAGGCATGGACTGTTAAGGTGTGGAGCTAAAAGCCTCAACTGTTTGCAGACACAAGAGGAAGGATGCTGAAGAACGAGAGGAACCAGCGTCGGCAGCATGACAAACGTCGGTCACAGACAGTGGAGAAGGAAACCGGCGACGGTAGGGAGTCGGCCGACGTCGGCAGCACTAGACAAGTAGGGACCGGCATCGGTCACCTGTGCGGTCCAGAACTGTTCGTTGCACGAATAGTTAGTTAGTTGAACCAACTGTTTGCATGCTAAGGGGCTAATTTAAGTCGCGAGCTGTGTTTCTAATTTTAGTAGTTAGAGTTCTATTTTTGTAAGCATGGGATCCTATTTAAAGACCCATAAGGCATGTATTGTAAATTATTCTAAGGCAAGTAAAAGCATTGAAGCAAGCAAGGTCAAGGAGATCTACAGGTGTAAGGTCAAGGAGATCAGCTGAAGCATTCAAGGAGGGATAATAACTCAGGCTTTAGAGTTGTTGTGTTGAGCAAGAGAGAGAGGGAAGAAGGTCTTGAGGTGTGGCAAGCCTTTGAGGTGGAGGAAGAAGTGGCATCTTCCTTATTGTATTTTCTTCTAGTAGTATTTAATACAAGAGTGTGTATTGTCTCTCAAATTCTTTGTTGTCTCAAGTTTCTAACTACTTTATCATTCTGGTATAATTCCATGTTTAATTGCATATAAGAAAGTAATCAATTGTGCTCTAATTGGTAGAGCTACAGATCCCCTGACAAGTGGTATCAGAGCTACGGTTTGCAGGAAGCAGGGTATTGTTTTTGATTACAGGTCATTCACAGGGTTTTCTGATTGAGTGGGAGTTCAGCAATGGCAGAAGAAAGTAGACTACGAATGGAGAAGTTTAATGGCAAGAATTATCAACATTGGAGGATGCAAATTGAGGACTATCTGTATCAGAAGGATTTGTACTTACCGTTGGGTGGGGTTGCATGCAAGCCCACAGATATGAAGGATGAAGAATGGAACGTTCTTGATCAGAAGGCTCTCGGTTCCATAAGGTTGAGCCTTGCATCATCTGTGATTTCCAGCTTATCACAGTGCAAGAAAACGAAAGAGTTGATAAAGTCCTTGGCAAATTTATACAAAAAGCCCTCAGCTTCTAATAAAGTATATCTTATGAAGCAGCTATTTACTTTGCAAATGCAGGAAGGTGGATCGGTACATACTCATCTCAGTGATTTCCATGGTTTGGTAAACCAACTAGCTTCAGTCAATATTGTTTTTGATGATGAGGTAAAGGCTCTCTTGATTTTATGTTCTTTGCCTGAAAGTTGGGACGGTATGGTTATGGTAGTAAGTAATTCTGCATCTGCTTCTAAAATCTTAAAAGTTGATGATGTTGTGAGTGTGATCTTGAATGAAGAAATACGCAGGAGAAGCACAGGTGAATCATCAGGAAATGCTCTAAGTGCAGAAAGCAGGGAAAGGCAAAGGGAGAAGGTTGAGCAAGGGAAATCAAGGTTGGGAAGGAGATCCGATTCCAAAGGTATTACCTGCTGGTTTTGTGGAAAGAAAGGACATACAAAGAAGGAGTGTTGGTTGAGAGATAAAGAGAATCAACATGCAGGTATGGAAGAAGCAAAGGAAGCAAATATTGTGATGCAGGATGCTCTCATACTTTCTTCAGATAGTCAGGTAGGATCATGGATTTTAGATTTTGGTTCATCTTTTCATGCATCCCCAAACAGAGATTTGTTCTATGAGTATGAACAGGGAGACTTTGGAGTTCTTTATTTAGGGGATGGTACGCCTTGTCAGATAGTTGGCAAAGGGAAAGTGCAGCTGAGATTGCAGATTGACAACACGTGGGTGTTGAAAGAGGTCATGCATGTTCCAATTTTGAAGCAGAGTCTAATTTCTGTAGGAAGGTTGGGAGATGAGGGATGCACAATAACCCTCACAGCGGATTCTTGGAAGGTTACCAAGGGAGCACTTGTTCTAGCAAGAGGTAAGAAAGTAGATACTCTTTATCTGTCTACTTGTATTACTGATTCTACTTCTGGTGTAGATTCGAAGATGTGGCCTAATAGGCTTGGTCACAAGAATAGGAAGGGAATGGAAGTTCTTGATTCAAAAGGTATGTGTTCAAATTTGGAAAGCACAGATACAGTTCATTGCAGAAAGAGGAAATTTGATGCTTTTGACAGGAACAAAGAAGCCTTGGTGTTTATGAAGGAGATGAAGGACAGAGATCAGTCACAGGGGCTGAATAAATTTGAGCAGGGCAGCATGGATAGATGTTTGATCCAAGAAGAGCTCACGGATAAAAATTTCATCACTTACAGGAACACACAGACACCGATGTCGGTAACTTGGCACCGACATTAGTCATCCAGATATCGACATCGGTCATGTGCAGACCAGCAGGGTCGGTAGGTTGGACTGGAGAAGTCCGATGTTGGTCATAAGGACAGACGTCGGCAGGAGGGACGCTGGCGTCGGCCAAGGAAATGACGTCGGCAGTCAGGGTCAGTGCAGGGAACCGACATCGGTCGGAAGCAGACTGGGAGATGGCCTAGATCGGTCACTGGAACGGATGTTGGGTGAATTAATAAGTCTCAAACACCCATGTGGAGGTCAGGAAAGGTATATGAACCTCATATTCGTTGTTCACCTTCTTTATATTGCTTACTGATAGTCATGAACTAGGAAGATGGAAGAAGCAATGCAGGTAGAATCCAGAAATAGTGGGAGCTTGGCATGGATGAGGAGTGTGAGTCCTTTGAGAACCAAATAGGTATTTGTTGGTAGTGTTGTCAGCTGGAAGAAAGCACTGGATAGAGGGATGGATTCCCGTTTTAGAGAAGAGAGTGGATGGACACATGAGATAGAAGGCTATGGTATATGGTCTTGATTAGGCTGCAAAACAATGGAGGTTTGACCATTGTATTTTATCTTTACCAGGTTGGATAATATTAGCTACATTATCCTGTTACTGTATTGTGTTACTTGTTGCAGGGTTTCATATACAGGGAGTTTTCTGAGCTAAGGGTAGAGTTGGTTCAGAAGTATGTCATGGAGAATTTGGGAGCAGCAAAATTCTTGTGGCATAAGAGAAGGTATTACATCACAGGTTTGCATGGTGGTTGGTCTTCAAGAGTGACGTTGAAGAGGGATACAGAGCCTAAGGAACAAAATAGATGGTGTACAGGTACAGGTACAGGTTGCAGCTATTTATCTCCAAGTGGGAGATTGTTAAGGTGTGGAGCTAAAAGCTTCAACTGTTTGCAGACACAAGAGGAAGGATGCTAAAGAACCAGAGGAACCGGCGTCGGCATCATGACTGACGTCGGTCACAGACAGTGGAGAAGGAAACCGGTGACGGCAGGGAGTCGATCAACATCGGTAGCACTAGACAAGCAGGGACCAGCGTCGATCGCCTGTGCGGTCCAGAACTGTTCGTTGCACGAACAGTTAGTTAGTTGAACCGACTGTTTGCATGCTAAGGGGCTAATTTAAGTCGCGGGCTGTGTGTCTAATTTTAGTAGTTAGAGTTCTATTTTTGTAAGCATGGGATCCTATTTAAAGACCCATAAGGCATGTATTGTAAATTATTCTAAGGCAAGTAAAAGCATTGAAGCAAGCAAGGTCAAGGAGATCTACAGGTGTAAGGTCAAGGAGATCATCTGAAGCATTCAAGGAGGGATAATAACTCAGGCTTTAGAGTTGTTGTGTTGAGAAAGAGAGAGAGGGAAGAAGGTCTTGAGGTGTGGCAAGCCTTTGAGGTGGAGGAAGAAGTGGCATCTTCCTTATTGTATTTTCTTCTAGTAGTATTTAATACAAGAGTGTGTATTGTCTCTCAAATTCTTTGCTGTCTCAAGTTTCTAACTACTTTATCATTCTGGTATAATTTCGTGTTTAATTGCATATAAAAAAGTAATCAATTGTGCTCTAATTGGTAGAGCTACAGATCCCCCCTAACAGTATCCCACATATTTTTTATAAAATTTATAATGGAACCCATCACAACCATATTCTTTGTCATTGGTAATTTACATAACTACCTCATATGAATCCTTAATTGAGAGTTATCTATCATAGGAAATCCTTTAAGAGGAGCTGACTTTAATCAGGATGACTGATAAGCATTAGTCCAAAGCTTAATAACATTCACTAGAGGGACCTTGAGCTATGAACACTTGATAGTAATGATTAGTGAAGGCATGGACCATATCAGGTGAGCAGAATAGCAATGGTCACCTTCCTAGATATCTTTGTTCTGTTAGATCGAGGACTTAACCTTGAGCATATGAAAGAATTATTTAGACATTCTATGCCCCACTCTGAGCCAGTGTAAGCGATCACATAGCTAAGCTCCATGGGCATTGTACATGTCTATAATTTGGAGTTTTTACCTTAAATTGGCCACTTGTAATTATAACGTGTAATTGAAAGGGTGTTGCTAAAGGGTTGTCATTACATGGCTTAGTTCTGAGGAGGTGGTTGAATAGGATCACCATTGAATCTTGGAAAGCTAATGGCCATAGATCCAAAGAAATTTGATCATTTGATTGAGCACATCCACCCACTATTAGATCCATAATTTTTGATAAGTAGGTTGGGGCACAAGTTTCCAACCCCATTTGATGTGGGCCATGATAGGACCATGGTCCAGCAAGCCTATGTTTATAAAAAAATAGGTTTTTTTGAATTTTTGGATTTTTGAATTACCAAATAATGTATAAGTACATTAACAAATGGTCAGAAATAAAAAAATCAAACATACCTTCCACCAAGAGGGAGAAGGCACTATCAAAACACAAATATTGTTGCATGGAAATCATAGCCCAATTAATCCATTTTATCATAAGATTGGTGTCACTTTGAATATTAGTATAGGTGTAGCAAACTTGAGATGTGGGATGACGATCAATGTTAGGGTTAATTAAACTTGAATTTATTTCTCATAAAAAGCCACACTTTTCTTTCATCGGTAGTCCATCACATGGGTAAAATAATCATCTTGCCAGTAAACTATTCTATCATATTAAAATCATCATAAATTTCTTAGTGGGAATCGGGTAGTGAGTTGGAAATGCATTGCCACAGAGATGTCCTTTCATGTGCATCACTGGAAGCATAAAAATTAATGATTCCAAAAGAATGATTCTTGATATTGAAAAGGGCCCAAATGACATGATGTGAACGGCCATTTTTGTAAGCCACTAAGTTTTGCCACCACTTTAGGGAAATAAAGTTCATAAGGCCTCCACAACTTGCATCATGATTGCTAGTCAAAATTATACTATCAGACCAAATAACTTTGTTGACAGTGTAGAGAAGGAAACCTACCACTTTAATTTTCTGAAGGCATAGAATGTCCATGTCTACAAAATTTCTTCTGAAATCTCTCACCACATACTTGTGAGTTAGGTCTATGAGACCTCAAACATTTCATGAGAAATAATTAATAGATTATGGGTGTTAAGAGACATATCCTCGACATCAAGCCCTTAGAGAGCTTCATATCTATTCTTTATGAATTATTATGTGTTAAAAAGAAGGAATTTCATACGTTGAGAAAATTTGACTACGTACTCTGCCTCCTTAAAAGAATATCAAAGAGAAAAACTTCAAGAGAGAGGTGGAGAACCCCAAGAAGGATTACGCAAGCGCTTGCCTACACCTAAACAAGAGAGTGGTGGAAGAGACAAATTATCGAAGGCACATTCTGAAGAAACTTAAGAGCTAGAGAACACATTCACCACTAAATGGGTGGTGTGGAAACTTGGTTTGGATAATTCCACCTCAGCATGCACATATTCTTTGGTGGGTTGAGTGTTGTCAGGCAACTCCCTAGTAGGTTGAGCCATAGGCACAGAGATGGAGGATGGGTTATTGTTGTTTGTGGGGTTATGATGAGCTGACCCTTGATTACGATTATTAATTTGGACCACATTAGTTTTCCACCCATCTTCTTGAGAACATTTGGGGATAGCATATGCAAGTTTAAGAACTACCCTGTTACGAGGCAGATACAGAGGACAATCCTTAATCTTGTGGGATGTGGCTTGACAACAGAAGCAAGTGTTGGACAAGTTAATATATAAGCTGCTATGAGAGTAGTGGCTATCACACACTTGAATCTCAAAAAACTCTTTGAGATCCTCGGATAAATCAATTCAAATAGACTCACTTTTGAGGGCGAGTAGAATAAAATCTCGCTGACTCATGGCAAATGACATAGCCAATGGAGGCTACGATTTGATTGATAAAGTGACAACAAGGTAGCCCAGTAGCCCTGGAAACTCTACCCAAATAGGGACCTTCAATGCAACATGATCTGAAACAACAAAGTCTTGGGTCCAGGAGGATAACACTATCAAAGAGTTACAGATGTATCGAGTGGTATATTTGTTTAGTGTCACACCCACATGGGTTCCAGAGAATCGTATAAGGAAAAAACCTTTGGTCATGTTTTGGATGCTTTCTAACTTAATGGCATGAGTGGTCCAGGGATACTGAACCCAAGTCTTAATCATGCTTCTAAAAGGGTTGTGGCCCATAAAATAGTTGATTAAGTAAAACTGCTCTAACCATTGACAAGTATGATTAATTTTAGACATGGGCAAAACCACATCAAGTTGAGAATCATTACCTCATGATACACATTGGAGATAAACTTCCTTGATCACTTAAGAGGTGATGCCATGCTTCAATCTCCTCTTTCATCTGTCACAATTTTAACAACAAAATGAAAAGATAAGGAGATCATTATATAATTAAAACTCATCCAAAAAACAAGGCTAATAAATAGCAATAATTACTAATATCGTGCAAACACCTTCAAAAACCGCGATATAAATAGAAAGAAATAATTAGGAAAAGATAGTAGTGACGCACATCAAATTCTAATAAACCATTTGTCAACCACAATATAAATAAAAAGAAATAACTAAAAAAAATAGTAACGACGCACATTAAATTCTGATAGACAATTCCTCAACCATAATATAAATAAAAAGAAATAACTAAGAAAAAATAGTAGCAACGCACATCAAATTCTAAGAGACCATTCCTCCTCCTCTCATTTAAATTTCAATCGCACCCATACATAATAATCGAGTAACATAAAGATCTTCCCACAACGTTCATATTATCAAACTTGTGTGGGTCCTCAAATTATTAATTGTACTTGAAACATTTCAGCCGAATCTTTTTAAGGATTTCTCTTTGGTGCCTTCATCTCAAAGATTTTTCTATGCTAGCCATTGATTCCATGGTGTATATATATATATACACTTCATGATTTCCAATATATTCCCTTTTATTAGTTAATGGACATTATTGTGGAATAATGTTATATGACATGAGACGTGGCTCCAAATTGTTCACAGCACTTTGCACTCCGGTATCTTTCCTTGATTGTGTTCATATCAATGCTTCAAGATTCCCCTACCATATCTCAAACTTTACTAATTTTATACTCTATACTAACCACCCATGTGTCTTTACAGTGCTCTCCAAGGAGACACTGACATTTGTTTTCTTCTGGTTTCTTTTAGATGTATTTCTTTGGGCGGCTGCCTCCAAAATAATTTTCTTCGTGATTGTAGACCTTTATCCACAAATAGTAGGCTTAGAATGTCAGTCACTACAATAAAATCTTTCTCCAAAAAGATAGACAACCTGCACACAAACCAAATGGGCGATCGGATTTGGATAAATTACAAACTTTAAAGCTGCTACTTTTTTAATTAATAAACTTACTATAATTAACCAATGAGAAAAAAGAGCTTCATGATTTTCAGAATATAAGTAACCAATTAAAAATAAAGCTCCATGATTTCTCCACACTTGTTACAATGAATTTTGCACTTTTGAGGATGATAATGACATACAATGGAACAGTAACCATGGAAGCAATACAATGTGACTCTAGGTGTCCTTGTCTTTCCGACGTGGGTCGTATGTTGATGGGCAATAATTATGCTTGGACAAAAAAGGAAGTAGCAATGGGCATCCACTTCATCACATAAATGGTATAATATTCTCTGGAGTTTAAAAGGAAAGGATAATGCATTTTTAAGGCATTTATGTGATCCTCCTCTCTTTTCTTGGAATGTGTAAGTGATGACCTGTTGCTGATTTTGTACCTTTAACATGATCAGTTATGTGATCCTCCTCTCTAAGCTTTTCTCTGGAGTTTAGCTATATAATTATAAACCTTCATAGATATGTTGCAGTTTCAATTTCCCTTGCAAATGACAATGGAATCCCTTTCTCTTATGTCATCTCCTTCAGCAAAGGATAATCGTAAGTGGGTCCACACCATTGTAGCTATGGTTCATCACAGGGACCATAAGATGAAAACAATTGGGCCTCCACCATATGATTTATCTGCAAAATCCCTAATCAGTGCCCTGAATATCCTTTTCTGCTCTTATTCTGTCCTCAAAAACAATTTCCCAACCCTACAACAATATGTAATAGAAGGCAATTCTAAGTGGGTTGATAATTGCATTGAAGATTCCATCAAGCTTCTTGACATGTGCAGAGTAGTAAGTGAGAGTATTGATGAGGTGAGGCGTTATCAAACCCTGCTGCATACCACACTCCGCTGTCTGGATGGAATAGAATTTAACAATAAGAAGAAGAGTTGCTTTGTGAAAGCCATCAAGATGTTGAGCAATTGCATGCATGCAATAAATGACGAGAACCAGACAATGAAGAAAAGAACCAGATCAGGGAGGCCAATATTGCCAAGACTACAACATGATTGCACAGTTGAGGGATCTACTTCAACAGAGTTATTGAAGGATATATCTAACTTAATGGACTGCACCAAATTGATCTTGAGAATACTATGCAAGTCTCTATCAGTAAAGGTGCCAAGGACATTTCTTGTACAAAATCTATACAACTCTAATCACTTGGTAGGGTTTTGTTTACCTATAAAGTTATTGAGGAGAAGATTCAATGGCACTTGTGCTCTTATGCTTGAGCTGCAAATGGCCGACTTTACAGTAACAAAGCTACATAATTTTCTAAAGAAACAAATGAGGTGCAAAGGTATTGCAGCAACAGAGATAAAGGAATGGGTGGAAAATCTGAGCAAATGCAGTGTCGAGCTGGAAAAATGCATCGATCCTCTTTATGACAAAATCAATGCCTTGTATGCTGTTCTAATAAATTTTCGGGTGGCATTATTGGACACTCTAACCTACTCAAATGTTTAGACAAGATTCAAATTCTCATTTTGAGCTTGTATATGGGGCAATGATTTTTCTCGTCTAACAAACTGTAAAATATATTGTTTGCTTGATGTTTCTAATTCTAATGACACTCATGATATTTCTTCATCCTATTTTATTTTTATGTTTTGAATTCTTGAAGGTTTTAAGAACTTCATTGTGTCAATTTTATAAAAAATAAAATATATTTTTTAATTTTAATTTAATCACCATTTTTTTTTCCTTCTTATTTTAATATCAGTTTTTATTTTGTCAATATTTTAAATGAATAGATTACATATCTGAATTTTTTATTTAATGTTATTTATTTTATTATATTTTCTTTTTTATTATGAATTTTTATTATATTATTTTATATTGAAAAACTTACATGTTTATTTCATCTTGATATCGTCCATATCTATTTAAGACCTAAGTCTTCAATTTTATATCATTCTTTTGTCTACTTGATAATGGATCGCACATGTGATCCAAAAATATGCACATGGTGATATCCAAAATCACTTTCTAACATTTTATATGAAATACGAAAATACTATTACTCTTAGTATCAAATCCTTTCGATTATTTTGCTATATATATATTTCTATGCTAGCCACATATATATATATATATATATATATATATATATATCCCCTATAGACATTATTGTGGAATAATGTAATATGACTTGAGACGTGGCTCCAATTTGTACACAGCATTTTGCACTCCCGTATCTTTTCTTGATTGTGTTCATATCAACGCTTCAAGATTACCCTATTATATCTCAAACTTTACTAATTTTATACTCTATAGTAACCAGCCATTTGTCTTTAGAGTGCTCTCCAAGGAGACACTGACTTGTTTTCTTCTGGTTTCTTTTAAAATGTATTTCTGGGGCGGCTGCTTCAAAAAAAAAGTTCCTTCGTGATTGTAAACATTTATCCACAAATAGTAGGCTTAGAATGTTAGTCACTACAGTGAAATCTTTCTCCAAGAAGATAGACAACCTGCACACAAACGAAATAGAACCTGCACACAAACCAAATGGGTTGTTGGATTTGATAGATTACAACCTTTAAAGTTGTTATCGGTTATTTTATGAACACTCATTTTAATAAATTAATTTATTATAAAAAAAATTGGTTATAATGAGAATTGGTTGTCACTTTTCATTATTTTTAATTTAAGATTGAAATTCTATTTCAATTATTAATTAATTATTTTTATATTTTATTTCATTTGATTTTCTCCATATCTAAATTTCTGATTCAGATTTGTATTTCTTATAATAAATTTTCATTTCTGTAAAGTCCAATCAAAATAAATATTTTTTTTTAAAATACAGATTTCAAACTACTAACTTTTAATCAACCAATGAAAAAAAAAGAACTTCACGTTTTTCAAACAATGTAAAATTAAATAAAACAAAACAAAAACACTCCCTGATTTATAGAAGCAATACAATGTGACCCCAGGTGTCCTTGTCTTTTCGATGTGGATCGTATATTGATGGGCAATAATTATGCTTCGACAAAAAAGCTAGTGGTAATGAGGATCCACTGCATCACATCAATGTTATAATATTGGCTTAAAAGGAAAGGATAATGCATTTTTAAGGCATTTATGTGATCCTCTCTTTCTTGGCATGTGTAAGTGATGACCTGTTGCTGGTTTTGTAGCTTTACTTTAATATGATCTGTGTTCTCTGGAGTTTAGCTATATAATTATAAACCTTCCTAGATATGTACAGTTTCAATTTCCCTTGCAAATGACAATGGGATCCCTTTCTCTTATGTCATCTCCTTCAGCAAAGGATAAGCGTAAGTGGGTTCACAACATTGTAAATATGGTTCATCACAGGAACAATATGATGAAAACAATTGGGCCAGCACCATAGGATTTATCTGCAAAATCCCTAATCAGTACATTGAATGTTTTTTTTGCTTTTATTCTGTCATGAATGTTTTTTTTTTAAAATTGGTATTTCATTCTTTTCCATTAAAATTTAAATGGTGGAAAAGATATATTAATGATACTAGTTTATGTTGGTAACATAGCCTAGATAAATTAGAAGAGTTCCGTTCCCATCTCAACAATCAATTTCATAGCATAAAATTTACCAAAGAAATTGAGATAAAACACCAACTACTCTTTTTAGATGTCCTCTTGTTTAGAAAAGAAGATGGTTCTTTAGCTAGGGAGATCTATAGAAAAGGTACACATATAGAACTTTATCTTCATGCTTTCTCCCATCACCATCCTGCTCAAAAAAACAGGGGTTATCAAGACTTCAATTATAAGGGCTTTCAAAATTTGTGATGAAGAGAGCATTAATCTTGAAATCATGCACTTGAATCAAGTTTTCAAGTTAAATGGTTACTTAGGTAAACAAATATCTAGGGCTATCAAACAGGGCAAGGAAAATATTAACAGAACTAAAAGAAATGAGTCTTGGACAAAGGGTCCTACAGCGTATCTTCCTTATGTTAAAGGTATTTTTAATAAGTTAGCTAAAATTCTCAACTGCCATAATATTCACTCCACGTTCTTACCCGTTAATAAGTTGCGCATGATGTTGGGGTCTATTAAAGACAAGTTGGACCCAAACCTTAAAAGTGGAGTCTACAAGGTTAATTGTTCGTATGGTATATTGTACATAGGAGAGACGGGAAGATCGGTTAAAACTAGAATTAAAGAACATTCTGCAAACATTCGTCTTGAAAGGAAAGAAAAATCAGCTCTTGCCGAACATTTGTTTAAGTCAAAACATGCTATCAATATTGAGGAAGCAAAAATGTTGGTAGCAGAAGATCACTTCTATAAACATAAGTTAAGAGAAGTAATATAAATATTGAAACATCCTAAAAATTTAAACAGAGATGATGGGTTAGGGATTAATCATGCTTGGAAGACGGTTGTTTATAAAAATTAGTTTTTTGCTCTTATAGAGTGTAGGATTGTGATGTTTAGAATTCTCTTTGTTGTTTTCTTAGTTGGATTTATTTTTAGTGATCTCTCTTTAATTATTTTAACATAGGTTTCGTTTATATGTTTTAACTTTTCTGTATATTTTGATTAACCATATAATTTAATAAATAGTTTTTTAAATAACAAATTTATTTAATTTTAATAAATTTTAAAATAATTTTATAGTGTAATTAAATAAATTTAAATTTTGGTTAATTAATTTTGATTAAAATTTAATCTAATTAAATTTTTAATATTTTCTAAATAATAAATTCATTTAATCTCTTTATAAAAATTTCAAAATATTTTATAGTTTCATAAAATAATTTTAAAATATATTTAAATAGTGTAAAATTAATAATTAATTTTTAAATAATCAATAAATTTTTAATAATAAATTTATTTAATTTTTTGACAAATATTTATATTGTTAAAATATATTTTAATAGTTTTAAATATTATTAATTATTAACTAATATGAATTTAGTATTTACTTAATTTTTATTTTATTTTTTGAGTTTCGTTTTTAGAATTTTTTGGATAACAGTTTTAGCAACTTTTTGGTGTAATAGCTATATTATTCCATTTTTTAAAGTGTGTTGTTCTGTTGTTCCTATATAAATTATTTCCCTGATGAAGAATCATAGAAATAAATCCGAAACGTGTCAAGATTAAAACTTTACATAGTTTTTCTAGAAGATTATTTATTATTAATTTAAGTGCCAATTTTATAAAAAATAATGTTTAACTTTAATTTAATCTAACATTTTTTGGTTTCTTATTATTTTAATATTAGTTTTTATTTTGTCAATATTTCAAATGGATATATTACATATCTAAATTTTTATTTAGTATTATTTATTTTATTATATTTTCTTTCCTATTATAAGTTTATATTATATTATTTTATTTTTAAAAAACTAAGTGTTTACTTCATTCTAATCTCATTTATATCTATTTAAGACTTAAGTCTACAATCTTATACTATTCTTTTCTCTTCTTGATGATGGATCTCTGAATGTGATCTAAAAGATTGATCCAAAAATACGCACATAGTTGTACCCAAAATCACTCTCTAACATTTTATATGGACTATGGAAATACTATTGCTCTTAGGATCACATCCCTTTGATTATTTTGTAGAGGCATTCAAGTCATAGGGGATGTATTTGATAAAATGTTTAGATCATGGGCCAATCGGCAAGATTTAAAAGCTAAATTCAAGTTTAACAACCAAGACTTTGAATCTATTGTTAAGATATGGATGGTTGTAATAGATTATACTTTTCACAAAATTGAAGTTAAAGGCTCCTCTAGATGGTAAAAATATTGGAATTAGGGTGTGTCCACTCCCATGATTCGATAAAAACCCCATCTTGGTTACCAATGGCTATCACCCAATAATGTGCCCTAAGAAATTATCAACAAATAGTGGAATCTTAACAGCTCTTCTTGTCTGTGGAGCAACAGATTTCGAACCATTTAGTATGTAGTTGTAGATCCTAAAAATGACATCTTTGCTTGTTGGATTCTTTACCAAGTTATCCTAGTGAGAGGCATATTGCGTGATATGGGGATCCCATTTCCTATAGACCTGTCTATGGTCAAATTGAGTCTCTAAAATGCATCTTTTGGTTTATATAAGAGCCCAACATCCCTAGATATGGATTCATTCATTCTTTAAGATTTTTAGACCTAAACCCTTCTCTTAGAACATGTTTGCTTTGGGAGACTCTACTCTACATCTTGAGAGATTTAAGAAACCTTGGCACATGTTTTGGATTGAAATTCTCTTTCTAATTTGGAAAGATAGAAATTTTACTATATTTAACAAACATTTTGTTACAATTAGCATAATATTTGTCTTAACTAATGTTATGCTACCAATACAAGTGCCAGTGGAGAAAGTGGCCTTGGAGATTGAGCACTTTTGAATGCTCATTGGCCACTAGGGTAATGTCACTTGCATTGTTAGCAATGTTCCCATAGTGCGTTGTACTAAGACCTCCCAAGAAGGGAATAGGGGTGGTTAGACCATAATAGAGGATGTTGTAGATCACGTAGATGCTCAGTTTTCTCTGCCCTGCCTTCTCTTCCCCATTGATGATTCTTTCCTTTAAATGGAGGATATCCCTTACCATGGAATGGCTATGGGCATTCTGGGTATGCAACTTCGAGAGGGGATGGGTAGATAAAATACCTAGGTTCGCACTGGGCATTTTTCCCCTACCCCCTCCCTCACCACCTCAATCTTCAAGCAAAAGAAGTTTAAGAGGAAACTAAAGAATAAGATGGTTGGGAACCCGTATCCGATGATCTGCACCCCCATGATGGAAGTTAGGGAGATACATTTGATAGTCTACGACCTCCTCTTTGTACAAGTTTGATGGCACTTATACTTAATATCTTGTTACTTTCTTTTTATTATTGTATTGTTGATGTTACCCTTAATATAATATTGTACTAATAATTTTGTAAGAATTAAATTATATATTTAATTCCCCTAAATTTCTTTTTCGACAATTTATTTATACTATACTTTTAATCGAAATGTACTCTCGTAACACTTACTTTTTAATCTAACATATATTATATTTTTCTTTTCAATTTTTTTTTTTTTTTTTAAATTCTAAAAACTCTTTTTCTTATAATTCACCATTAAAAAACCAATCTTAAATTTCACCCATACATAATGAATCGAGTACCATAAAAATCTTCCGAGAACGTTCATATTATTAAACTTGTGAGAGTCCTCGAATTATTACTGTACTTAATCATTTACGCCAAATCTTTTTAGGGCTTTCTCTTTGGTGCCTTAGTCTTAAAGATTTTTATAGATTAGTTAATAGACATTATTATGCAATAATGTTATATGACTTGAGACGTGGCTCCAATTTGTACACAGCATTTTGCACTCCCGTATCTTTTCTTGGTTGTGTTCATATCGATGCTTCAAGATTCTCCGACCGTATCTCAAACTTTACTAATGTTATACTCTATACTAACCAGGCATGTGTCTTTAGAGTGCTCTCCAAGGAGACATGACATTTGTTTTCTTCTGGTTTCTTTTAAATGTATTTCTTTGGGCGGCTGCCTCCAAAATAATTCCTTTCATGATTGTAGACCTTTATCCACAAATAGTAGGCTTAGAATGTCAGTCACTACAGTGAAATCTTTTTCCAAAAAAGATAGACAACCTGCACACAAACCAAATGGGTTGTTGGATTTGGATAAATTACAACCTTTAAAGCTGCTACTTTTTTAATTAATCAACTTACTATAATTAACCAATGACAAAAAAGAGCTTCGTGATTTTCAGAATATAAGTAACCAATTAAAAATAAAGCTCCATGATTTCTCCACACTTGTTACAATGAATTTTGCACTTTTGAGGATGATAATAACATACAATGGAAGCAATACAATGCGACTCCAGGTGTACTTGTCTTTCCGATGTGGGTCGTATACTGATGGGCAATAATTATGCTTGGACAAAAGAGCAAGTAGTAATGGGCATCCACTCCATCACATCAATGGTATAATATTCTCTGGAGTTTAAAAGGAAACGATATTGTATTTTTAAGGCATTTATGTGATCCTGCTCTCTTTTCTTGACATGTGTAAGTGATGACCTGTTGCTGGTTTTGTACCCTTAATATGATCAGTTATGTGATCCTCCTCTCTTTTCTTTTCTCTGGAGCTTAGCTATATAATTATAAACCTTCCTAGATATGTGCAGTTCCATTTTCCCTTGCAAATGACAATGGGATCCCTTTCTCTTATGTCATCTCCTTCAGCAAAGGATAAGCGTGAGTGGGTCCACACCATTATAAATATGTTTCATCAAAGGGACAATAAGATGAAAACAATTGGGCCTCCACCATATGATTTATCTGCAAAATCCCTAATCAGTGCCCTGAATGTCCTTTTCTGCTCTTATTCTGTCCTCAAAAACAATTTCCCAACCCTACAACAATATGTAATGGAAGGCAATTCTAAGTGGGTTGATAATTTCATTGAAGATTCATTCGAGCTTCTTGACATGTGCAAAGTAGCAAGTGACAGCATTGATGAGGTGAGGCGTTATCAAACCCTGCTGCATACCACACTAAGCTGTCTGGATAGAATAGAATTTAACAATAAGAAGAAGAGTTGCTTTGTGAAAGCAATCAACATGTTGAGCAATTGCATGCATGCAATAAATGATGACAACCAGTCTATGAAGAAAAGGACCAGATCATGGAGGCCAATATTGCCCAGACTACAAATTGATTGCACAGTTGAGGGATCTACTTCAACAGAGTTATTGAAGGATATATCTCACTTAAAGGACTGCACCAAATTGATCTTGAGAATACTATACAAGTCTCTATTAGTAAAGGTGCCAAGGACAACTCTTGTACAAAATCTTTATAACTCTAATCACTTGGTAGGGTTTTGTTTACATATAAAGTTATTGAGGAGAAGATTCAATGGCACCTGTGCTCTTATTCTTGAGCGGCAAATGGCCGACTTTGTCAGAATATAGAGAGCATGCATAAAAAAAAGAACTCAAATAAATAAATAAGAAACAACACAATTGCTACTGCAAATTCTTGAAGAAAAGAGATTCTATTGATCTTCAAATTTCCTTGATTACAATGTGCGCCCAAGCGTCTTTAAATAGATTTAGAATCCAAACAATAACTGAAAATAGACTCATCTATAATTAACTTCAACTACTTAACTAACTGATTGTTAAGTGCTTAAACTAACTCATATCTAACTATCAGTTAACTAACTGAATGCTTAACTCCCAGTTTACTAACTGCTTGCTTGCATGACAAAAGTAGGAGGTGGGAGAAATTATCTCCAATTAACTTGACTTTCTAACACTCCCCCTTAATTTCTACCACTTACAATTTTAGCATTTACAATGCCTATATTTTGTCTCAAATAATCAAAGGTCTCTTTTGGTAATGTCTTTGTAAATATCTCTGCTAGTTGATCTTTAGATCTACAAAAGTCCAGATGGATTTCTCCATTGTTCACTAACTCTCTAATAAAGTGAAATCTTGTATCTATGTGCTTGCTCCTCTTGTGAAACACATGATTCTTTGATAACCCGATTGTTGATTTGTTATCACAGAAGATTGCTGTTGACTCCTTCTGTGCTTGTAATAAATCTTTCAATATTCTTCTCATCCATGTTGCTTGACATGCTGCTGATGTGGCTGCAACATACTCTGCTTCAGCTGATGAAAGTGTCACTATACGTTGCTTTTTGGATGCCCATGTGACCACACATGTGCCTATAAGAAAGGCATATCCAGAAGTACTCTTCCTATCATCAACGCTACTTGCAAAATCACTATCTATAAAACCAATCAAATTAAAATTGTTAGTTGTGGAATATAAAATTCTATAATCTGTAGTTCCTACCACATATCTCAATATCTTTTTTCCAACTTGCCAATGCGAATCTTTCGGTGACTCCATAAATCTTGAGATTAAACTAACCCCATAACTGATATCTGGGCTAGTAGCTGTAAGATACATCAAAATACCAACTAGCCTTTTGAATATTGTAGAATCAACATTAGAACCTTGATCTTCTTTGCTAAGTTTAGTCCCTGTAGCAACTGGTGTAGGTGTTGGTTTACAATTCAGCATCTTAAATCTCTTTAACACGTCCTTTGCATATTTTGTTTGACAGATAAATATTCATTTCTCTGATTGTACAACTTCTATTCCCAAAAAATACTTCATTAGTCCCAAATCTATCATTTCAAATTCTTTCTTCATTGCTGATTTAAAAGTGTCTACAGACAAATTTCCAGTAAAAATCAAATCATCAACATATAAACACACAATCAAAATCTGACCTTCTTTGTTGATTTTCATGTACAAAGTAGGCTCACTATCGCTTTTGCTGAATCCATTGTTTATTATATAAGAATCAATCCTACTATACCATGCTCTTGGTGCTTGCTTAAGATCATAAAGAGCCTTCTTCAATCTGTAAACTTTTTCTTCATGTCCTTGTACTTCATAACCTATGGGATGTTTCACATATACTTCTTCATCTAGAAAACCATTCAAAAAAGTTGATTTTACATCCATTTGATATGCATACCAATTATTTTGAGCAACTATTGATAATACCATTCTTACAGTATCCAATCTAGCAACTGGTGCAAATGTTTCATTATAGTCAACTCCATGTTCTTGTGCAAAACCTTTTGCAACTAACCTTGCCTTGTGCTTTTCAACATTTCCATCTGCATCAAATTTAGTTTATAAACCCATTTAACTCCAATACAATCCTTACCTTCAGGTAAATCTGTTAGATCCCATGTCTGATTTCTTTCTATAGCATTCATCTCTTCATCCATTGCTTTTAGCCAATGTTCCTCTTTAATTGCTTCTTCATAATACATAGGGTCATAAGTGAAAAGAGCAAAATTTGAAACCAAATCTAATTTCTCTTCTTCTTGATTATAAATCTCACTCAAACTTCTCATTTTCTTACCTTTAATTCTTGATCTCAAGGTAGCAAGAGTTGGATCTGATTCATCACTTACTTGTGAATTTGGAGTAGGGTGACCTACATAACTAGATTCACGTTGTTCAAACCTCCTGGGTGTTCTTATTGGTGTGCTTGTGCCTGCTTGTGAAGAGGATTGTCCACCTTGCAAATTTTGTTCTTCTTCAGAAACTTCTTCATCATGTGGAATTGGTGCCCCAACTGTGATGGTGCTACCATCCCATGCTTCTGCTTCCTTGAATTCAACATCCCTGCTAATAATCACTTGCTTTGAAATTGGGTTATACAACTTATATGCCTTTGATTCTTCAGAATAGCCAATAAAAATGCATTTCTTACCTCTATCATCAAGTTTCTTTCTCAATTTAGATGGTATAAGAGAATATGCAACACATCCAAAAATTCTAAAATGATTTACACTATATTTTTTACCACTCCACGCTTCTTGTGGAACTCGATCTCTGACACTCTTTGTTGGGCTTCTATTCAGAATATACACTGCACATGCTACTGCTTCTGCCCAATATTCATTTGATAAGTGTTTGGCTTTCAACATGCTTCTTTCCATTTCCATGATTGTTCTATTCTTTCTTTCTGCTACACCATTCTACTGTGGTGTGTACCTTGTAGTCAATTGCCTTTTAATGCCATGATACCTACAAAATTTTTGAAATTGATTAGACATATATTCTCCTCCTCTATCTGATCTGAGTACCTTGATATAACAGCCACTCTGCTTTTCAACCATTGCTTTGAATTCTTTAAACTTTTCAAAGGCTTTAGACTTATTTTTGAGAAAGTAGATCCAAGTCTTTCTGCTAAAGTCATCAATGAAAGTTAGAAAATAAGTACTACCTCCAAATGATGTAGTCTGCATTGGTCCACATAAATCACTATGGACTAACTCCAATATTACCTTAGCTCTATATGAGCCTCCTACTGGAAAACTCTCTCTATGTTGTTTTTCCAGAATACCACTGTCACATGAACTTTCTGGCTTTTCTATTGGTGGTAAACCCTTCACCATATTTTTCTTCTGTAACAAATTTAAACCTCCAAAATGTAAGTGTCCATACCTTAAGTGCCATAGCCATGATTGGTCTAGCTGCATGGATTTGTAGTGAGCTTCCTCTTCTCCTTTGATGCACTGAATATGAAGAGGGAACATCCGATTCTTGGTCATCTCCACTTTTCCTATCAACCTGTCACTTGGAAACTTGTCCAAAATTGTGCAAACATTATCTATAAAAGACACTCTGTAACCTTTCTGAACTAACTGTCCAATACTCAAAAGATTATGTTTTAGTCTAGGTACAAAATAAACATCAAGTATAAACTTTCTTTCACCATTCTTGGCCAAAACATTTATGACACCTTTACCCATGACATCTACAGTGATATCGTTTCCTAATTTCACTTCTGATCTTACAGAATCATCAAGACTAGCAAAAAATTCTTTATTTCCTGTCATATGATTACTGCATCCACTGTCTAAAAACCAAATATCTTTAGCTTTTCTTGAATAACATTACAATTAAGAAACATGCTTTCAAGATTAGAACTAGATTCACCTGGATTAGAGCTAGATTCACCTGTGTAATTAGCATTCTGCTTGTATACATATCCTTGTTTACTTCTGCAGTCACTTGCATAATGACCATATTTCTTGCAGTAATAACATTGAACATTAGATTTATCAAACCTCTGTGAACCTTGTTGGGAGTGATTGTTGCCACGTCCTCTACTACTGTAGTTTTGATTACTGTGTTCACCTTCATCTGAATTGTTCCTTCCAGTTTTGCCTCTGCCTCTGCCTCTGAAACTTGACCTGGCTCTTCCTCTTCCTCTGCCAACTAATACATGTGACTTGAAGGCATTCTCAAGAGAAGTGTTATTCATATTCATTCTGGATTCATATGTTAGCAAAGAACCCATTAATTCAACTACAGATAATTGTTCCAAATCTTTGGTTTTCTCAATTGCTACAACTATTGCATCAAATTTACTGGATAAACATCTAAGTACTTTCTCTATGATCTTCTGATCCGTGATAGATTCTCCATTAGATCTAATTTGATTCACTATATTCAAAACTTGACCCATAAACTGATCTATTGAATCTAATTCATTCATTTGAAAATTTTCAAAAGTTCTCCTAAGAGATTGCAATTTAGCAATTTTTACCTTCGTATTACCTCTATAGGTAGTCTCCAGGATTTTCCATGCCTCTCTGGATCTCGTTGATGTTGCAACTCTAGAAAATATAGATTCATCCAATCCCTATTGGATTATAAATAAAGCTTTTGCATCTTTCTTTATGTTCTCTTTAAGCTGGTGCTTTTGTGCTTGATTTAACGCTAGATGGGCCGCCTCGTCCTGCGGTTCTACAAAACCACTTTCTACCAAATCCCATACATCTTGTGAACAAAATAAAGTTCTCATCTTAATTGCCCAAAAATCATAATTCTTACCATCAAAAATGGGAATTTGAGGCTGTGAAATACTGTTGTTCGTTGCCATTTCTCACGCTGAAATGACTTTCTGGTCGCTGTTTCGAAAACACAATCGCCAACGATGATAAAACTGCCGTGGTCGGTCACTTATACTGCCGACGTCGGTAATATTGCTGACGACGGTAACTTATACTGCCGACGTCGTTAAAACTGCCGACAGCGGTAACAAATACTGCCGACGTCGGTAAAGATGCCGATGGCGGTAACTAATACTGTCAATGTCGGTCATTGAACTCCCTCCTGGATCTTCCTTCACTCTCTGACTGCGGCTGCTGCGTGCTTCTTCAATCTCTGCTTCTCTTTGTGCTTCTGCTGCACAAATCCTAACCAGGCTCTGATACCAATTTGTCAGAATATAGAGAGCATGCATAAAAAAAGAACTCAAATAAATAAATAAGAAACAACACAATTGCTACTGCAAACTCTTGAAGAAAAGAGATTCTATTGATCTTCAAATTTTCTTGATTACAATGTGCGCCCAAGCATCTTTAAATAGATTTAGAATCCAAACAATAACTGAAAATAGACTCATCTATAATTAACTTCAACTACTTAACTAACTGATTGTTAAGTGCTTGAACTAGCTCATATCTAACTATCAGTTAACTAACTGAATGCTTAACTCCCAGTTTACTAACTGCTTGTTTAACTGCTTGCTTGCATGACAAAAGTAGGAGGTGGGAGAAATTATCTCCAATTAACTTGACTTTCTAACAGACTTTACGGTAACAAAGCTACATAATTTTCTAAAGAAACAAATGAGGTGCAAAGGTATTGTAGCAACAAAGATAAAGGAATGGGTAGAAAATCTGAGGAAATGCAGTGTGGAGCTGGAAAAATGCATCGATCCTCTTTATGACAAAATCAACGCCTTGTATGCTCTTCTAATAAATTTTTGGGTGGCACTGTTGGACACTCTAACTTACTCAAATGTTTAGAGAAGATTCAAATTCTCTCACATTTTGAGCTTGTATATGAGGCAATGATTTTTGTCGTCTAACAAAGTATAAAATTTTATGTAATCATTTTCTTCAGCTTCTATTGGGTTTTTATATGCCTTGCTTGTTATATCAAAATTTTCATCTGCGATATTTCTTTGCATACAAATTAAATGGTAATGTCATTCTTTATTAAAAAACTTCAAACCTTATTGTTTCAATTATTTTGCGAAATGTGTAAATACTTTATTAAACACTTCTGTTTGGTGTGAATTTACATTTACAAATTAATTAATTAATTATAATTTTATATAATTTTTGATTAGAAATAATTTTGATATTAAAAATAATATAAAAATATATATTTATTTATACGTCAAAATTTGGATGCTCATTAATAAATGTTAAAATTTCAACATCTATTCAAATTAAAATTTCAACATCTAATAAATATTGAAAATTAATATAAGATTTTCTTTTTAATATTTTCCACACATTTAAAGGTCAAACTTTAATTATAATTTATATATTTAAAAATATTAATAATTTAATATGTTATTATCTCTATGATATCATAATGTAGTGTATGTTATTTATACCAACTCTGCAAATGTGTTAAGTGATGATCAGGGATATATAAACAATGTGAGCATACAAATTTTGTAATTATACATGACTTTTTATCTCATAGTGCAATACAATTCATATGAGCACAATCAATCACATTGTTTATATTTTATATTAATCATCAAATTCAATGACATGTAATGAGGACTATCCAAGTTTATGAAATATCATATATCAACTAAAAATATGAAATGGGGTTTTTATGTGCATACATTTGTGTTTATGTATCTTGTTAGTCATCTTAATAATGTTGCACGCGTAAAATAATATTGGCAACAATCTAAATAACATTTTCAAGAGTTCAACATGTTCAAAAAGTAATGAAGGTACAATTTCAATAATCTCCCAAAAGTTAGATGACCCCTTTTTGAGACAGTAGCAAAACCATTGTTTAATGCATGTGATAGTTTCAAAAATATCAATCTACATTTACCAAAGGCTTCAACAACACTAGAGGCACACAATGAGTATGATGTAGAAAAAAAAGGCCAACCTTCCAGAGGCCATAAATTTTGACTTGTAACTTCGTTTGAGCTCTTCCACATGCCAAAACGACCGTATCAAAAAGGTTTTTGTTGTCCTAGGCCATTCTACCGACCTAACAATGTTTTTGATATTTTTTGAAGGTCGTACGTGATCATCTAAGGATCCGAAAATATGATTTAATAATTTTTTCAGGGTTTTTCTATTTTTAGAAATTGTATATTTTTAGAACTAGAATTCAACTTCGGTTGAATTTCATCCCATAGTCTAATTATAGTGTTTAGGATATTTCAAGTAGTTTTTGGGCTATTTCGAGAGTTTTTAAAAATATGCATTTTTTTTTTAGATTTTAATTTTTTTTCAAATTTTGCATGTAAACTCTAGTTTCTGAGTTGAGATTTATTTAAGCATGGTTTAGATTTGTAATTATTTCAAGCAATCGATATGAATCAATTCTGAGTATTGTCTCAAGATCTTGGCCTATTGGTAATTTTCTTGTTCTTGTTAGTTTTTTGGTTCATTATCTGGTATCAGAGCAAGTTCAAATCTTGGAGGACAGAAGAATGGTGAGAGGATGAGGAAGTATGGCATAGATGAATTGGACTATACAAGAACTACAGAGGTTATCACCAATCATAATGAAGAAATTCAACAAGAAGAAGAATAGCAAAAATAGCCACCATCGATGGAAGAGAAGATGGTTCATGCTTTATAAGGAAGAAATGAAAGAATCAAGGTTGATGTTTCAAATTATGGAGGTAGTTTAAAACCAAATGAGCTGATAGATTGGATGAATAGCATGGAGAATTTCTTCGAGTGGAAGACTTTGAGAGAAGACAAGAAGGTAAAGTTTGCATACACAAAATTGAAAGGTCATGCAATGATTTGGTGGGATCACCTGCAGAAAGAGAGATAGAGAAAAGGTAAAGAGAAGATTAATTCATGAAAAAAGATGGATAAGAATTTGAGGAATAAATTTATTCTTATAGATTATGCACAAACTCCATACAAAGGATTTCAAATTTTGAGGCAAAAAGATCACAGTATACAAGAGTATACCGATGAATTTTACAAGTTTTTCATACGAGTGGATCATGATGAAACAGAAGAGCAGATAGTTTCAAGGTATGTAAATGGTTTGAAAAAATTTATTCAAGATGAATTAAGCATGCATAGAATACTTAACCTGGAGGAGGCTTATCAATTAGCTTTGAAGGCGGAAGAAAAATAAAATAGATAGAATTTTAGAATGGCATCTATTGGTCCAACAAGTAAGGGAATGAGGTGGGTTTAATACCACCAGAGGTGGATTTAATGTCAATAAAGATGATTCATCATGTGGTGTAGAAATACAAGATGATAATAGGCAAGGGTTTCAATACTAACAAAGAGGATGAAGATTTCAGAGAGGATGAGGTTACAATGGTGCTAGAGGATGGTTTCTAAATCAATGCAGATCTTATGTCTATTGTAGATGTGGAGAAGAAGGGCACAGAGCATTTAAGTGTCTAAACTATCAAGATCAATAAAGGAGGCAAGAATATCACCTAAGAGTAAATCTAGTTGAGAGTGAAATAGAAGAGCAGAATACTGAAGTTGCACCAGTTGATGTTGGAGAGAATCTCATGATGAGAAGAACCATTATCGCTCCAAGGAAGAATCAAGTGTAGAATAAACAAGGTGGTGATGCATGGTTGTGATCAAATATTTTTTGAACAAGATGTACTTCAAGGGGAAAGGTATGCAAAGTAATTATATATGGTGATACCTGTGAAAATATGGTTTTTAAAGAAATGATTGAGAAACTAAATATGCAATGTGAAAAGCATCCTAACCCTTATCAGATTTCATAGTTTAAGAAAGGGAATGAGATTACAGTAGATAAAAGGTGCTTAATCAATTTTTTCATAAAAAAACTTATAATGATAAAATATGGTGTGATGTTATTTCGATGAATGCATGTCATGTGTTATTGAGGAGATCATGGCAATTTGATAAGAAAACAGTTCATGATAAAGCAAAGAACACATACACTATTTGGAAAGGTGGCATAAAGGTAGTTTTTTTACCTCCTAAAGAGAAAGAGAAGACAAAAAGCATGCTCTATACTAAAAATTTTATCCAAGATATGAAAGTAGTAGGTTGTTGTTATGCACTAGTAGCAAAGAATAGAGAAACAAAAATGGTGACAATACCAATACAAGCAACAAGAGTGTTGAAAGAATATGTAGATGTTATGTGATGAGTTACCATATGGTTTACCACAGAAGATATATATTCATCATCACATTGATTTGATTCCAGGATCAGCTCTACCCAATCAAGTAGCTTATAGGATGAGTCCAACAGAATATGCAAAATTAAATAAACAGTTCACTGAATTGCTAAGAAAAAAAGTGATAAGGGAGAGTATGAGTCCATGTGAAACACTGACATTCCTAACTCTAAATAAAGATTGAGGATGGAGAATGTGTGTGGATAGTAGAGCAATTAATAAAATTACAATCAAGTAGAGGTTTCCTATACCTCATTTAGATGATATGATGGATGTGCTTGCAGGAGTAAAATATTTTACCAAGATTGATCTAAGGAGTGGCTATTATCAGATTCAAATTTGTGAAGAAGATGAGTGAAACACTGCATTCAAGACTAGGGATGGCTTATATGAGTGGATGATGAATAAGGGTGATGAATATAGTGCTATGAGAATATATTGGTAAGTTGGTGGTTGTTTATTTTGATGATATTTTGATATTCAGTAAGACTAAAGAAGAACACTTACAACATTTGAGAATGGTAATAGATTTGTTAAGAAAGGAGAAGTTGTATGCAAATTTGAAGAAGTGCAAGTTTATGCAAAATAGTTTGGTATTTTTCGGATTTGTAGTTTCAGTAGATGGTGTAAAAATAGATGAAGAAAAGATAAATGCAATTATTGAGTGGCCTATTCCAAAAAAATATTATAGAGATAAGAAGTTTCCATGGTTTAGTAATATTTTATAGAAAATTTATTAAAAATTTTAGTAGTATTGTGGCACCAATAACATATTGCATGAGAGGGAAGAAATTTGCATGGACTAAAGCAGCCACATAAAGCTTTGAAATTTTGAATAAGATTACAGAAAAGCCAATTTTAGCATTACCAGATTATAACAAAGTGTTTGAGGTTGATTGTGATGCTTTGTTTGTGGGAATTGGTGTTGTGTTGAGTTAAGAAAGAAAGCCAATAGCATATTTTAGTGAGAAATTGAATGAGATAAGGACAAAGTATTCCACTTATGATGTTGAACTTTATACAATTGTATAAGCGTTAAGACATTGGAGGCATTACTTGGTGCCTAAGGAGTTTATACTATTTATAGATCATGAAGCTTTGAAGTATGTGAATACACAAAAGTTGAATAATAGGCATGCAAAGTGGGTTTCTTTCTTGCAGGGGTATACTTTTATGTTGAAACATAAATCAAAGAAATAGAATCAGGTAGCTGATGATCCAGGTAATAATTCGGGTGATGGTTCTACCCCAATTGATGATAAAACTTTCGAGAGACATAACTTTTGCATTGTAGCTCTGATTGACTCCCCGTTTGAATCGTTAGAAAGCTAAGAATGAGGAGAATACGGTGAGATGGTAGGGATATTTGCTCAGTGGTTTTTGACCCTTGAAAACTCAATGGAAGTGCTTCAAATTTTAGTTTTAGTAGCACAGCCTAAAAATAATAAGTTTCTAAAAATAGTAATTTCTCGAATTTTGTATTGTTTTAAATCGTGAAAGTTGAACCACTTAATCTCTCTCAAGATTGGTGACCTTCCACATCATCTTTCTACCTTAAAAATGTGTATAGATAAATATGTAAACTAAAATGGAAGAAAGGCATCTCTTCCCAGAGATAAGCATATAGTTGTATTGCAATCTTGAGTAATAAAACATCTCTTCTCAGAGAATTCATTATTACTATGTTATTTTCATGTTCTTGAAATATCTGTCAATCAAAACTTTTAAGTTTTAGATCAGTTGATGGATTCAGTATGAGGGTAGCATTATTAACTACTATGGTGAGTGAAGTAGTTGGATTTGAAGCTATTAAAGAATTATATGATATTGATCTATATTTTAGCAAGGTAGTTAAGCAGTGCAGGAATCCATTAATAATTGGGACAAATGTTATTTATGATGAGTATCTTATACAAGAAGGTTATCTCTTCAAATAAAAATACTTATGAATTCTAGTTAGGTCTCTATGAGACAATATACTAAGAGAATTACATAGTGGTGGTTTCGCTAGACATTTTGGTAAGATGAAGACAATAGCTTTGGTGGAGGAAAAGTATTTTTGGCCAAAGATGAAGAGAGATATGAAAAGATATGTTTCAAGGTGAAAAATATGTCAAGTGGCTAAAGGACATGCACAAAATATTGGACTTTACATGCCATTACCGGTTCTCAGAAGGCCATGGACAAATTTGAGTATAGATTTTGTATTGGGATTGCCAAACACACAAAGAGGTAACGATTCAATTTTTGTTGTTATAGACAATTTTTTTTCAATAATTCATTTCATTTTATGTAAGAAAACCAATGATGCCACTAGAGTTGAAAAATTATTTTTTATGGATATTGTGAGATTGAATGGTGTTCCAAAAACTATTACTTCAAATAGGGACACAAAATTTCTAAGTCATTTTTGGAAGACTTTATAGAAGAAGATGGGTACTAAGTTAAAATTTAGTAGTGCATATCACCTACAAAAAAAGGGACAGACAAAAGTTGTGAATAGGATCTTAGAAAATTTATTGAGATGCATAGTGGGAGAGAAGCCAAAGCAATGGGATTTGGCCTTACCACAAGCTGAGTTTGCATATAACAGTTCAGTGAATAGATCAACAGGAAAGTCACCTTTTCAAATTGTTTATGAGAGAAATCTTATGTTATTTTAGATTTGGTATAATTTCTAATTGCATATTGAATTAATGATGATGCAGAAGCATTTGAAAAGCGTATGCAATAGTTGCAAAGAGTAAGAAGAAAGTTACAGAAAATTAATGATAAATATAAAGCAACAGTATATCTCAGAAGAAGATCCAAGGTATTTGAAGGAGTGTTGGTAATGGTTTACTTGAGGAAAGAGATATTTCTAAAAGGCACATACAATAAGTTAAAGTACAAAAAAATTGGACCATGTAGAATTGTGAAAAAATCAATGATAATGCCTATAAGGTAAGTTTAGCACAAAATTTGGATATATCTCTAGTATTTAATGTTTTATATTTATATGAATTCCATGGAGAATATGGTGAAGATGACGAAGATGAATAATTAAATTGAGAGCAGTAGGTTCTAAAGAAAAAGAAAAAAATAGTGCAGGGTTTTAGATATGAAGACAATGAGCACAAGGCAAGGGAATTATAACAGGTATTTGGTGCAGTGGAAAGGATTGCAGCAAGAAGACAACACTTGGATTATAGAATCAGAGTTGAAGAAGATTGATAAGGAAAAATGGTAGCAGTAAAATTAGGGCAACTCGCAGGAGCTGAGTTGTTTTCAACTAGAGGAGAATGATGTAGAAAAAATAGGCCAACCTTTCGAAAGCCATAACTTCTGACTCATAACTTCATTTGAGCTCTTCCACATGCCAAAACGATCGTATCAAAAAGGTTATTGTTGTCTTAAGTCATTTTATTGGCTTAGAAATGTTTTTGATATTTTTCAGAGGCCATACATGATCATTTGAGGGTCCAAAATTGCAATTTAATGATTTTTTCAGGTTTTTTTCTATTTTTAGAAATTGTATATTTTTAGAACCTAAATTCAAATTTGGTTGAATTTCGTTCCATATTCTAATTATATTTTTTAGGATATTTTGAGATATTTTTTGGCTATTTTGAGAGTTTTTAAAAATAGGCATTTTGTTTAGATTTTAATTTTTTTTTCAAATTTTGCATGTAAACTCTAATTTGTGAGTTGAGGCTTATTTAAGCATGGTTTGGGTTTGTAATTATATCAAGAAATCAATATGAATCAATTTTGAGTATTTTTTCAAGATCTTGGCTTATTCGTAATTTTCTTGTTCTTGTTAGTTTTTGGGTTCATTAGAGTAACTTTTCATAATTGAAAAACATGACATGGACCATTTTACAAGATAGAGGGAGCTCAAAAATGCTTCTAGGATGTTAATGCCATGAAAACAAGATTCAAATCAGTTTTGGATTAAGATTTTAGATTCAATTTCAGAAACAAGTTGTTGGAGAAAATAAATGTCCTTCTCCAAGATAGCAGAACAGAGAAAGAATTGAGTTTAGCTCAAAGAGAGATATATATAATAAGGCCAAGAGGGTATATAAGTGTTTTGTTTCTTCAAGAAAGATAGTCCATTAGACTGAGTGTAATATATTATTCATACTTTGCATGGGGAAGGGTTTGTGTGTGTGAGTGAATACCTTTGATATGACACAAGCATGGTTAGGGTTCCCAATGAAGGGATGCCTTACACCACAAAACTCTTAGAGTTTCTCACAACAAAACTATACTAAATATATATTTCATTCATTAAATATTAAGGGTGTACATGAATATTATAAGCTTCCAAGTTTTTACAATGGAGCTTAATGGCTCTTTGAACTAGTCCTCAGATATGATTCTGCATCTCCTCACTATGGCATCCTCAGATTGCCATCTATTTAAGGCAATAGGAAATCTTCCCCACCAAGTCTCTTTCCCTTGCAAGATCACTCCAATAGAGTTTTCTCCTTGGCTTTTGAATGTTACAATGAACTAGTAGGAACCCATATTTTTAGCCATTTATGTCTATGATTTGGATGATATTTCATGAAATCGGCTAACAATTACAATTAATGGTTCATGACTGAGTTCGTAGTCCCTATGTAAATATTGGGGTTTACCCTATAAATAGCTTCCCCTTTTACAGTCCATGAACCACACATATCTATTAATTGTAAAATCATTGCCATTAAATGGTCAAGTGTCAGTCCTTGTAGTTAACTGGTCATCTAGTTGTCTTCCACTTCCTTAGTTCCTATGCTTGATACTTTGCTCCTAACTTCTATGGTCCCATGCCTTAAATTCTCTTTATTTTCACCAACATAACTAACTATGTTCCTTAGAGTTCATTCACTAACTTTCTATATCTCCAAACCCTTTATGCACTTCTTAGCTATTTTATACATCACCTTACCCTTTGCACCTTGATTAAGAAAACTAAATTTAACATACTTATGAAATGTATCTTCTAAGAACTTTTACACCTCTCGGAGCTATGACTTCTTCATGTTCCATCATGTAAATCCTTTTGCACACTAGTTTCTAGTCCTTGGTGCCTTCCATTACCTTCAAGTATGTTGTTTTCCTTTACAACCAAAAAACTTGAAACCCTGTTTATTCTCCAACTCTTTTTGCAACTCATTTTCCTTCCTCCATACAAGTGGACTATTGCATTGTCCAGACTATTCTTCCAAAATGTTTTGTTATGCAATTACACACTCCCAGTTGGATTATAGCTCCAATTAACTATCTTTATTTTTGGGTGATGCGATATTTATAATTCACCTTTGATTTTATTGCATCAAAATCCCTAGTTAAGTAAAATGTAAATTCCCACATACAAGTAAGGTTTGAATGGTATAATCATCCTTTTGGTTATCTACCTAGACCATGTTATTCCCATCCACCTGATATAGCACCTGAGTATGTTGACTTGACGCTTCATTTTCTTCCAGACCCTCTTTGGCCCATAAACCATCCTTTTCAAATCTTTTTGATACTTATGTTTCATGCATCACATGCATTTTGTCTCACACATTACTCACTACTCGAATTTATTCTGGAGGATTTGTATTCCCCTATTCCAATGGTTTTGTGTCCACCTTCTTTTCTTGTGAGTATGCACCCACCTCTTTCTCTTGTGGGTTTGTGCCCATCTACTTCTCTTGTGTGTCTACATCCACTTGCTTCCATCCACCTCCACCCAAAGGTATTAATACCTCTCATTTATTCTTTCATGTGCACCTCCTTTCATAATAAATGCATCTCCTTCCTTTGATCTTTCACATAAAGTAAATATGCTTGCATGTTATTCTTCCATCTTTCTCTCAAGGGGTACGTTCATGCAGACCTTTCATTGGCCTCATATTTCTCTTTCTTACCTTGCTTAGTTCCCTCCATGGCATTCAAGTTATCATGGGATCCATTGATTCCCATTTTCCCTTCTCTTCCTATTGTTTCACATCCATTTTTTTACACTTACACTGATATCTTATTTAGTCACCATTTCTTTCCAACATCAAGTATAAAGTCTCATGTCTTGTCTTTTATTTATAGTGACTTATTTTCCTTTTGTGAAATAAGAATTTTAGCTTATAGAACAACTTCAATCCGATGCCTCTTTTCCTCTTGTGGCCTCCCTTACATTTTGTCAATGAAAATTGTGCCCTCCTTACCAAATTTGAGTTCATATTATCCAACTTCTTTTAGCAACTCCTTTCTATTGTGTGTAAGTAATATTTCACCTCTGTTAGCTATAAGTTGACTGTCTTTTCCTTTTCACACATATCAACCCTTCATTTTCTTCTAAGGGCACGGCTACAGTATTCACACATCCTATGGCAAGACTCTATATGCAATTTTATTTAATATCTCTTGTGAGTGAATCCTCCCTCTATCGTAAAAACTACATTTAGGCATTCTGACTGGTCTCTCCCCACCATTATTCCTTTCTCCTTTCATGTTTATCTCCCTGGTGTGATACCCCATTGTCTCTAGGATAACTTAGGCTCAAATACAAGCTGACACCTTCTTATCTTCTTTCTCTTAAGCTTCAATAATGTGTCTTATCTAACTCAACTTGCACTCTTATTCAATCCATTTATTTATATAGTTCTCAAAGGGTAAATTATTTCTATTGGTACCTATTCCATATTCTCTCCCTCGGGTGTATGCACTTCACCTTTGCTTATGCTACACTTGAAAAACTGCTTGTAGCAACTCCTTTCTATTGTGTGTAAGTAATATTTCACCTCTGTTAGCTATAAGTTGACTATATTTTCCTTTTCACACATATCAACCCTTCATTTTCTTCTAAGGGCACTACTACAGTATTCACACATCCTATGGCAAGACTCTATATGCAATTTGCTTTAATATCTATTGTGAGTGAATCCTCCCTCTATCGTAAAAACTACATTTAGGCATTCTGACTGGTCTCTCCCCACCATTATTCCTTTCTCCTTTCATGCTTATCTCCCTGGTGTGATACCCCATTGTCTCTAGGATAACTTAGGCTCAAATACAAGCTGACACCTTCTTATCTTTTTTCCCTTAAGCTTCAATAATGTGTCTTATCTAACTCAACTTGCACTCTTTTTCAATCTATTTATTTATATACCTCTCAAAGGGTAAATTATTTCTACTGGTACCTATTCCATATTCTCTCCCTCGGGTGTATGCACTTCACCTTTGCTTATGCTACACTTGACAACTCTTAGTTGCAATCTCAAGAACTCTTCTCCATTCATATCACTTCTAGCTATTTCTTCATATTGTACTTCCTCTAAGGAAGTTTCTTATGTTGGATTAGAATCCTTTGAATCCTTCCCATCATATTTTATGACTCTTGCATTACTTTTGTCCTCCATGAGTATTTTTTTCCTTTAGCGCATTCTCCATGTCACACATAATAATATGTGTGCTCTTTTCAAGGTTTCTCTCTTATCTCCCTATCCATGTGTAGGATAATCCTACACCTTGTGTATCCTTATATGTTTCTACCTTTTGTTATAGAATTATACACCTTGACTTCACCTATGGTGCTCTACTATTTCCATATTTCATCTTGGTTTCCTCTTGCACACCCTCCTTAGGAAATAGAATGTTGAACTCTTTTGTTATTCGACATTGGATCCCACCCTTCTACATTTTCTTGGGGCTCTTCCATCTTGTCACAGGAACCCTTCAAGGACTTCTTACTATTTACATGCCAATGCCTCATGTGTTTTATTTTTCTAATATCATATCTTCCTCACTCTGATGGTTGGGTTTTGTATGTCCCCTCTTGCAACTCTCGAGACTTCTCCATAATTAGATAATGTCTTCAAGATGCACTACTTGGTTCAATATTGTGGAAATCATTTGTTCTAAACTCTACATCCTTTCCTTGCCTCTATATCTCATTTATCTTTGAATTATTCTAGCCCTTTACTGAATTTCCATGTACAAAAAATTTGTGCATACTCCACTCTCATGGAGTCCCCTAAATTATTTTGTGTGAAATAACGCTTGTCATCCAAGACCCATTCCAACATTTCTTATGGGCATTATATACTAGATGAATATTGCACATCCGCTTCCAGTCAATTATATACACACATTCAAGTCTTTGGGGGTTATCTTCCAAGGGCCTCTCCATTATTCTGTATGAGATCTGTTGTTTCCAAAATCAGCTTAGCTCATTTTTGGGAACAACCCGCTATGAAACTTGTTCGTTTCGTCTTTCATCTCTCTAAGTTTGTTTTCGAGACAGATTTTTTTTCTTCTCTCGTTCTCGTCTTGGTCCAACTGCACCTTTCAAAATTCGTAATTTCTTTTTATCACGTCTTCCCCGAAATGTGAAGGTTGTTACGGTCTCGATGCAACTAGGAGACCAAAACCTGCCTCTTTCAAAGTTAGTGTTTCTTTTCTTCTGTTTTCGTGCACGGGCGACAATTTTTGCCGCTAGTGCATTTTACCTTTGAGATGCAAGGGTGGAAATTTTTGCCGCCCCTGCATTTTGACATGCAAGGGCAGAAATTTTTTCCACCCCTGCATCTGAACCTACAAGGGCAGTGAATTTCACCACCCCTACATCGCTTCATTTTTTGTGCATGGCATTTATTGCCGCGCATGGTGGGTTGTTGGGGTCAATTTTTTCCCCATATAATTTGATTTCAGCCTTGTTTTTCTTCATTCTTCCTCCTCTCCTCCTGCCCTTTGCATCTGGACAATCTGGCAAATGGGTAAAAGTGCATTTTGGTGGGTTTAATCTCGTAGTGCACGTATTTTTCTAGGTAAATCTTGTTTTTAGCATTTATTTCCTTTCCTTCCCTCTTCTTAAGCTTTGTTTTTAGTTTTTGTTGTTGTTGGGGGTTTTTATTTTTGTTTTTATTTTTCTCTCCCTCCCCTTTGCCCACAGTTTTCCTGAGCTCTTATTTTTTCCCAAGATTTATGGGCGGCAAATTTCTCACGCCCTTGACTTCCTGGCTTCCTTGCACGGGCGGCAAAATTCACCTCTCGTGCACCCCAAATTTTTGACTTTCTATGCAGGGGCGGTGAATTTTGCCACCCATGCAAACTTTCCCTATAGGGGTGGCGAATTTCATCACCTGTGCAGGCTTTCCCTGTAGGGGCAGCAAATTTTGCCGCCCGTGTAGACTTTTCTTCTATTGTAATATGCAGGGGCAGTGAATTTCACCGCTCATGTATTTTTTTCACCTAATTTATATAACTCTAGAAACTTTTTTCCCTTTTCCATCTTTTTCCTTTCCTCCCCTTTTTCCCCCAATTTTTGACCCAGCCCTGCTAAGTGCTCTTCCTAAAATCATGATCACCTAACGTGCGAATTCCCCAATTTGCTCACTGTTCCCTAATTGCACGATCATGATTGCAGTACTTTCTGAAGGCTCTTGCTCATCAGCCCCTACTCAACTGAGGCAATTTCCGATGTCTGAAACTTCTCCAAAAAAGGCAAAGACCATGAAGTACAAGTACCAGGGCATCTTTTCGATCACTTTAGTTACCTCCAATGTTGATGACATCAAAGACACAGAAATTGGCCACGTGGATATGGTCGAGTTCATGACCCAAACCAAAGCAACTAACCCGAGCTCCGAAATGAGGAGGATCATCAAAAGCAACATTCATCTGGTTATCGCCTTCCCGATGGCAGCACATCATACAGAGTTTGTCCTCCAGTGCGCCCAATTCTACAACAAAGAAACAAGATCAGTCTCAAATGCCAGTGGCAATGTGATAATTCTGCTGGATCCCAAATTTATTGACAAAGTCTTCATGTGCCCTCTTGCTACCGAAGTGCTGAAGATTGACTTCATAGAAGCACAGAAGGAGTATGACAAGGACCGTGAGAGGGCAAAGAAAGTGATGAATAACTGGTGGCTGAAGACCCCCAGAACTAATTTATCTAGATGACCATGGAACTTCCTAAGGAGCGATTTCATTGAAAAATTTGGTGACTTGATCACACTTCTCAGTAGAGTGCGAGGCCTCCCATCTTCCTCACAGTTCTACGAGTGGATGTACCCGTTCATCAAGATCATCCTCCAAGGTAAGCACATCATCTTTTAGGGTGAGCAGATCAGCAACACCCTTCACAAGAAGCTAACCAAAGTACAAACTTCTTCAAATTTCTATATGACTTCATACCTTGTGTACATAGCTGCCTCGATGCGAACTTTTTCAGGTTTGACAACTGAAGGGGACAGAAAGACCACCCCAGTATACTCATATTACCCCAAATTAATACTTCAAGGATCAATTTTCCATTTTAAAAAAGTAAATGACGCTTTTTTTGCAATATTTTTGTGCCTCTTCAACCCTCAGCTCGAACAGAAGAGAGTATTTGATGAGGCTTAAACGATCGTCAACGACTATGGTTGTATGTTCCTTCAATTTTTCACCTTCTGTTATCTTTGGGTTGGCTTTGTCCAAGGCTATCCCTATATGCTCCCAAGATTTCCTTCTGATGGAGCTTTGTCGACAAATAGCTATCATACATACTAGGCAGATGGAGCTGAAAAAGCCAGGTTTTAGATTTTTAGTTGAAATTGGTAGATACTCTATCTTGACAGCAGCCAAAGCCAAAGTCACGGAAACAGAGATGCATCTGGTCACTATGAAACAATTCAAGAGAAGGGACAAATTTGACTATAAGGGAGTCAAGGACATGATCAGACGAAAGACTCAATTCCATGAGCCTATGATCGAAGACATCTGGGTAGACCTGAGGATATCTAAAGAAATCAGAAGGATGGACTATAGCAGACTGACCCTGGAACAAATTGAGTATTTAGGGCTTGCAGAGATTCCCCCCAATCTGGTCGATCATAGGAGAATTATCAATAGCAGGTACCTGGTCGAAAATATTGTTGACTCCCCTCTTCCTCCAATTCAGTGGTCTCAAAAAGAGCTAACTTCTCTAAGAAAGAGATTTGAGCCAATATTGGCTAACACCAATGATTGATTAGTGACCAAAGGGATCATATTGAAAGAATTTATTACGAGATCAGAGGCTAAGTTCCAAGCAGAGATGAGGAAGAAGGCAGAAAATAGGACCAAGAACAAAGGTGATGTTCTTTCCCCATTTAGGCCTCACAAGCCTAGAATCATCTTTGTTTCTAAAAAATCAAAGGTTAATGAAGAGCCAGAATCAGCGGCTAGGGGAGTTGCAGAACAAAGCTCCCAAGAGCAGGCAGCTCAGCAAATGGACTGCCTCAGTCTCCTATGCCATCTCTTTCATCTCTCTCTCCTATCAATGTTCCTTCTTCTAGACCCGCCTCTCCTTCCAAAGTTATATTTGGCGATCCTCAAGGCACTTCTGGAGATACTCTTCGCTCCTCTAGATCTATTCCTAGTTTGGCATCTCCTTCCTTCAATCTGAGAGAAAGTTTGGCCCTTAATCAATCACCTTGATCAATCAACAGCCGATACGGTTTTGCTTGTTACTCCTACTACAACCACTGTTACTACTAGCAGTGCAGATGTTACCATGGTAACACCAACTGCGGGAACTGTTGCCAGAGTAAGTACTCCTCTCCCACCTTAGATGTCACCATTCACGCCTAAAAAAAAGAAGTTAGCCATCTCTCCAGATGACTTCAATTTTGACAAGGTAGTGTCGGTGAAAGCTAAGGCTCCTAAGAGGCCAAGGATCCTCTCAAAATTGGTTGAAAAAAAGGGTCATAAATTTCTAGAAATAGCTAAGCCTCCGTAGGATGCAACCCTTGAAGGTTTTGACATGAGCAGCTATTCCATCTCTCATGTTAAACTTGGCAAAGTTACTCACGAAGGTATGAAAAGTGATCTACAGTCTGCAATAGACATCATGGTCCATAAATTTGACAGAGAAAAGGAGATGAAATACTACTATAAGGCCAAGATGGAGCAGTTGGCGACAGTAATAAGGAAATTCACTCTTCTCCCTGAAGTGGCAACTCTAGAGGCCTTCTCTATAGACGACCCTATCATTCAAAAGGCAGAGAAAACCTACTTGAAAGGAAAAGTGCTGGAGGATTATGTTGAAAAGATACATACTCAGGGAGTTTTTTTACTTACAGAGGTTGCAGAAAAGACATACAAGATGAAGAAGGTAAGGGCAGATTTAGATGACCTTGTCTCTCTTATCTCTCAGGACATTGACAGTACAGAAAAATATCTTAGCAAGTTGAGGGAGATGAAGGATCTGAAGAAAAGCACCTTGATATCTATCGACGTCATTTTCAGCAAAGATTCCTATGTTGAGATCAAAGAGTCACTGATATACAGGATACAGGTACTCAAAGAGTTGATTGAAAATCTCAAATCTTCCAAGGATGCTAGTGAGAAGAGCGACACAGGCATGTTGAATAGAATAGAAGAACTGCCTTGTGACCTCACTTCCAGGGATAACCAATTTCTCTTCAGCCGAAGAAATGATCCATGGTTTCAAGGGGATGATTCAAAGAAATTTTGAAGAGAAAGCCTTCTCAATGACTTCTGTGGACAATATTTTGGATACTCAGTTGACTCTGGAAAATCTAAGATCCAGGTTAACTAGTCATGCTAAGGCAATCAGAGCATTGAAGGATGCTTTAATTAGAGCTAGGGTCATCTTCAAGAGCACAGTTGCACCAGACAGTATAGGAATGCAGGCATCTATTGCTATGTACGATGCTCATCTGAAAAACTCTGGCGGCAAGAGCTAAAACTTTTTCCCCTTCTCTCTTCTTTCCTTATGCACTTTTGTCATGAGAAAAGTGCATGCAATTTTGTAATATGTAATTACATGTAAAAAATTTGGAAAAATATCTCAAAGTCAAAGATGAGTCGTCTTTGACTAAGATATTTTTGTATTTTAATATTTTCTAAGTTTTTGAAATTTCTCCCTATATATAGTGGAGACCTCTTTTGTAATTGGATCTCTGGTAATTGAGAGCAAAAACTCTGCTAAAATTGAGACACTTCTTGAGACTTTGTGCTCAATTTGTAAATCATATTTTGTTAAATGAATGAGAAGCGGGTTTATTTCAGACTTTGTGTTGAAGTTATCTGTGTTATTTAAGAAACAATTCCTATGTCCTCTTTCCTGATAATCTCTTATTTATTTGATTTAATAAGCAAAGTGGGTGTGTTGATATTATCTGAGGGCATTTATAAAAGATAGAAGAGAGACTTTTAGCTACTTTTATTTTTGTGATCCTTTTATCTTTGTAGTTTCAGGTGAGGACTTTGTGCTTCGTTTCACTCTATAGTTACATTTGTTTCGAATCGGTGAAGGAGGCTACACAAGACTTTGTGCTTATGTGAGTTTCCTTGTGAACTTTGTTACTTCAGGTGATTTTTTGCTCTACGTTGGATACCGTTCCTGAAAGAAGAGGAATGTTGTTGGCCAACAACCAAGATTTCTCTCTCTTGTCCCTTGGACATCACCTCTGAAAAAAGAGAGGTGGATGTTGTTTTACCACCCCAAGTATTATTTTTTACTTAATTATATATACATATAGCGTATAAATTTTCATAGGGAACCTCCCCTTGATGAGAGGAGAGATTTACCTCATCCAGATCTAGTAAACCCACATTTTTTAAGGCGTAAATCTCCCTGTGTTGTGGTTGATATACCCATTTTGTCTTTAGTTAATTGACGACAAAATATTCACCCAACAATTTTTGGTGACTCTTCTAGGGACTACGAACGTGCATTTTGAAGCTTCAAGCTTCAACTTGAAGCAGTTTCGGTCCTTTTTTCATTTAAAATCTAGAAACTCCATGCTACACAAGAAGCCAGAGAGCCAAAGGTGTTTTTGACTCCGTGTTTGAGTTGGCACAGCAGAGCAATTTTGATATGTTTCCTCCACCACCTTTCCTCCAATGGTCTAGGAGTTTTTCTCCTATCCTTATCAGGTCACCAACACAAGGTAGAGCTTCTTTTCCTATTGTTAATTGTGCCCTGCCTATAAATACCCCACTAAGATTCGTTATCCCACCATTTAATCCTCTTATCATAATGGCTCAAAGTCCGTGGGGCAATTCCTTTGGTCCTCTTAATTTGACTCCACCCTTGCATGAACTACCTCGTAGTTCTAAAAAAAATCCTAAGTTTTTTGGTGACAGAAAGGTTCGTCCCGATGAGCATATTGCTGCTTTCTCCATAGCATGTGGCGTAATCGGTGTAGATTTTGAAGATGTAGCAGTGAGACTTTTTGTGGAAACCCTGCAAGGCACTACCGCAAATTGGTTCTACCACTTGTAGGCTGGGTCAGTGATTGACTGGGACACTCTCAAAACCAAATTCGAAGCTAGGTTTAAACCTACGAAAGATGCACACGCTTTGTTAGCATAGCTAACCCAGATGAAAAAAGAATTCCAGGAACCCATGAGGGATTTCATAGCTAAATTCAACAAGTTAAGGAACCGGATTCCAACTGTTGCTCAGCCCACGCCGGAGAATCTCAAGTGTTTTTTATCAACTCGCAGTTTCTCGAAGTAAGTTTTCTATTGAGGCGAGCTGGCCCTATGGATCTAGCATTGGCTCAAATTTTAGCTACTGAGATTGAAGATGATCTTATTCTGGCAGGTAAAATTAGAAAGACCCTAGTAAAAATAGATTTTCTTCATCTGCTAAAAGCTCTTCCACAGGCACTATAGATCCTATGGTGTAAAAATTGACAAATAAACTGATAGCTTTAAAGAGACAAATAGCCCAAGGTACGTCTGCTCCCACCTATCGAGATATGCCCAGGAGAACATTATAGAATCAGCAATATCAGGGTAATGCTACCCAGAACCAAGGGTAATTCAATCCCCTGCCTCCCCCTCCAGGGAAATTGGCCATTGAAGCAACACCTGCCAATTCAGCGGTCGGTTATCTAGAGGTTGAACACGACTATTCATTCCAACCTCAGTTAGACCAACAAGATGATGCTAATTCTTTTTATGAACAAGAAGAAGAATTAGCTGGGGACTCCAATATTGGTTTCTTAGATTACCAAGACGAAGCTGGAAGTAAAGGAGAAGGGTTGGATGGATCTTATGTTATTTTCATCAAATTTTAACACCAGTTAGATCCATAGACTGATAAAAGAAAGGTAAAAGAAGAACCCCAGCCAGTAGTTTCCATCGCTAAATGAGGGACTCCATTGCCTCCTCAATCAAAAGATCAGGTAATTCACAAAAAATTAAATACCTCCAATCACCCCATACCTTTCACTTCTATTGCTCAGACCAGTGCCACACCAACTAAAGTTCTAGATGATGGACTCTCTTCCTCTATTTCAAATTCTTTTCAATTATTTGATATAATTGATCACACTAGAAAGACTAAAAATTCAAATGATAGAGATTGAATATATGAGGGCTAACCCAGAACAATATGATAGGTTGGCAGAATATGTGAAAAATAAAGCCGTCCCCGTAGGACAAGATTCTTCAAAGGCCGTTCATGAACCCCTCAAAGATAAATCTGCCCAGAATAATCTTGTCGTGACTCCTCCTATTGCTCCTGAGAAAATAGAACCTTTTTATGTTTCCCTGCTTATAAATGGTTACAAATTGAGTAATTGGATTATAGACTCTGGAGCCTCGGATAATGTCATGCCCGCAAAGGTGGCAGATTCCCTTGGCCTAACTTTGACCAAAACTTTTGGGAGGTATTTTTTTATGGAAAATAAGCAAGTTTCACTCCTTGGTCAGATAAAAGATGCCTAATTTGCTTTCACACTTTTTCCAGAAAAGCAAATAAAAATGATGGTTCTAGTGGCCGATGTTTCAACTTCTTACGGCATCTTGCTCGGGCAAAATTTTTGTAAAGATGTTGGAGGCGAGCTAAGTATAGACTTGTCGAAAGCAAGGATCCCAATTCAAAGTGTTATGAAGAAGTTGCTTCTTGAAAAAGAGGCAAGGTATGTAGTTACCTGATCGTCAGCACTGAAAGCTCAAATTTTATTTGAGTCCTAAAGCATGGGCAATTAATTCCTATCTACAGATGAGATCCATGAGGCATCTGATGAAACTCCTACAGGTGATAACTTGAAATTGTGTTCAGTTGACGTAATGGGAGAATCGACAAAGCAAAATGAACACATGGAAGAACCTTTTCCCCCAAACGAAGAAGTTTTCAAAGAAAAAGCAGTGTCTAACGAGGTATGGACCTTAGAATTTGATGGCAGCTGCTCTTCTACCAGTTCAGGAGCTGGGGTTGTGTTGGTGTCTCCTTAGGGAGATATTGTTCTTTTATCCTATAAATTATAGTTCAATAACACCAACAACACGACTGAGTATGAATCCCTGTTACTCGAATTACAGGCTGTTAGAGAAAAAGGAATTAAATTATTCCATGCTAAAGGGGATGCCGAGTTGGTAGTCTGCTAGGTAAGAAATCTCTATCAGACCAAGAATGAAAGGTTGCACCACTATTGCAATCTAGTCTAGGATCAGATTGAAAATTTTGACGCTTTCAACATCTCCGCCGTTCCAAAAGAATTCAATGACCGGGCAGATGCATTGGCTATCTCTGCTACTCTCTTGGTTCCCCATCCAGATTTTAAGAGAGATAAGTACACTATCGAACTGGTCTTTTGGCCAAGTGTACCTAATAATGCCAGCCATTGGCAAATATTTAACAATGATGATCAAATCATTGCCTTCTTGGAGAAAAAGGATAGTTTTGAACAATTGTATTTTGAAGGTAGTGAGCTCCAGAAATGCGAAGCAGCTTCTGAATCAAACATGAACACAGATGAGGATTTCTTGCAGCTTAAGGGGAATAAGATCCCCAAAGGCCTAGTTTCCCTAGATAAATTGTTTGATAACCATGACAGGTTTATTAAACAACAGCGAACAGATTCAAACTCCTCTCAAGATTTTGATCAGATAAACTTGGGAACCAAGGGAGATCTTAAGATGGTAAACATTGGAAAATGTTGCACTCCCAAGAAGAGATTAAGCTTGCTAGTCTACTTCGCCAATATATAGACGTCTTGGCTTATTTCTATGATGACCTGAAATCACTCAGGCCAAATGGCATTCACCACAACATTCCTTTAAAGACAAACTTTGTACTTTATAGGCAAAAGTCCAAGCAATATAATCCAAAAATCTTAGGTACTATTTTAGCTGAGATACAAAAAATGCTTGATGCCCAGATAATTATCCCAATCCATCACTCCATATGGATTACCAACATAGTGCCTGTCAGAAAGAAGAATGGTGAAATTCAAATTTGCGTTGATTTTAGGAACTTGAATCAGTTATCTTTAAAAGATAACTACCCTCTCCCTATCATGGATCAAGTTCTGTAGATGGTAACAAGGTCAAAAATGTTATCAATGCTGGACGATTTCTCAGGGTACAATCAGATCAAAGTTGAAAAATTAGATCAGCATAAGACGGCCTTCACCACACCTTGGGGAACCTTCGCTTATCAAAGAATGCCTTTTGGTCTGATAAATGTAGGTGCCACATTTCAAAGAGCGATGGATCTCGCTTTCAAGGATGAAATAAAAAAATTCATTGTAGTGTACTTGGATGATCTGACAGTGTTTTCAAAGCATCATTCTGACCATGTCCACTATTTGCAAAGAATACTGGAACGCTGTCGTCAAAACGGTATTTCTTTAAACCCAAAGAAATCTGTCTTTGAGGTAACTGAAGGGAAACTTTTTGAACACATTGTGTCCCAAGAAGGTATTAAAATTGACTCAGAGAGAGTCAAGTCCATCTAGGAACTTACTCTGCCTACTAGCAAGACTGCAGTTCACTCTTTCTTTGAAAAGGTGAATTTTCTTCAGAGATTCATTCCTGAGTTTGCTGAGAAAACTCGCCACATCGTCAATATGATGAAAGGCAATGCTACCTTTAAGTGGACTGCTGAGGGCAAATCAGCATTCAAGGACATCAAAGAAGTAATCGCTCGCGCACCAGTCCTGATTTACCCAGATTACACTAAAAATTTTAAAATATATAGTTATGCTTCCGAACATACACTCTCGGCCATTTTAATTCAACTGAACCAAGAAGGTTTAGAATCTCCTATATCCTTCATGATTTTTCCACTCAAGTTTCATGAGCTAAAATATTCCAACATGGAAAAGCATGCATACGCAGTGGTCAAAGCAGTCAAGCATTTCAGGTTTTATATCCTGAACTCACACACCGAAGTTCTCATGCCTGATGCAACAGTGAAGTCCATTTTGACCTAGCAGGAGTTTGGTACGAGGAGGGGTAATTGGATCACCAAGATTTAGAAGTTTGATCTGGACATCAAACCTACCAAACTCGTGTGGAAAAAGGGTCTTTGCCAGTTGATCACTAACAACATCCCAGATGAAGCAAAAAGTGAAGAAATAGAGATTGAAGGTGTGCCTACGGTCCTCTTTATTGCCACTACTGATGAGTGGTATTCTGATATTGCCCATTTTTTGACATATGGTGAGTGTCCCGCCCATCTTTCCTATAAAGAGAAATGGAATGTTAAATTAAAAGCGGTTGGTTATGTTCTATGGGACAATGGTCTGTACAAAAAGAACCTGGACGGGGGATTTCTTCCTTGTGTTGATAAGGCGCAACAAGAAAAACTCTTAGAGTCTTTCCACAATTTGGCCTGTGGAGGGCATTTTTTTGCACCGATGATAGCACACAAGATTCTATGAGCATAGTATTATTGGCCCACGCTGCTCCAGGATGCCTACAAATGGGTGCGTAGGTGCGAATTGTGTCAATAGTTTGTTGGAAAGCCTAAACTAGTTGCATTGCCTCTCAAGCAAGTAGTAATCGAGGAGCCTTTTCAGCAGTGGGGTATTGACTTCATTGACGCATTCAACCCATCTTCAAGTGTTGGACATGATTATGTCCTCACGGCAATAGATTACTCTACCAAGTGGGTGGAGGCCATCCCAACCAAGCATGCTACGTCTGAAGTGGTGTGCAATTTTCTCAAGGAAAATATCATCTCCTAGTTTTGGGTCCCACTCAAGGTCGTAACAGATAATGCAGCCTATTTTTCATCGCATGAGATTACTCAATTCTATTTTTTGGGATTACCCTATCCCATACTTCAGATTATTTCCCTCAAGGAAATGGTCAAGCAGAATTGAGTAATAAGAACCTGGTCACTATTATCAAGAAGTTGGTAGATGACAATCAGAAAACGTGGCACAAAGCATTGTATGATGCTTTATGGGTGGATAGAATAACACCCAAAAAGGCTATAGGTATGTCGCATTTCCAACTTCTATATGGCTTGAATGCAGAAATCCCCATCACCCTTAAACTACTAGCGCTCAGGTTAACCAAAGCAATCGAAGACTCAACCTTTGAAAGTTTGGTCGACAAAAGAATCATGTGTCTGACCGAGCTGAATGAGTGGCAAGCCATGGTAGTGGATCGGATTACGGCGCATCAAAAATGGGTGAAGGAACTTTTTGATAAAAAATCTAAGGTTCACGAATTCCAAATCGGAGATCAAGTCTGTGGAACAAGAGGCGAGAACCAAAAGGGATGCATGACAAATTTGACTCCTTATGGAGAGGCCCGTTCACCATTTGACAGCTCTATGGTGAGGCTCGCTTCTTGCTGGAATACCAAGATGGAACACCATTTGCACTACCCGATAGTGGGCAACATTTGAAGTTGTTCAATCCTTGAAGCTTAGATGGGGCCATTTGTATATATGTATAGTTTTTACGTTTTGTCTATTTTTATTTCATTTTTGGCTTGACTCCATAGCCCAATGGCTTAGATGAAAGCACTTAGAGATTGGTTTCTACTCCCGTTGATCGATTTAATTAATGAAAGTTTCTCAACAGGAGCCAGTTGTTGTTTCTAAAATCAGCTTAGCTCATTTTTGGAAACAACCCCCTACGAAACTTGTCCGTTTCATCTTTCGTCTCTCTAAGTTTGTTTTCGAGATAGGTTTTTTTTCTTCTCACGTTCTCGTCTTGGTCCAACTACACCTTTCAAAATTTGTAATTTATTTTTATCACGTCTTCCTCGAAACGTGAAGGTTGTTACGGTCTTGATGTGACCAAGAGACCAAACCCTGCCTCTTTCAGAGTTAGTATTTCTTTTCTTCTATTTTCATGCACTGGCAGCAATTTTTGTCGCCCCTGCATCTGAACCTACAAGAGCAACACATTTCGTCACCCCTGTATTGCCTCATTTTTTGTGCATGGCATTTATTTCCATGTGCGATAGGTTTTTGGAGTCGATTTTTGCCCCATATAATCTGATTTTAGCCTTATTTTTTTATTTTTCCTCCTCTCCTCCTGCCCTTTGCATCTGGACAATCCGTCGAATGGGTAAAAGTGTGTTTTGGCAGGTTTAATCTCATAGTGCACGTATTTTTCCAAATAAGTCTTGTTTTTAGCGTTTATTTCCTTTCCTTCCCTCTTCTTAAGCTTTGTTTTCAATTTTTGTTGTTTTTGGGAGTTTTTATTTTTGTTTTTGTTTTTCTCTCCCTCCCCTTTGCCCACAGTTTTTTTGAGCTCTTATTTTTCCCCAAGATTCATGGGCAGTGAATTTCGCGTGCCCTTGACTTTCTGGCTTCCTTACATGGGCAGCAAAATTCATCACCTGTGAGCCCTAAATTTCTGACTTTCTATGCAAGGGCGGCAAATTTTGCCACTCGTGCAGACTTTTCTTGTAAGGGCAGCGAATTTCGCCACCCGTGCAGACTTTTCTTCTATTGTAATATGCAGGGGTGGCGAATTTCGCCGCCCATGTATTTTTTTCACCCAATTTCTATAACTCCCAAAACTTTTCCTCCTTTTCCATATTTTTCCTTTCCTCTCCTTTTTCCCTCAGTTTCTGACCTGGCCTTGCTAAGTGCTCTCCCTGAAATCATGATCACCCAACGTGCGAATTCCCTAATTTGCTCACTGTTTCCTAATTGCACGATCATGATTGCAGTACTTTTTGAAGGATCTTGCTCATCAGCCCCTGCTCAACTGAGGCAATTTTTTATGTCTGAAACTTTTCCAAAAAAGGCAAAGACCATAAAGTATAAGTACCAGGGCGTCTTTTCGATCACTTTGGTTACCTCTAATGTTGATGACATCAGAGACACAGAAATTGGCCACGTGGATATGGCTGAGTTTGTGACCTGAACCAAGGCAACTAACCCAAGCTCCAAAATGAGGAGGATCATCGAAAGCAATATTTATTTGGTTTTCACCTTCCTGGTGGCAGCACATCATACAGAGTTCGTCCTCCAGTGTGCCTAGTTCTACAACAAAGAAACAAGATCAGTCTCAGATGCCAGTGGCAATGTGATAATTCAGCTGGATCCTAAATTTATTGATAAAGTCTTTATGTGCCCTCCTGCTACCGAAGTGTTGAAGATTGACTTCATAGAAGCACAGAAGGAGTATGATAAGGACCCTGAGAGGGCAAAGAAAGTGATGAATAACTGGTGGCTGAAGACCCCCATAACTAATTTATCCATATGGCCGCAGAAATTTTTGAGGAGCGATTTCATTAAAGAAGTTGGTGACTTGATCACCCTTCTCAGCAGAGTGGGAGGCCTCCCGTCTTCTTCACAGTTCTACGAGTGGATGTACCCATTCATCAAGATCATTCTCCAAGGTAAGTACGTCATCTTTTGGGGTGAGCAGATCAGTAATGCCCTTCATAAGCAGTTAACCAAGGTACAAACTTCTTCAAAGTTCTATATGACTTTGTACCTTGTGTACATAGCTGCCTCGATGTGAACCTTTTCAGGTTTGAGAACTGAAGGGGACAGAAAGACCACCCCAGTATACTCATATTACCCCCAGTTAATGCTTCAAAGATCAATTTGCCATTTTAAAAGGGTAAATGATGCTTTTTTATAGTATTTGTGTGCCTCTTTAACCCTCAGCTCGAATAGAAGAGAGTATCTAATGAGGCTTGGATGGTCGTCAATGACTATGGTTGTATGTTCCTTCAATTTCCCACCTTCTGTTATCTTCGGGTTGGCTTTTTCCAAGGCTATCCCTATATGGTCCCCAGGTTTCCTTCTGATAAGTTAGTTTTGATGGAGCTTTGTTGACAAATGGTTGTCGTACATACTAGGCAGATGGAGTTGAAAAAGCCAAGTTTCAAGTTTCTAGTTGAAATTGGCAGATACTCTATCTTGACAGCAGCCAAAGCCAAAGTCATAAAAATAGAGATGCAGCTGATCACTATGAAACAATTCAAGAGAAGGGACAAATTTGACTATAGGGGGGTTAAGGACATGATCAGACGAAAGACTGAATTCCATGAGCCTATGATCAAAGACATCTGGGTAGACCTGAGGACAGCTGAAGAAATCAAGAGGATGGACTATAACAGGCTGACCCTGGAACAAATTGAGTGTTTGGGGCTTGCAGAGATTCCCTCCAATCTGGTCAATGATAGAAGCATTATCAATAGCAGGTACCTGGCCAAAAATATTGCTGACTCCCCTCTTCCTCCAATTCAGTGGTCTCAGAAAGAGCTAACTTCTTTGAGGAAGAGATTTGAGCCAATATTGGCTAACACCAATGATTGGTTATCAACCAAAAGGATCGTACTGAAAGAATTTATTTCAGGATCAGAGGCTGAGTTCCAAACAAAGATGAGAAAGAAGGCAGAAAATAGGACCAAGGAAAAAGGTGATGTTCCTTCCCCATCTAGGCCTCATAAGCCTAGAATCATCTTTGTTTTTAAAAAATCAAAGGTTACTGAAGAGCCAGAATCAACGGCTAGGGGAGTTGTAGAACAAAGCTCCCAAGAGCAAGCAGCTCAGCAAATGGAGACGGATGATAGGCCCTTGGAGCAGCAAAAGACTGAGCCTCTACATTCCCAAGAAGGGGCACAACTGCTTAAAAATGTATCTCCTTATTTGCCTCAGTCTCCTGTGGCATCTCCTTCATCTCTCTCTCCTATCAGTGTTCCTTCTTTTGGAGCTGCCTCTCCTTCCACAGTTATATTTGGCAATCCTCAGGGCACTTCTGGAGATACTCTTCACTCCTCTGGATCTATTCCTAGTTTGGCATCTCCTTCTTTTAATTTGGGAGAAAGTTTGGCCCTTGATCAATCAATGGCCGATACAATTTTGCCTGTTACTCCTACTACAACCACTGTTACTACTAGCAGTGCAGACATTACCATGGTAATACCAGCCATGAGAACTATTGCCTCAGTAAGTACTCCTCTTCCACCTTAGATGTCAGCATTCACGCCTAAAAGAAAGAAGTTAGCCATCTCTCCAGATGACTTCGATTTTGGCAAGGTAGTGCTGGTGAAAGCTAAGGCTCCTAAGAGGCCAAAGATCCTCTCAAAATTGGTTGAGGAAAAGGGGCATAAATTTTTGGAAATAGCTAAGCCTCCATAGGATGCAACCCTTGAGGGTTTTGACATGAGCAGCTATTCCATCTCTCGTGTTGAACTTGGCAAAGTTACTCACGAAGGTGCGAAAAGTGATCTACAGTCTGCAATGGACATCATAGTCCAAAATTTTGATAGAGAAAAGGAGATGAAAGACTACTATAAGGCCAAGACAGAGCAGTTGGCGGCAGTAATAAGGAAATTCACTCTTCCCCCTGAAGCGACGACTCTAAAGGCCTTCTCTATAGACGACCCTATCATTCAAAAGGCAGAGAAAACCTACTTGAAAGGGAAAGTGCTGGAGGATTACGTTGAAAAGATGCATACTCAGGGATTTTACTTACTTATGGAGGTTTCAGAAAAGACAGACAAGATGAAGAAGGTAAGGGCAGATTTAGATGACCTTGTCTCTCTTATCTCTCAGGACATTGACAGTACAGAAAAATATCTTAGCAAGTGGAGGGAGATGAAGGATCTGAAGAAAATTACCTTGATATCTATCGGCGTCATTTTCATCAAATATTCCTATGTTGAGATCAAGGAGTCACTGATATACAGGATATAGGTACTCAAAGAGTTGATTGAAGATCTCAAATCTTCCAAGGATGCTAGTGAGAAGAGCGACACAAGCCTGCTGAATAGACTGGAAGAACTACCTTGTGACCTCACTTCCAGGGATAACTAATTTCTCTTAGCTGAATAAATGATCCAAGGTTTCAAGGGGATGATTCAAAGAGATTTTGAAGAGAAAGCCTTCTCAATGACTTCTGTGGACAATATTTTGGATACTCAGTTGACTCTAGACAATCTAAGATCCAGGTTAACTAGTCATGCTAAGGCAATCAAATCATTGAAGGATGCTTTAATTATAGCCAGGGTCATCTTCAAGAACACAGTTGCACCAGATAGTATAGGAATTTAGGCATCCATTGCTATGTATGATGCTCATCTGAAGAATTTGGCGGCAAGAGCTGAAACTTTTTCCCCTTCTCTCTTCTTTCCTTATGCACTTTTATCATGTGAAAAGTGCATGCAATTTTGTAATATGTAATTACATGTAAAAAATCTAGAAAAATATCTCAAAGTCAAAGATGAGTCATCTTTGACTAAGATATTTTTGTATTTTAATATTTTCTAAGTTTTTGAGATTGCTCCCTATATATAGTGGAGACCTCTTTTGTAATTGGATCTCTGATAATTGAGAGCAAAAACTCTGCTGACATTGAGACACTTCTTGAGACTTTGTGCTCAATTTGTAAATCATATTTTGTTAAATGAATGAAAAGCAGGTTTATTTCAGACTTTGTGTTGAAGTTATCTGTGTTATTTAGGAAACAGTTCTTATGTCCTCTTTCCTGATAATCTCTTATTTATTTGATTTAATAAGCAAAGTGGGTGTGTTGATATTATCTGAGGGTGTTTCTAAAAGATAGAAGAGAGACTTTGAGCTACTTTTATCTTTGTGATCCTTTTATCTTTGTAGTTTTAGGCGAAGACTTTGTGCTTCATTTCACTCTACAGTTACGTTTGTTTCGAATCGGTGAAGGAGGCTACGCAAGACTTTGTGCTTGCATGAGTTTCCTTGTGAACTTTGTTACTTCAGGTGATTTTCTGCTCTACGTTGAATACCGTTCCTGAAATAAGAGGAAAGTTGTTGGCCAACGACTAGGATTTCTCTCTCTTGTCCCTTTGACATCACCTCTGAAAAAAGAGAGGTGGATGTTATTTACCACCCCAAGTATTATTTTTTGCTTAATTATATATACATATAGCGTATATATATTCATAGGGAACCTCCCCTTGATGAGAGGAGAGATTTACCTCATCCAGATCTGGTAAACTCACACTTTTGTGGCATAAATCTCCCTGTGCTATGGTTGATATACCCATTTTTTCCTCAGTTAGTTGATGACAAAATATTCACCCAACAAGATCTACCCTATCTACCCTCTAGATAAATTTTATTTTTACCTACTTCATCTTGTCTTACAACGTTGTAATATGAAGGTTATCTCTTCATAGTATTTGAGATATGTGACTCTAGGTCATGTCTCATCTTGGATTATTGTTGATCCATCTCTCTCTTCTTATCCTTTACCCATATACACTTGATAGAGAACACTTGGCACCTTCTACCCAAACACTAGTTGGAAGATGATTCTACATTTGACTAGCTCAAGATCAATGTTTTTTTAGTCTTTTCCTCTCACACTTATGGACTGCCTCACATTTCATGATTTATATATGATTTCTATTCACACTCATATGGGTTATTATCAGCCTCAAAATATAAAGTATACCCACTTTTGTGCTCTCTGTCATAATTCTAGGCATGTGTTGTGGACTTATGAACCACTGTTGTAAAGTCTCCCTTAAAATCTTATGCAGATCATCTCTCTTAAACCATCACTCTCTACTAACCTTATTATAATGGAGAATTATGTATTGCTATCATCATCACATTCTTTAGTTTGATATCCTTTTCTTTATTTCTCATGTCACCCTTTGTTCTCTACCCACTTCTCACAGGGGAGAAGAATGCCCTGCTAGTTGCCTCACATTCGGCAGTATGCTAGCCTTTATTTATAATTACAGGTTCATCTTTTATCCTACATTTTCCCAAGGTTCATGACATCACTCTAATACCATACTTAACAAATTCAAGATCAAGGTTCCAATGAAGGGATGTTTTACACCATGCAACTATCAAAGTTACTCAAAATAAAACTACGTAAAGGCATATGTTATTAATTAAATCTTAAGGGTGTATATGGATATTATAAGATTCCTATATTATAAAATGGATCTCAATGAATCTATAAACCAGTCCTCAAATTTGATTCTTTATCTCCTCACAATGGCATCCTCAAACTGTCATTCGTTCAAGGTAGCAGGCCTTCTTCCCCACCAAGTCTCCTTCCCTTGTAGGATCACTCCAATAGAGTTTCCTCCTTAGCTTCTAAGTGTTACAATGACCTATTTGGAATCCATATTTATATCCATCCATACATGATTTGGTTGATCTTTCACACAATCAATTGACAACTACAATTAATGGTTCATGAAAAAATCTAAGTCCCTACACAAATCTACATCTCTACCCTAGACTTAGTTTCCCCTTTTATGGACCTAAATCTTCGCCTATATGTTAAATGTAAAATCATATCCATGATAAGTAGATATCAATGGTTATCCCTCTCTATTTTTGTGTCATTTATAGTATTATCCTAACCTATAAATGGCCAAGTGTTGATCCTTGTAGTAGATTGGTCATTATGTTGTCTTTCACTTCCTTGGTTTCTACGCTTGATACTTTGCACCAAATTTTGTGATCCCATGCATTATATTCTCATCACTGTGTGCCAACATAAATTACTATTTTCCTTAAAGCTCCTTTCTTGACGTTCTCAATTTTTTTGTGCTTTCCATGCTTCTCAACTCTTCTACACATCACCTTACCTTTTATGCCCTAATAATGAATATTTGAATTAAGTTTATTTATTCATTGCATCTTCAATGAAATCCTTTGCACCTTATCAAATGTTTGACTTCTTTGTGTGCTATTGTGCGAGTCCTTTTATGCACCTCTTTATAGTCCCTAATGCCTTTCATTACCTTCACACACATTTTTTTCCTTAGTGGTCCAAAATTTGCAACCCTCTTTAGTCTCCAATGCTTTGCACACTTCATATATCTTTCCTCCATGCAAGTGGATTCTTGTGTTGTCCAGAATAGTCTTCCAAACTACTGTGTTATGCAACTGTGCACTCGTATTTGGCTTATTTCTTTAATTGATTGATTATATTTTCGAGTGATGCAATATTGGCAATTCATATGGGATGTTCTTGCATCATAATACTATATGATTGTTCAATAAAAAGAGTGATTGGGTTTGCATTTTTATTTATTTTTTATATGTTTGTTTTCTTTAGAGAGTGAGCATAACTTCCATCAAAGAAGTAAGAAACCATTCATTTGGCCCCCTCAATCCCTCTACATCAATTGGTATTGGAGAAATATTTTCCTTGTTGAATTGAGTTTGTGAGGTTCTTGTCAAGATTAATTTTCAAGTTGTGAAATAGAATCCTACATTGTTTTGAAGATATAACACACATAGAAATATGTCTTATATGAGAAATGTAACATATAATTGCACATTTGGCACAATTATTAAAATTAATACAAGTGATATTATGTGTAATAGATATTTCAAAAAGGATTTAAGCTTTTTTTTTAGGTAAGTAATTATGAATGATCTGCACCATAAGGCCCAGGACTAAGTGTGTGGGGGACAACTAAGTTTTGGTTGTACAGAATGAATGGGAAAAGCTAATTTATAAATAAATAACTAAGCACATTCAATGGAACGAAACTCTTACTTTTAGGAAATATAACTTGTATTCATTAATAGAGTATAGGAAAAACTAGTATAATGTGCCACAGTACATGTTTTATAGAGTAGATACGCAGAGCATGCTATTTGTGTTATGACTATGTGGAGCATCAACCTTAGACTGGTTATGTATATTACATATTTATAAAAGTAGAATACAAAAGTGGTTACAATCGATATCATTTACCAAGAAGATGATTGGGTTGGTTCATCTTCCAGGCTAGATGATAGTTGGTGAACCCCTTGGAGCACATGGTCGAGGTGAGTTGACACACGGATTTTCTATGGAATCCAAGAAGTTAGAAAGGCATAGGGAAATATTAACTATGAATAAAGACTGTGAGGCATGTAGGTCTATGAGTTGTAGAGTGCATAGAATTTGGTGTGTTGGCACAAAACTTGTGTGATGTACAATCACTGAGGCACACGGGTCTACAAGTTATGGTGTGAAATTAAAAGGTGTTCAATGCTATAAGCTAGGGCATAAAACTATTAGATATACTATATTATAAGTGCAAGGGGTGTATAATTCAATAGGTAAGTGCAAGACTTGTGCGGCATGTGAGATTGTGAGTTATGAAGTACGTAGAATTCTATGATATGGCACAGGAATTATGTGTATGACTTTGAAGAAAATTATAGTAAGGAGTTCACAATATTGGGTGAGAGGTGTGTGCCTTATCTATTAGATTAAATGAGGAGTAATCTTGACTAAGTGAGAGTTACGAACAGATCATTCATCCTTTGTTGAAGAGCAATGGTCTCCATTACATCGATGTATAGTTACACAAACTATACTTGAATTTGCTATGAGTCTACCACTTGGATTGATCATCATATTTACTAACCTTGATCACTTATAAAAGTTATGCATGCCATTGTGGGTGCATGTGTCATCACATCAATGATCTAATCCTTCTCTATAGGGTGAAAGTGTTAAGGATCTAAATTAGAAGGATATTGTGTCACAGATGGATCAATAAGTGACAAAGTGTAAGGATTGAGAAACTCCACATTAAAGACTGCGTTCATGTTAAAATATTGAGGTAGATCGAGAACAAAGGCATTCTCACCATCTGCATGCAAAATGGTGTAAGGACCATAACGTAGAGGCTTGATCTTTCAATGTGGACCTTTGAAGCATTCCATTTGAAGTTGTAACCAAACTTAATCACCAACTCATAATGAATTATTAGTATCCTTCATGATAGTAAAGGTACCATAGGCATGTGTTTTTGTGTTTTTGGGGTAATATTTGCCTCCCCTACTACTTTTTTCACCTCCATGATCATTTCTATTCCCTGTGTTTTATGGATTTTTTGGAAATTATGAGTACACTCTCGATTGACCAAGTGTGTATTGGTAAACTCATGGTTACCATTTTTTGTGGGTCCTTAAACACCATCCCCATGTTTCCCTAATGTTTTTGTCCTATTTTAGCATTATAAAAAGAATTTTGAAGAAAGATCAAGTGTTGTTTTTGCTTTAAAACCTTCTCATTATTGGCACACATTTGCTTAACAGCTTGAACAATGCAACTAATGTAAAAAACTATAAGGTATTGGACCATGGAATAATTTACAGAGTGTCCATGGCAAACATGATTTTAAAATTATATCAATCAGTAATGAGAGATAGAAAAAATAAAAAACCTTAATTAACCTAGGGTTTTATGTTCATAGATCAGGTTCACCAAATATTTAACCCTAAATTGGATAAGAGGATTATTATATCCTTTGTGTGGTATAAGGGTCAAGAATATATAAATGACAATGCACATAAAAGATAAAATTTTAGTAGTCTATATAAAAGACTTGGAGGTCACTAAGCAAATCAATTTCACAATGGTGGAAAATCAGGTTGAAAGGCATATAATAGTGTAGACAAATTATGAGGTGGCATGTGGTGAATGTAACTTGAATAGGAACAACATCCCAGGTTCCAGTAGGAACAACAGTATGCAGTCCTCTGACTATACTATACATTCATCTAACTGTATGATGTAGCCACCCAACTACATAATGTAGTCACCTGACTGTATGATGTGAATACCCAATTGCATAATGATAGTGCATCTATTTGACTTCATAATACAACCATCCAAATGTATGATATAGTCTTCTGATTACACGATGCAATCCTCTGATTGTAGGATGTAGTCATCTCACTACATCATCCAATGGTCTGTCTACATGTGTAGTCATGTGGTTGTATGATGTAGTCATCCAAATACATCATGCAATCATTTGAATGTAAGATACAGTCATCTAACTATGTCATCTAGTCATCATCTATAGGATATAATCACTCGACTGCATCAACCAATTGTCCATCTATAAGATATAGTCCCTTGACTACATCATCCAGTCATTTGTCTATATATTGTAGATAGTTGCCTGCTTCAGCTAGTCCCCTCTAATCACCTATATAAGGCATCCACACTATCTTCTAAGACCTTATTGTAGTCACCTGAATGTTGGTTATAAAAACTTAACAATAGATACTAGTGCTTGAGATAGTTTAATGTACTCAAAGAATGAATACCATCAGGGCAGGAAGTTTAATATATTATATATAGCGGTGAAATGCCTCTAAATTAGCTTTGTTGGTACCGATTACATACATTTATAATATGAAATTTATTTTAAAATGTAGGTGAGCCAAATCTTAAATTTAAATTCTACCTTAAATTTTAGGCGATCCCAAGTTGTCATCTACCCCACAAAATCATCAAATACCAACTTTAAAAAATAGAATATTCATGAATTAACGAAGATTCACCACTAAAAAACTTTAGCACAAAGATGATAATCAAATCTACAATAGGCCAATTGGGTGCTAAACTTAAATATAAGCATTAACTAAATTTTTTATGTGGAGTATAGGTTAAATATAGAAAATATGACTAAGTTATGTATGGAAATGACAAATAAATAATATACTTAGCTAGTTCTGATGCTAATATAGTGTTATATCATAAACAAGTAAGAAATAGGTTGGGAGATGATTTTGGAACAATTATCAGATTCTGGGTTTGACACTTCTCATGCTCTAGATAGTAACATCAACCTAGAATGGTTGTGTTGATGTTACCGTCTAGGTTCAACATAAGTGTCATGTACAAAATACTTGCTTAAAAGAGATGCGACCATCTAGATGCTTTTAAGTTTGACTTCATCTTCACTCTGGTGCACTCAGATCTAGGTCATGGATTATTGCTCTTCGTGAATTTACAAAACCCTAATTATTTATCATCATGGTGACCTTGAAAAAAATGAGTTAGTGGGCATACGATGTCAAGTTGATCCAAATAGCACACTATCATAGGGAATTACCTACATAGCCAATACTCTAGAAGAGGGCCTCAAACTCAAGTAATTATCCCCTATGTGTTGGCTTTTGTGTGAATCATGCAATATGTGCAAAGCAAGTACAATAGTGATCTAACTTGTAACTTGGAAAATCAGGCACTTGGGTTGATCTTTTAGTACTTCATATCTGTATTGTGTTATATGTATGACTGGTATGGAAATAGATAAGCTTTGTTTAATTGATGTTCTTTGAAAACTCTTTGGTGAGAATAATTTGTATTGTTACCATATTGCTAGGTGAGGAATGGATAAGGGTTAATCTTATATTTATATCAATCCTTTTTGAGAAGTAACTCACATTAAAGCACTTAGGCCAACTATTAAGATATGTTTTGTTTGTAAAATATATAACTTTAGGGCATTGGACACGTGTGTCAGGTCAAGACACTAACATTGACACTAGTGTCTATCCCAAACATTAGTGTCTAGGGAGTAGGAATGTAGGTACATGTTCAAAACATACAGAGATAGAAGATAAGTATATTTTAAGAATTTTGGACAAGCTAGAAGTATTAAATCATCAACATAAAACTGATCAAATTAAGAGATATAGGCCAAGGGACACAAGATAGAACATATGCAAGACTTGCAAAAGTGGGAAAGGTCCAGAACTGAGAGGAATAGCTAAGGTCTAAGTTTGTCAAGTGTACAAGATAGAGGTGCTATACAATTCATAAATATCATATACAACAAGTTTAGAGATTGGACATTACCTATGGAATCAACATGTTATCTACACCTTCGCTCCCTACATCCCTAGAAGATCCCCAATAACATATAATTTTTTTTATATAATGTATTTAAAAAACAAAATCGATGGTCAAATTTAATAGATTTATTTTTTGGTTATTTTAAATTTAGGAATTCCATCAAAACTATAATTTCAATATAACCTTTCCTGTCGATTAAAAAAATGTTAATAGCTACCTCTTTTGAGGACTTATGAATTACAATTTTTTTATACAATTTTTTTATATTGGGAGTGTCTTCTCTTAAATATTAAGACATTATATTTTCATACATTTAAATGAATATGTACATAAAAAATATATGGTTTTCTAATTTTTAAACCTCTGACATTTCATGGCCTACAATAATTTTTACTGATCAAATATAATCTAAAATCCAAAAACTAGGTTACAACCTATCAATTTCCAAACCTGATTTCCATAATACTCTATGACGGAAGAGTGTTATGATTTTATAAAACGTTGAAAATTCGATTTTATTCCATTTTTATGTTGGGATAAAATAAAAAAAAGGTTGTATTGTTGTAAATGTTTGTTTCCAATGCTGCAAACTCGTGAGTGAAAGGGTTCAAAAATGAGACTGCATATTGGTAGGTTTTGTAATAGACACTCTAACCTTTGTGTACTAGGAAGTTGGGCCTCATGATATGCATTGTGTTCTGACCCAAAGATATATAAATATATATTGTTGTGATGTGTTTTGAGTTATACTCGATCTTTAGAAAATGTATATTGCTTTTACTTCTAAATGCTTGACATTGTTTTGGATTAAAAAATGATAAACAAATTTTATTGAACTTAGGAAAAAAGGAAACAAATATAAAATAAAACTCAGACATTTAAATGAATTAAGATACACAACCACCCTCCATAGTGTGAGTGCAAAAAATTTCAACCGTTATTGACCTCAATATCTTGAAACTTGTGGATTTCTAAAAGGTTTAAAATGACTTTAAAAATGTGTGGGAGTAGGGGAGTAACTTTTGGAAAACTTGCAAAACATCAACAAATAATTATCCCTTTTATACATAGATTATCATTTCCAACAAAATAACAAGCATTTATAAGAAGACCTACAAAGCTAAAGCCACCAATTTTATATGTACATTCGACCATTGAATAGTTTCATCGAGATGAGAGGTAGGCATGAACAATAGTCCATGAGATAATATTTATAACCTTAGTGCCTGCACCACTACATCCAATGCATAGAGGATTGCCACTAACCATGTAGGATAGGGAAATGATTTTGTCTCAAAGACCCTTCACAAGGTTTGGTCTCATTTAGGTTTGTTAAAAGACCTGGTCCCATGGTGCTATTAAAAACCATGAAACTCGTGGTTGAGACCCTCTTAAACTTTAGCGCTAGAAGTTGTACGGCTTTCATGCAAAACCCTCAAATAACTAGATGACCTAATATAATCCAAGGTCAGCTATGCACACAAGTTTATTTTGAAACTGGAAATGCATGCAACAAGATATACTCTCAACTTATCATGCAGTCTTCCTTCTTCACCATTTTGAGGGAAGAATTATTATAATTTTACTATGTTGAACATTAACATGGAAGACACGGTAAGGTATGGAACACCATTCATATAAATTTTCCTTCAAAATACCAATGTGATGTAGTAGAAAGATGTGTCTACCTTCAATTTCTTTGTCAGCGACAATGGACAAAATTAGTTAATTATTAAATATTTTTTTAAGGGTCTATAACAATGGTAGATTGTATGAAAGGCTATGATAATGTCCATGATCTTTTCATGTATAGTGGTATTAGTTTCCATTGATCAAGAGTGATGTCTAAATTTTTTCATTATATGCATGTCTATTGATATAATAAAACCTTTGAAAGTAGATATATTTTATTTTATATTATCTATCTTTTGTATAAAGAAATTAATAAAATAATTTAAAATATTCAATAGTTCTTCATTTGTGTATTATGTGTTACATCCATTTTATTAATTTATCAAAAAGTTAAGTAGGAAGTGAATCAACAAGTGTGATAATAGTACTATAGCTAATAGTTGTCCCAAAGGTGTAAGTTATGTTCGAATGGATGAAATTATCTATTTTAATAAAGGGGGGTTTTGTAAAGCAAAAAAGTGTAAATTGACAATCATACCTCACTCAAAACTCATGATCAATGACTTCATCTCACCTTTTTACTCGAAACATTACGCAAAAGGAATCTAATATTGTTGGTGGAGTTGACAGTAGCAAATGAGGTGGTGTGTTACTTCATACAATACGTTGATGAGTTGTGCCAAGAGGAGACATTTCATTTCACAATGACCTCGAGCAATAGTAAAGTGGTGGGGAATGACAAGGCCATACAAAACATGAAAGTGATGAAATATTTCAAGGTTAGTTTGGAGGTGATGAGAGGGGAAATAATAGTTTTTTCAAGTGGTAGACTGTAAGAAGCGTAGATAATACACGTCCAAAGTTTAATAATGACAATCCATACCTACTAATGAATTTTTACCTTCCACCGAACTATTTCAATTACCCAAGACATGATTGAAACAACTGTCATCTCAATGAAAACAAGTGTCAATATCCAACAACTATGCTAAAAATGTAAAGAATGCACCATGTGTCAAATTAGATGAGTCTAAAATTAAGGAGCTGAAAATTATGTTGATTTAATTATATTAAACTAAATTAGATGACTCTAAAACTAATTAGATGAAAAATGGAAAGGCTTCCTCAATGAAATATTCCTTTTATATAACATAATCGATCGATGAAGAATGTCATATATAAATAGATACGAGTATAAATATTTCACAAATTATTTCCATTCTCCTTATTAATAATACTAATAGTAGCCATTGCATTCATAACAGTAGTGGTAATTTATATTTATTTGGTGAATGGAAGAAAGGCAAAATTATATCCAAGACCAAAAGCGATGCCAATTTTGGGTAGTCTGATGGACTTGAATCCTTCCCAGTCTTTGCATACTCTCACTAAGTGTTATGGCAATCTGATGTATGTCAAATTAGGCGCCACTCAATGTTTATACCTTCATATATGGACATTGTAATTGCCATGCTAAAGACCTCTAAATCTAATTTATGTAATAGATCACAAAATGGCAACGTTGCAGCAAATGTACTCTTATATAATAGAAACAATATTAGTTGGTTCTTCCAATAGACAATGTTGTGAAAGATTTACATTTTTCATATTTGAAACCATAAATGTTTAGAGGAGTGGTTGGAATCCAAAGAAGAAGAAATAAAAATGTTGCTTTCCTCCATCTTCAAACAATAAGGTAAAGTGATTGCTCTCAATGTCGGATATTTCCTTAATGTCTTCACCTCTAATGTTATTGTATAGTTGACACTGAAGATGAGAATTTTCAATGATAATAATGTAGATGATATTATTAATGATTTTGAGTAATGACGTTTGATAGTGACAATATAAAATATAATGAATACATGTGTTGTACACTTGGTAAACATCCAAGGCACGGGCAGAATGTAAAAAATGGACACAATCTTATTTAAAGAGGAATAAAAATAAAATTACTCTAAAAAATTATTAGACGATGGATTAGATGAAAAATGGAAAGGCTTCCTCAAAGAAAGACACTTTTGACATAAAAGATATATTCAATTAACACACTTTAAAATAAAATAAATGCAAAGCTAAAACGATAAGACTTTTTAATAGCCATCTAAAAAAAATTGTATTTATTTGCGTGTAGCTCTTGAGAGCTACAAGCTTTGAAACAGTTTTCAATGTTGGACATGGACAACTACTATAGATTTACAAACTAAAATTAAAATTGAAATTATAGCTTGTTTCCACATTTCAATAGAACACCATTTTTCAAGTTATAAACAATTCTTGATTTCAACATATTATGGCAAGAAATCAAATAAGAAACTTGTCTAATATTATAAATATATTAAATCATGCAATTTAACAACTAATAAAATGTTTGTGGGCCATATTAATTGTTTCCAATGTATTATTATTCCATGTTTCATGCCCATATTTTTTACCCTAATAAATTAAAAAATAAACTTCATTTCTCACTCTTAAGAGACATTACTTTCTATTTTGTCTGCTCCCTTATTTACATCGAAGAATGCACATTCTAAATTTACGAGGATGCATGTCAAATATATAATAGGGAAGTGCAAAATGCCATGAAATATATAAGATAAAATAAATTTTAAATCCATGATATAAAAATATCAACTTATGGATGGTTTTTTGCTTTGATTGAGGAGAGAGGAGAGTATATACCACTTATGATCTACGGGCTTTTAGGGTTTCCCCTACCTCTCATCACACCATCGATATGTCTGATCTAGGCAAAAGTCATTGATAGCACATTTATTGCGCTGAGTTAGGATACACATCCATCCTTTGGATGGTTAGTTACCTTCCCCTATATTAAATGGTCATTGCCAACCCTCTTGCATTGTTTGATGCAGGTACGATCGATAAGATCTAGAGAAATCATGGCATCGAAACAAGCTCAAAAGTTTGCCCCCAAAGTTTAACATGAGGTATTGATTCTGACTCTGATACTCATCTTCTAGATGTGGTTCTGAATTTACCAGAGTTTGATAACCTGTCATTATTTTAAAAAATTTACCTTAGTTTCTTACTTTGTGGGTCGAGTTCCTCCGGAGAGCATTTTGAAACAATGGGGTCACAACCATTGGCAAGGCCATGGAATGAAACTAGGAGTCCAAAACCTCACCAAAGGTTTCTCCCTATTTCGTTTCACAATTCTTGAACACTGTAGAGTCATTGTTAACCATGGCCTATGGTTTATTCTCAACACCTTAGTTATTTTTTCCTTTGGACCAGAGACTTCTAAGTCTCTAAACAAGCTAAGCTTAAAATCCTAGTATGGGTAGAGTTTCTAGGCTTACCTCTATCCCTATGGAATTTTTAGACCATCGTATCAAGCCTCTACATTGCTTTATCTACCATGAACAACCAAAGTTATATGCAGTCTGGCCCTAGAGAAGGGTTTGTGTCAAAATTGACCTCGCCAAAGAATTCATCAAAAAAAAAATTAGGAAATAATAGGTTCTCTCAGCATGTGTTCTATATTAACCTTCCAAACACTTGTTTCAGGTGCTAAACTTCAAACCACATGATTAGGGAGTGTCCTCTAATGATCCCCACTCTTGCAGTCCCTCAGGGAAAAATTTGGTTTGAGACAAAACCCACATCCTCTAATGGGTGGACCACAATTTCCAACAGGGAAAATATTATTCCATGTAGAAATGATACACCTCAGTGAATTGTATCCCAACCCTCAGGTGGTCCATGTTCGTTATCCCCTTCTAGTAAAGCCCTTACACTATCTCAAGTTAAATCCCTACCTCCCATCTCCCAATCACCATAGGGAGTTGATCAGTTTGTGTCTACGCCATCTCCCATTCCTACAACACCTTTGTCATAACCCCTTCTAGGGGTGACTGATTGAGATTCAGATTTGGGGCTTGTAATCCTCAACTGTAAGGTTGGAATGCACCGTTCATGTAGTCCCTCTCTCTCTATAGATGAGGATTATGTGTCACATAAAAGGAAACCCTTAAAGCTATGAGATTTTTCCCTCCCAAGGTCGGCTTTCAGATTTTGTGGAATTTACTCTACTCTAGAGATGGTTAGCTAGTTCCCTCCCATACGCACATTGGATTCTATGTGGTGACTTTAACATGATTGAATATGCAAAATACGAATAAGGTCACCTTCCCATGAGATGGTTTTGAAGATAACCGAAACCTTGGTTCTATATGCAAAATAAACTTGAGGTATTTGACCTAAATCATTATAGAAAGATGATTCAAATTTCTTGTGGTCCACTTGGTCCAACTTCCATCACGGAGAAGATCGGATCCTCAAATGCCTTGACCGTGCTCTCCTTATTGAGCAAGATCTTTTCTTCTTTGCTCTCATTTATGGATGACTTATGTCTATCATTCTAGACTCTTTCTTCTCTAACCACCATCCCATCTATTTTTGCATAAATTGGTCTTCCCTTTAATTTAAACCTAAGGGTTACCAGTTCTACCTCAACACTACCCATCTCAAGCATAAGCAAACTGTGGATCATATCACCAGTATTTGGAATCTAGCCCCCAGGGCCATAGGGGACACTAGTTTGATTGAGTGGTGGTCTGATGTTATACCCTGCACCACCTTTTTTGTGTGGATATATGGCAAACAAGTGGCTATTTTTAGGCAGAACCTTTAGAATGGTACAAACCGTGAATACCTTAAGTTTTTATAGGAGTTAGACATTACACATTTAAACTCACATTTACAAGCTTAGGGCACCATGTGGAGGCATAAGCTCCAAGTTGTGGAGGCTTGCAAGGCCAGTGGATCCTAACTTAGAGCAATGATGCATTGGTTGAAGGTAGGAGACAAAGTGACCAAAGAAATTTTTTCTCTCTTTCGGTCAAGACAAGTTACTGATAAAATCAAAACCATATAAGTGCTTCATATAGGCTTACCAGACTTCTAGATATCCTCCAAGATTTTATCCATCACTACCATGGTGTCTTTGCGACACAACCTTTGTCCCCTGCTTGTGAGGCTACCCTTTCCCAATGCCTTGATGTGGTCCTCTATAAGCTCTCAGAAGCTCATAGATTTCCCTATGATAGACTTTTTAATATTAATGACCTTAAGGAATCTATTATGTAGATGGCCTCTGATAAAGCCCCAAGTATTGATGTCTTTCTTTGTGAATTCTATCAAACTTTGTGGGATATTGTTGGACCTAATCTTCATAGAGTTTATTCTAAAGTGGTCCTGACCAACTTCTCAGTCCACCTCATCAATCAAGGAAACATCAAGTTCATCCCCAAGGTAGGGGATCTTGAAATAATTATCAATTGGAGACTCATCACTTTGTTGAATGTATCCTAAAAAATCATAACCAAAACTTTTGCTCTCAGAATTAAGCACTTACTTTCCTTAATTGTGCAAAGTGCGCAAATTAGTTTCATTCAACATAGATATATTCTAGATAATGTTATTGCTATATGGGAAGGCGTAGAATGGGCTAGAATATCCAACTAGAAGCCCTTTTTCATCAATATTGACTTTGAGAAAGCCTATGACTGAATAGAGTGGCCTTTTATTATAATTATACTATGAACATTGGAATTTGGCCCCAAGTTTATTTACACTGTCAATATGCTTTTTCAGGGTGTTGGGACCAACATCACCATCAATGGTTCCCAGTTTCAACACTTTGAGCTCCATAAGTCTATCAAATAAGGTTCCCCTCTAGCCCCTTTGTTTTATTTGTTGGTTGCTGAAGGTTTTAGCTATCTTTTGACCAATTATGCTTCCAAGGGTCTAGTCAAAAGGATCTTTCTACCTAATTCAGACCACCATCTAATCAATCGGCACTTTGTTGATGACTCCTTCCTCACCATACATGGGGATGAAAGCTTTGTCAAACATGTCATGGAATGTTTATATATTTTTTACCTTGTTTTTTAATCATCTATCCAATGGCGTAAAACTCAGTACTTCTACCAAACTTTATCACCCAAACCTCCTTGGTTGGAGGGATATATGTAGAAATGGATCCATTTGATGGTTTTATTTGAATTTTTATCCATTCTTTTTTATTTCAGAGCCTCTCCTATAGAGTTGTGGTCCTATGAAGTTCAAAGAGTGGAGAAAAAAATGTCTTTTTGATCACTAACCCTTCGACCTTAGCCAAAAATTTTCAAATTTAATCTAAAAATACTGCTACTCATGTTTACTATTCATCTTGTTGGGCCCCTAGATTAAGAAGCTTCCATGAGATTTTTTATGGGCCAATTATGGACACCAGGTATTTCATTGAGTCTCTTGGGCCATTTATTATCGTCCGGAAGACGCTGACGGGTTGGGGATTATTGACATAAAGCTTTAAGGAACCGCTCTTGGTGCTAAATGGATCATCAGAAGACTAGAAGGTGATGAACCCTAAGAAAATTTACTACACCAATGCATTTCTCAAGGTTGCCCTCTTGGTAGAAAATCCTAGCAAGGCATAGTGTTTCACAAAGCACTTATATCACTAGTGTCTATCAAAGTAAAGGGCATGTTTTTCATGCAATGTATTTGTAAGGCTTGGGAAAAGCTCAAACATCACCTTATTTGGGTGGGGAAGGGGTTTAAAATTGACCTTCCACTAAACTCCGAGTCATTATGGTGGTCTCCTCAGTTGACCTTCCACAATGTCTTTTTTTTCATGGTTCCTTAGATCAAAAGCTTAAGGGTCTTTAATAAAGGCATTCTCACGATTGATGATTTGTTATATAAGTTCTCTAGGGACTTACTTCCTTGGACTATGCTAAACGTCAAATTCCATCTTAATGAGGAACATGTAGAAACCATTGTTGAATTATAGAGTTTCATAAGTACTTGCACAAGATTGGAGTTTCCTCTCTCACGCCATGGTGGAAAGACTAGTCTTCACCCACAACCATGCCATTTCATCATTATTATCTTCGATTGGGTTAAAATTGATTATTCCCTCAGCATATTGACACAAAGTCTCTTAATCTCCGATGGTCTCTCTAATCCCTTCAACAGGGTTGGGCCAAGGGATTTGATAACATTTGGGTGGCTTGTATTGAACCCAAAAAGGCACATTTCTTTTGGTGTATTCTTTTCCAAGGTTTACCCATAGTAAATTAACGCAAGCAAATGTGGGTTCTTAATCCCACTTGTCCATCCTGTCAAACCCTAGAAACCATTAAACCCCTCTTTTGATTTTTCCCACATGCTCAATCAACCCGGAGATGAATTCATACCTTTTTCAAACCTTTCAGAATCAAAATATTCAATTAGAAAATGGCTTTCTTAGGGAAATCTAATCTATTCCCTGCAAGATATAACAAATTCTAGAAAATTTTCTGTACTAATATTTTATTTTAGATTTAGAAATCTAAAAATCAATCATGTTTTAATAATAATATTATGAAAAAAATGTAACTAAAAAAATTGTGATTGCTAACGTTACCCTCAAAATTCAAAGTCAAATGAATAAGGTCTGACTCGAACTTCATCATTTGAAGATTCTCTTGGACCACTGGGGGAATGCACTTTGAGCAGTGAACCATGAGCCACCAAATCCCCTGCGTCGTCGCTCCTCTCTTGGGGGTCATAGGGGCAAGGGGAAGCACCCCCATTCTTGCAACCAAAGGTATCGAAGTTGGAGAAGCTCCTCTCCTCATTTTGTTAGACATCTCCTCTGAGAATATCTAATAAAAATAGAGATAGTGGTGGTGGTGGTGGGGGGCACAGAGTGGAAGTCCCCTCAATAAAACAAGTTCTTGCATCTGGGGCTAGCCATCTCTCCCTCCTATCAAGATTTGCAAATACAAATTGATGCTAACACTAACCAACAAATTGATGGTTGGGACCCCCTCCCTATAAATGAAGATACCTCGCGACCTAAAAGCACTTGATTGGGAAGCCTCAAGGCCCTCTGCCTCCACCTCCTCTGGCCACCGTGTTTGCAACCGCTGCTTGATGTGTTTATTGATGTTTGTGCTATCTTATTATTATTATTTTTATTGATATGTACTTGAATTAATTTAATTATAATTTCCCACTGATTGTCGCCAATTACTCCGGTATTTGGTTTCTCCTAATGATTTTTTAGCTCAATTTGGCATGATGGTTGGGACCCCCTCCCTGTAAATGAAGATCCCTCAACCTAAGATCACTAGGGAGGGAAGCCTCAGGGCCCTCTGCCTCCATCTCCTCCGGCCATCATGTTTGCAACCACTGCTTAATGTGATTATTGATGTTTGTGTTATCTTTTTGTGATTGATATGTACTTGAATTAATTTATAGTTTCCACATTAATTTATAGTTTTCCACTGATTGTCCCTTGTTACTATAGTATTTGGTTTCTCCTAAAGATTTTTTAGCTCAATTTGACATTCAAAGTGTAACTTTTCCACCCATTTTTTTATGACTTGACATTATACAGTTAATTTTTTCTTTAAATTAATAAAAGCACTTTTCAATCGAAAAAAAAAATCAACTTAATCATGTTGAATGAAAAAAATTGAAACATGATCTTAAATTTAATTAATTAATTAATAATTAGAATGAACACACTCTGTATCAACATTCAAGACTATATAACACACCCCTCTCTTCTCAATCAACCACTTTAAACTCCCTTGATGCATATACATAATATTACTGCAATGTTGATCGCATTCTTGGGTATTGTTTCCATGTAATTTGGAATTGTTTGAACACCCATGATTGAAACAAATTCTCCCATCTTCCAACATACTAAAAGATGTGTTCACGTACCATTTATGGATTTTAGGGCGAAAATAATAGCTCTGCTCCATAAAACAAGATAAAAACATTGAAATTTAATCATTATTATCATATATATATCACACTGGTGATTGCTTAAACAAGGTCAATAATTTATTACAAAATATCATTGACGTTACCCTCAAACCAAAAGGGAGCACCACTCGTCACTGTCCCATGATCGAAACATGTCATGGACTCCACCTTGTCCACAATCTCAACACACATCTACCACCCTACATAATTTTGCTACATATGATGTAGCATTAGATGGCTTTGTGGCCATGCTAACCAACATAGAGGCTCTAACTATTGGAGAGTGTAGATGGTTGTTGCATGGTAATTCCATCCTCTCAAATAAAAATACATATTGCGCACCCCTAAGGTCTTAGGTCTCACCAGGGGCATCAATGATGTCAGAGGTGTTGGACCATGGTCAGAGTGTTCCAATTACAAAGAAGTGATAATGGGTATGGTGAACACAAGAATATATTCTGAAAACACGTGTTTCCATGATGGATGGCTAGCCCTATTCCTTTTAGATGGAAGGGTAAATGTGAAAATGGAGAAACACAAATTTTTGTGCAATCCTTGCGATTTTATTACAATTACAGAAGTATTCATCTCCACAGTTAGAATACTTGCGTTTGACATGTAACCATCCAAAACAAATACACAACTTTCGTTAAAGAACTATTCTATTAATTTTAGAGGACACTGCAACGTCAAATAAGAAACATTATTCCTTGTAACGCCACCATTTTACAAAGAACTAATGTTTCATTGATCGCATATTTTGACACATTAAATATTCCTGGCTGATTTTGACATACTACTCTTGTCGTTAGGTTCCACCTAAAATGTGTTTTAAAAGAAATATGTCCAGCACTAATTTGTTAGACACAGAACAAACCAATGGGAAGCCACAATGAATCAATCAATATAAAGCCGCAATGAATGAACCAAATGGGAAGCAAGAATAGGAACAGGCCATGTTTAAAGATGAATTTATGATAGGAACTTGTCAATGAAAATATTTTTGCTGTAAAAATATCAAAAACTATGAAATCTAATAGAATGTTTAAAATTTGAATCATATAAAAACAATAAAACTAACAAAACAAAGTTCATTTTGAAAGAATTAAATTTTAAGATAAAAAATAATTAAAGATATTTTGAAATTTAGTTAGCTCAATTACTTATTTATTTTTAACAAAAGGAAAATTAAATGTAGTAGTGCCCATAAACACATAAACATCACATAATTATTTTATTTATTTTTAAAATCTTATCTTTAATTGGGTTATAAATATTAAAACTTGTAAAAAAAGGGTTTTTCAAAAAATTTAACTTATTAATTTTAAATAGACATATTTTTTTGTTTTTTTCTTTAAATCATATACTTAAATTGTGTCATAAATATTTTAAAATTCTATAAAAAAAATTAAAGGATTTATCTTATTAATTTTAAATAAAAATAAAATTTAAGTAAATTATTTCATTAAATGATATATATTATAACACACAATTTTAATAGCCCATAAATATCTATGAACTAAAAGCTGTTAAATATTTTAATACTCAATAATTTAATATGTAATTTTAAATATTATTATTATTATTATTTATTGTATATTATGCGCTTAAAAATCTGGTAGACAGCCTTGATGAAGAGCAAGGCTCGAACCTGAGATGTTTTGCACCCCAGCCTGTGGCCGATATTACTACTTATTTGAATGAGTAACAAATTTATAATTAAAAATTGTGAATTTTAAACTATTTTAAAGCTACCTACCTCAAAGATGCTACAAGATCTCCACATGTCATATCTGCATGAACTTACCCTTCTCAAATTTGTTTTAAATATAATCATTGTTGTTTTCAAATTTCAAAAATACATTTTTACAAATTCTGTACGATATCATCGTGGAACACCGTAAACGTGCCATTGCTAGTCCCATACGCACTTCGACAACATTCCACTTTCGAATCAATTCATGAATTGGCTTCCTCGAACGTTGCACTGGAGAAATTTTCTGTAGCAAGGAGTGCAAATGAATGTGATAGTGCATTGGATTTTGCAAATTCGATCAACAAAAATTTCTACGAAAATTTTAGAAAAAGCCTGGTTGCAGCCATTAACACTCTCGTAAACCTCGATCATTCGAAATTTAAATTCAGTTTAATCTTACACGAAACAAAGGAGTTCATTAATCTGTATGGCCAATAGCAACTAAACCCCCACTGTTAATTAAACCCAAATAGAACATTAGCCCTTACGAAGTCAGGCGGATCTCAATTGCATCAGACACAAATCTTTTACGCTTTAATTTTCTGGCAGGAGGGTGACTGTCATCAGCGACTACAGCAGACCCTGTAAACCAAATTACATGCATTTTATCGTTGAAGTCTGTTCATGTCCCCACTTTCTGCCTTACATCTGCCACATATATTTATCAAATATAAAAAAAGGAAGAACTTCATCACTACTTTACATACCTGATATCGGGGAAGTATTACTTAAATTACCAGGTGGAGGCAAATACCCAAAATAGCCCACCTGTTGAGTTGAAAATTTGCCGGTGCAACCTTCAGGAGTAGACTGTATAATATTAACAGGCACCTGATAACTCGTACTTAACCGCTGTAGGCTGCTAGTTTTTTTAACTCGGGGTGATTTCCTTACAGCAGCAAACTATTCAAGCAATATACACTCACTAAGCTTTCTGGATTTGTTCAGACAAAAAAACGAAATAATGGGTGTTTAAGTATGGAGGGCTCACATTAAAGTGCAGGGGCTTGCCAAAGAGATTGACTAATCCTGAGAATAATTTTATTGCATAAATAGCACTCTCCTTTGTGGTATATTCTGCAAATCCAAAGCCCTGTGGTTGTTTTGAATTTTTGTTTCTTGGGATGGACACTCCTGCCAGTGGCCCTGCTTGAACCATCACTTCATATAGCATTCTCTGCTCCACTTTCTCATCCAGGTTACCTGCTGATACAAACATCGCAGCTTACCAGCTACTTCATCACAGATCAGAATTAAACTGCCAAAAAATAGTATGTCGAGTTGAAGAAGATACAGAATGAAAGAATGAGACAAATACCTATATACACTGTATTGGACGACATGCTAGATCCCTGGCTGCCAAGTAGAGCTCTGTGAAGTAATGGAAGATGGAGGAGATCTTCCACTTAATAGCTAGCTGAGCAATTGTTCCCTAGTGTAGAACACTAAATGTAAATGACAGATATGGAGTAATGATGGTACATTGGCTGCGGACAATAATTTCCGGCTGGATACTTCAAATTTTAAGATGTGGTGGAGTCTCTTTTCAGTATTAATTGAATTTAGGGTGCCGTGTTTTTCATGATTAGTCTGATTTAGTGTGCAGTCAAATCGATAAAATATGGCACTCCATTCGAAAACTTCGGGGAAATGATTCCCGACTTGATTTGGGTTATTTCTGTACGTGGAATATTAATTATTGTGTATTGATAATACTAATTATATTTGGATTATTTTTTCTTACTTATTATTATTATTTTTTATTAAAGGTAAATCAGAGGGTGTTGAGAGGGCCCATAATCTGGTACAAAGGAGAAAATAGATAAAATAATGAAAGATTTATGAAATGCTTTTACGAATTGTAAATAAAGAAGAGAAATAAAATAAAAGTTTTTATAACGAAAAACAAAAACACATCACAACAAGAAGAAAATGGCAAAAGCTATTAAAAAGAACAAAGCCAAAATACAATTAAGACTTTTCATCTCCATATTCCTTTTGCGATCTGAGAGTCATGTTCAGAGGTTCTTTGTTCTTCTTAGTTTTTCCTTTTTTTTTGGTACTCACCTTCGTCCATTCCCCTCCTTCACCTAAATCTAGGAAAATAAGAATGGACAATTCAAGAGCTTCCCCAGAGGTTTGATTCAATAAGGGAATCCTAACTGGCAAATATTCACCTTCAATAATGGGTAATGGAGTATGATCATTCGACCCCTCTTTAGATTCATAGTTGTTATTCATATCAGATTCCTTAGCCACGACCTCCCCACACGAAGCTAAAGGTTTCAAAAGTGTTTTCGAAGCGATTTATGGGATTTCACTTTCCTTTTCACTCTCAATTTCCTTGTCAAGACTTGTTTCAGTCTCAGGGTCACTACCATCAATGTCACAGTCATCTAAGTTATCCTTCCACCATGATGCTTCCTTATTCCTCTTTACCAATCCAAAAGCGGCAACCAGATGCCTTGTATTGAATCATTTATGACAACGGAAAGGCATGCCCTCATAATCGAGAGGTTGTTTCTAGATTCTATCATGGATCTTCAAATCAATGAATGCTCGCGGACCTATAGAAAGATTCACATTGACCAGTATTCAGGGAAATGTGGAGTGGTGCATCCACTTAGTGTTTTCATCAATCAATAAACATTCACCTAATGAATCTCTAATTACTTTCAGAGCTTCATTAAACCAAAACTAAAATGGAAGATGGGGAAACCTTGCCCAGATTGGTTTGACATCAAAGTGGATGAAAATCTAGATGCCATGGCTTCATAACAAGAAAGCTCGTCCCAGGGCTAACAATTTTGAAAAAAGAGTTTATATCTTCCAAATAGAGAAAAAAACAACAAAAAAATCCTTTGGCACAGGGAAATATAAAAAATTTACCTTTCAAATCCCATGTTTCTGCTATCCAATGGTACAAATCCAAAAAAGACGGCCATGAACTAGTGAACTGACAAATCAAATCGTGTTGAAAGAGACTTTTCTCTTTCAAGAATCTCTTTCAATGGTTTTCCTTCAAAAACTATCGAGGGAAGGGTTTTGGCAGGTGTGAGGGATTTCTTTTTAGTCTATTTTTTATAACTTTCACAAATGTGGGACAAGCCGTATCCCCTGCCTTTGACACCACCCTTTGACCAATGCCATAGATTTTACATTAAACAACACCCCCAGAAGGGATGACTACATTCCTTTAGCATCTATTGTCTCTATCACATGCAAAAACCTCTCCAAATCAAACATAGCCTTAGGGCTTTTAGTCAACAAATCTGTATGGATATGATCCCCTATCTTAGCATGAAAATAAGGCATCACAAATGATGCAATCATCGTTATGGATGTAGTCACCACCATGGAGACATTCAGCTCAGGATAGCGATCAAGGTCCACTATGGAGACCTTCAGCTCAGGATAGCAATTAGGGTTCAATTCCATAGCAAAAAGCTCCTTCCAAATAGTTACAACCTAACAAAATGAACAATATTATTTTAATTATGAAAAAAGCAATGAAAGGACCTATATTTTATATTATATTATCTATCTCTTTTATAGAGGAATTCAGAGAGGCAATTGTACATGGGATGCACAATGTAAACGTTGATAGAGCAATAAAAATGAAACCAATTCAATAAAGAGGGAGCTTTGACAGGGATATAGTCGTTGCTCTTCTTCTTCCCAATATAGATGTACGTTCCACCTTACATTCTTGCATATCAATCAAAAGATAAAGGAGTGAAAAATGAAGACCCTACAAGAATCACACTCTTAACATTACAATAATAGTTATGATCTCACATTCAATAATACCATTATCAATTTTTATTTTTTTCAATATTAGTCCCTATGATTTATATATTGTTAGAGACCATGTCATTTTCAATGGAATTTTTCTAAAGAATGCCTTGAGTTATGATAGAAATCGGTGCATATTAAGGATTATTTGCATCCCATGTTAGCCCTATTTATTTTGTCATATATAGAACCTCAAACATTGGAAATTAAAGTGGGTTGGTCCTAGATATATAAACTATAGCACGAATTTTATCATTAGCATCATCGACCAACCCAAACTCAACCTACAAATTTGCTCTAAGCCTAATTTTTTATTCTTTGATAGAATAATTATATTCTCTAAATGGTCATCATCATGGTCTCCATAGTTCCTTTCCATGGTATGAATTATGTTTCTCTATGTAATAAGCATATTTAATGATCTCATAATTTCTTTGTTATGTGTTGAAGCAAAAGTATTTGTTGCATATAAATGAGTTGATAAATGAAATGAGAGTTCTAATTTAGAAGATAAGTAACTATATGCTATGTTGACAAGTTTGAACTCATAGGTCAAACTGTCACCCCTACAATTTAAAACTTTGCTTTTAATTTTCTTTTTACCTTTTCAGGCATGAAAATATCCAATAGATACATTTTGCAGCAGTTTCATCAAGTTGTTCAAGTGATTATAGCAGTTTTAGTGATAAAAAGTCCTATTTTGAGGCTATTTATGCAGTTATTCAAGATGAAATTGATCTTTAGGCATATTCATGACCTTATTTATTCATTAAAAAATCAAATCCATGATTTGGAAGGAGTTTTAGGTGTCAAAATGAATAAAATTGACTTATCTCCCATATCGACCTCCTTGGTAGCTCTATGAAGGCCATCGGTTTTTGCTCAGTACAGGCAAGAGAGAGAGATTCAAGTCCAAATATATTGGGTAATTATAGGTACCTTAATTACCTTCAAGTTATTGGCATTGGTTGTCAAATTCATCCTCCCATCTTTATGAACAATCACTAAGAGTGTAAGGGGTCACTATGACCTAGTCATCCAGACAGGGTCTAGGTTTATCTCTGTTTATTCACTCCAGAGCTCGATGGAGAAAAATGTTTTTAAGGGGATGATTTTAGGGTTTAATAGTATCTTTTTCATTTTCGACTCATCTACTACTTTGCCTTGGTAAGGGGTATTTTGACAAGAAATCAGTTAATTGTCTTAAACATGAGATTTAGCAGTTTTCAAGCATTTTTTATATAATAGTTGAATGTATTCATATTAAAAGGTTTATTAAGTCCATGCTTCAGGTAAAATGCATCTTTTTCATCTAATCAAAAGGTTAAGGTACATTCATCTTGAGGAGGGTCTTCCTTGAGGTATCATGAGTAAGATTGGCTCTTCCACAAGGTACAGTTGTAGGTCTAATGAAATTCTCAATGTGTGAGAGTATCTTAGTGAGGTTATCACAATTTTTAAGGGATTATAAAATATTATAAATTTCAAATTTACCATTGGATTATATTCTATATGAGTTCTTAAGATCATGCTCTCTTAAAAAGCTCAAAATATCTCTTGTAGGCCTAATGACCAGACTAGATGGTTATCATGGTTGGTAATAGAACATTTTGAGGATTTATGAAGATGAAGGAATTTGATTGGAGAGTAGGAACTTGTTTCTTAATGTTCATATGTTCTTCATGGTGAAGGAAGATGAGTTCAAGAGAGAAAGTGGACCACTTTGGAGCCTCTAATGCCTAATAACATAGTCATAACTATGTATGGTTGTATGACCAACTTGTGAGACCTTCCAAAGGACTATGTACCTTCATGAATGTGTTTATGAGGTGTTAAATGGATATTAAATGTGGTCTAGGATGAGTGAAGAGATAAGAATGCTCATAAGGTCACCCAGGCACATCAAAACCATATAAGAAAACCTCCTCTAAGGCCTATTTAGAAGAGTTTAAGGTAATTTAGCAGGTTTTAAGGTAAATACCAAATGTTGGTCTCCATGTTTATCAATATTTCTAATGCCTCTTCAAGTTGAATCAAGATTACCTTAACTCATTCAATGTTTTTGGCATTGTATTTGTCATGTCACTAGCCAACTCACATAAGTTAGCAAGTTTTAAGGTAAATACCAAATGTTGGTCTCCATGCTTATCAAGCTTTTGAATGCCTCTTCAAGTTGAATCAAGATTACCTTAAATCATTCAATGTTTTTAGCATCATATTTTTCATGTTGCTAGCCAACTCACATGCCTATCTACAATCCATATAAACTCAAAATAGGTACCTACAACAATCCTCTATTTTAAGACTGTATTTTTTAAGGAAGCATCATGAATTTAAGAGTCATTGAGGTAATGTTTCCATTGGGAGTTCTAGAATGAGATCATGCTAGTATTTGGGTAGACTGAGATCATATAACAAGTACCATGACACTTTTCAGTCAATAGTTTGTACATTGAGTAAAATATTAACCTACAACAGTCGTCTAAAGTAAGGCTTACCTCAATGAGTATTATGTTGAATCATGGAGAGGTGGTTTTCAAGTTTGAAGTCATAAATATGATAAATAGAAGTCCTAAATATTATAAATTATGTTTTTATGTCTTGGGACCTTAAGGTGGAATAAGATGACAATATACACCTATAGAAAACTCAGAAATACACACCTACAACCAGCTTGAGAGTCTGACTGAGCTTGAAGAACTTAGAACTTGAAAGAGCTTAATGGTGAATTTCACAAGGAGTTTCAATAATTACCTGAAGTTTGTATGAGTTATATATAATATCTTCAAGGAGCTTCAATAATAAAGCCTCTCAAAGAGCATACACATGTAGGTTGAACCTACAGTCAAGTGAAGAGAACATAGTCAACTATGTGATAGATGGTGAGGAGACTTGTGTTAGGGAAAGGATATTAAAGGTTTAGATACCTTTGAAATATGTTAAGAGACTCTAAATATATGTCATAGACCTATTTAAGGTCTGATTCCAGTCAAATTTTTCCATACATACTTACAAGATCAGTGAATCTACACTCACAATCAACATAATCCAACAGTCAATCAAAGAAATGGATGAGGACATTGACAGGGGTCACACATGAAATGGTAATGAGTGAGTTTGGAGATATTGTTGGATGATATCACTTATTGGATATATTTTACATTATAATATATAAAAATACCATATTCATAAGAAGGCAGAACTTAGAACTAACACCATCCTTTAGAGCACTACAAGCCCACTTACAAACAAAGTGTGAGAGAACGTGTTTCTCACTAAGATTTTGAAGAATGGAAATGGAAAGAGAGTGTGGATGAACTTATAAATACCTCCATCAAATTATTTTATCCATCTCAAAGGGAGAGAGACTCAGAACTGATCTCTAGGGTCAATAAGCACAATTTGCATAAAAACCCTCAATGGTGGCACAATGGTGGAATTCAAGGTTTTAACCCCACTTTGAAGGTCAATACATATACATCATCATGTCAAGTCATTTTAATGAACCATGTAAAAAAAATTTAAATCTTGATTTGATATCAAAGTGATTTTTTGGGTCTTAAGACCCAAAATGGCCTTTCTCGGCCTTATCATGCATAATCACCAGCCTAAGTGAGCCGTTTGTAGGGGTTAGAACATCTTGCAGGAGAATCATGGTAACTTTAGGTTTATTGACGTGTTTAAGGGGGTCCTATGCTTCAAAATAATGTATTTGGTTCATCCATTTGGTCCTGCAACTTCATGAACAATCAATTGGAATGCAAACAACCTTGCTTTGCTTGATAAAGAGCTTGAAGAGGTCATTTGGTTTGCTCAAAAATTTTATGACAAGCTACATGGGAACTCAAGACTTTAGGATATTTTATAGGGGTCCCCCTACCACAAATTATTTTCATTGGTTTTTGGAAAGGATCCCTATCCTTTATGAACCAATGTTAAGAACTTAAACCCCTTAAAACCCACCTTAAACCCTTTAATTGACCTGACTGGAGAGATATGCCTCTTAATTCTCTCAAATGAAAGAGTTTGAATTCCAAATGATCTTGATCATGTTCTCAACTCTCCTAAGCTTTACTTCCATATATTTTTTCATAGGTGCAGGTATAATACCGTACGGTACAATTCAAAATAGAAAATTTTAACCCTGTTTGTGAAGGTATAGATAGTAGAGTGGAAACAAAACCATTTGGAGATGTTTTTTGGGGATTAATATAGGTTTTATGATCATCCAAAAGGTTCTACATGTCTCCCAAAGAGTTACACTTCCCTTGCAAGTTGGCCACTAGCTCAATAGGTAAGAGAACTCAGTTTTGCAAGTCCAAAGGTATGGTCAAGGCTTAAGAGTGCCTTAAAGGAATTAAGTCTCAAGGAGTGAGTTATGTAGGGGTCCTAAAGGTCTCATCAGGTCACATTCAAGCATTAAAACCTAAAATTTTCTTCCAAAGCATCTCCAACAACACCTCAAGCATACAAAACCATATAGGCTTGCAAATGACCATTTCATGGTTTGCCAATCTACACAACTTACCATAACATGAAATTTGGAATGGAGGATGTTCTTAGGATAGGAAAAGTGAATAAATCAATTTTGGTCATTTTCACATGTGTGGTGGCCATTTGGGCCAAATTTATCTTTTTAGGCTTAGGAGGCCTAATTGAAGAGAGAAATGACATAAAAAGAGTACTTACACTTGAAGTTAGCTCATGAAATTTTGTATGAATCTATTAGGGGATAGAGGTTACTCAAAAAAATTCTCTATTTGTCAAGGTGATCCATACATTATTCTGGACAAGGAGCTTTACCAGTTTTTAGGGTTAATGGGTGAAAAAGCATGCTATAGGATCAAAATTGCATCTTCTAAAGAGTTTGATGGATCTAAATGCCTTATTGGAGGTATTAATTAATGTTTAGGAACCATACATGGAATATATTTACCTGATTCAAAGAGAAACCTAATTTTCTCTCTTCTACACCTCATTGCAAAGGAATAGTTTAAGTGATCAAAGCACTAAATGAATACATAAAAGTTCTTCTAAGGGATTTATTGATGTTTATCTCTCCCTCCTATGCCTAATAAAGTATGAATAATTCAATTTCAGTTGGAATAAGGATTCAAAGGACATTTAAGTGGTTGAAAAGGTCTCAAGGACTCCTAACAAGACCCTCTTTCCTTCCAATGCCTAGTCAAAGAAGACAAAGTCAAAGCAATTGAAGAAGCCTTCTAACAACCCAAGAAATATGGAGAGACCTCATTAATGTCTTAGGATAATATTTCAATGGAGAGAGTAATGAATATTTGACTAATCCTTTAAGGTCTATTTTCAAGGAGGTGACTTCTTCAACAAGAATATAGAGGTAGACAAGCAAAGATCTAGGAGGTTGTATGTGTCAAAGACTAGAAATGAATGTTTATGAATCATTCAACCTTCCAAACAAGTCTCCCTAAAACTCTATGCCACTTTTGTGAAATGAGAAAAGAGATAATCAAGGGATTACTACGTTAGAGTTGGAAAAAGACTAAGGGGATGTCACATTTCCTATTTTTTGGGGTTGCCTTGTCTCTTTCTCTCCTTTCTCATTATCTCTATATGTAAGCCTATTTTTGGCATTTAAAAGAATATTTAACCTAAGTTGTGGCAAGGCCATGCTAAAAAAACACTTTTACTTGCCTCTTTTGAATGAATAATATTGAATTCATGCCTCCTTAAAGCTTATGACTAGTGTATGCTAATGGTTAGTTGATGAATGACAATGATCATGTATGATTCCTTTAATTTGTGTCCTTTCCTCTTTACCTATTTGTAGGTGTTAGTTCATCCTTACAGGATACATAGTGTGTTTTAATCATATTGTATGTATGACAAGTGTAAGCTTTCCTTGGTGTCTTTGAGAGACCTATTGATCAGTTGCCTTAGATCATTCATCAAGTTGAGCCTCTATGTGAAATACTGATGTTTGAAGACCTTCATTTGAGAAGTGCAATTAGGTCCATATCTCTATTCATCCTTCTTAGTGCGTATTAAACAAGTGGAGGACACATTTTGGTGTATCACCTCAGTTAGATAGGTTTTCATTTCATTTTACCTTCTTCTCTTTTCCCTTGCAAGCTAGTAGTGTAGAGTAGAGATCCTAACTGATACATCAAGGGGAACTAGCCCTTATAATCTAGAGAGATTCAATCCATCTATTAGGCCACCCACATCCTAGGATTGTCTTCATGTTACTTCAAACTATGAAGGCTTGAAACTACCTTCACAGAGGTGCAAGTCTAGTAGATAACATGTTCAAAACATTAATAATTTACAGTCTTCAATAGAAGTTGTTTAAGGATGCCTCTATTTATGAGAGAAATTAGTACATATTAAGGATTATTTTTATCCCATGTTAGACCTATATTTTTACATATGTAAGACCTCAAACATTGAAAACTCAAGTGGATTAGTCCCAATTCTATAAAATATAATATAAATTTTACCATTAACATCATTGACTAACCCAAACTCAACCCACAAATTTGCTCTAAGAATAATTTATTGTTTTTTTATAGAAGAATTGGTCATCGTCAGATTCTTCAAAGTTCCTTTCCATGGTATGATTTGTGTTGTTTAGTGTAATAAGTATATTTAATGATCTCATAATTTCCTTGATATGTTTTGAAGCCAAAGTATTTATTGCATATAAATGAGTTGATAAATGTAATCAGAGTTTTCATTTAGAAGATAAGTAACAATATGTTCAAGACATTAATAATTTCTAGTCTTCAACTTTTCAATAGTGGATTTCAGAAAGCCACATGGCTTGGATCAAATCCTTTTTTACATAAAATTTTGCATAATGTAATAATGATTGTTGGGGCCTAGTTTCGGCCAATCTTATGCACATCTTCTCAAATACCAACAATTAACCTTCTCACACTAGCATATCACGCAAGGGAACCTTTCATGGTCACCCAAAGCACAGAGAATGGAATCGAGGTAGGTTGGGGGTATTTTCAAGTAGTGTTGGTGAGTGCATTTCCTTGCATGCACATGAACCTATAATGCACTTGGTATAAAATGGGGTCAAGTTCATAGCCTCATGCACACATCTCACATGCATATGGGTGTTTAGTATGATCTTGATATTACTCTATTATTGCAAACTAATGAACTAATATGTGCAAGAATATAATGACACTATTGTGTCCAATTATTCATTCCTCTAATATGCAAGGCATTACAAATTATAACAAAACATTAATATAATTACAATAAAAGTTGTATATCATGGTCAAAACAACCAAGTACATAGTCATAGTAAAAACAAAATGGTTTATTTTATTAAAGCTTATGATTACAGGACACTCATGGTGCTTATAATGCTACAGGTTATCACTCACATTCCTATATATGCTTTTTACTATCCATATAGTTTATGTGGCACCCTAATTACAATCTGGTAGTGTATCTCCAAAGGATTCATGAACATTTATTCCCTCTCTCGAGTTAATGTCTTTTATGGGCTTCCAAGATCCTTGCGGGACACTTAGTATCTCAATGACTACTAATTAGCAATTATTGCTCTAGTCTGTTTGAAGATATCTACCTTACCATATTTCATCACTTCTTAACTATCTGTTTGTAAGGTGTGAAGTCATTATTCATTGTCACTATTCATGAATCACTATTCATGGTGATGTTGATGGTTAGTGATGTGGTTGATTGATGATGTGACAGGGCCCATAGAGGGTCCCAAGTGTGATCAAGTTGATTTGATGGGAGTGGGGCCTATCACTCCACCAAGACACATAGGTTTGTCCTTAGTAGTCACATAGGTGTTGCCTTGTGGTGCAAAAGTTAAGAGGTCAAGTGTGGGGTTCCATATGTGGTGGCTCTAAGATTCCACATGTCTAGAGAAAGTCAAAAGGTGATTGCAACACCTTTTGTACTTCATGTGCACATGGGAGGAAGAAGACATAAGACCATTTTTATTGATTGATGTCATATGTGTGAGTGGGGCGCCATCTTTGGAAGCACATGTAGGTGGATGGATTTTGTCTAAAGTAGAGCATCTACTTTGTTTACCCTTGGAGATGAAGACAAGAATAACATTATTGAGTGTTTGGAATCACTTGTGGAAATGGGGTGCAAGTATTGGAGCCACATGGAGGTGGCACATGTTATTGTTAAAGGAGGATCTATTTTGATGACTTTTGAAACATGAGGATAACCACCACTATTAAGGATTACTATTCACCCATGTGTTGATAATTTTTTGGTTTCACTATTGCATTCTTTCTCCCGTCTCTCTTTTATGTTGTAAATGATATAAATCATGAAGCTCTCCATTATATTTCTCATCCAGTTAGTGGATCATGCAAGCTTGTGCTTGCATGCTTGGAGGTTTGATCTTGAAAGCTATGTTATGCTTGGTTCACAACCTAAATATTTCACATGTAAGCATTGATTGCTTAGCATGTTATAACTATAAGGAGTTTCTAAAGAAGATATTGTAGAAGAAGTTGATGTTGATGTTAATATGAAGTCTGGAAGTTGTTATTTGCCCCATGGTTTTTCCTTTCACATTGCAAGGTTTCCATGTACATCTTGTGTAATGTGTTCCCTCTTGTCTCTCATGTCTTGTAGCTTATTTTTATGCATTATTTACTTGCACTATAGGATATATATTATTGATACTAACATGTAGCATTAGAGATATTTTATTCCTAACAATTGGTATCAAAGCCATGTTGAAAACTCCTATTTGTGAGTGTTGTATGTTGTTGGATGGTTTATGCAAGTGGAAGCTACTATGATAGGAGGAGAGACCAAGTTCAAGAGTTAAAAAAAAACTTTATTTTGGTAGGTATCTCTTTGTGGAGCTATGAAGGATCTCTCGATGAAGATTCTAATCTCTTCATGTTGCTGAGGAGAAGCCCTTAGCTAATTGGAGAAGAAGTTAAAAAAGCTTTGCCAGACAAGTCAGTAACCTACATAATATTTATCATTTGCCCCAATTTTTTCCTTGCACATTGCAAGGTTTCCATGTACATCTTGTGTAATGTGTTCCCTCTTGTCTCTCCTGTTTTTTAGCTTATTTTTACGCATTACTTACTTACACTGTAGGATATATCTTATTTATCCTAACATGTAGCATTAGAGATATGTTATTCCTAACAATTGGTATCAAATCCATGTTGAAAACTCCTATTTGTTAGTGTTGTATGTTGTTGGATGGTTTGTGCAAGTGGAAGCTACTATGATAGGAGGAGAGACCAAGTTCAAGAGTTAAAAAAAACTTTGTTTTGGTAGGTATCTGTCTATGGAGCTATGAACGATCTCTTGGTGAATATTCTAATCTATTCATTTTGCTAAGAAGAAGCCCGTAGCTGAGTGGAGAAGAAGTTGAAAAAGATTTGCCAGATATGTTAGTAACCTACACAATATTCTTGTTGAAGATGAAGCAATTGTATATCTTGAGGATCAAGTTGGTCTCTTTTAGAGGAGGTTGAGGACAAGGCATGACCTTATTGTGGTTCTTGGCAAAAAAATAAGAAGGTGTGTATGATGTAGTATCCTACTTACCACATGTTATTAGCCAAGATGTTGAAAACAAAAATCCATGCAAAAGAAAGAGGTACAAATAAACTTAAAGATGTACCTATTTTGAAGTAGTTGAGGATGAGGAAGATGAAGATGCAGATGAATAAGTGAGACCTATTATCCCCATAAGGAGAAGGTCATGTGTTTGGACATGCAGTAGAGCAGTGATGCATTTTGGATGCATTTTTAGGCTTGAAAATGTGTTAGGTGCATTGATGAACTGAGTAACATGATGAATTCCTTAGAGCTATGATTGGTCCACTTGTGTCATGTTTGGCATGATTGGTAGTTGAAGGCTACATGCAAAATATCAATTGAGACCTAGTGTTCCTAGAAGGAGAAGGCTAGTGTTGACCATATAACTCAAGGTGTTGGAGTGTTGTGCATACTTTTGTGGTGTTGGCCACATAGAACAATGCATGAAGTAATGCTAGAGGCACATGAGTTAGTGTTTTGGCAATATTTAGTGGAGAAGGATGCATTTTGAATGCAAGCTCAAAAAATCAATAGGTGCAATGATGGACTGAGTAGCGCGATGACTTCCCAAGAGCTATGATTGGTCCAATGAACTTGTGCCATGTTCATAGCTAGAAGGCTATACAAAGAAGCCTAGTTTTGACTTTTATGAGATCTTCTCTCCTCATTACTATCAAGAGTGTTATGTGCATTGATTGTTGTTTAAGTATTTGGAGTAATGTGATTCCTACATGGTGATCTCTCTTAGAGAGAAAAAGATAGACTGATGAGACAAAAATTTATTGGTTTCCATATCAAAGAAGTCACTATATGGGTTTCCAGTAGACGTGCTGAGGGAGTACAAGATATTTAGTACCTTCATAGAGAGCCAAAAAATTTAATATAAGTTATCTCTATGTGTTGTTAACATGTTGGATGCAGGACCCATCATGATCACTCTTTTGATGGCTCAATGACTAGGACGTGATGAAGATGATAGGAGGAACAAACCAAGGATAGAGATGTACAAGGATGGGAAAGCAAGGAAGTACCCCACTTATTATATTTTGATTTATCTTCCCATGAGTGTCCTAGAAAAGGAGAACACACATTCTATCTTGTGTATTAGATTCATTAGGAGTAGGAAGCTTCATGATACCATGGTGAGCACTAAAGTAGATATTCCCAAGCAATGGGAGTTATGAGCGGTTCATGGTATAATCCCAATTGGCGGATTGGTCTATGGAGAAGTGAGAGTCACTTTAGGTGGTATAATCTACTATGGAGAAGTAGATGTTAACAAAGATGGTCTGGATAGATAATTTTTAGTAGTGCAAGAAAACTTCTACTAGATTTGTGTCAGAGCAACAATGGGCATTGATGGACAGCTGGTTGCATAATACTTAGGTACGATAAAAGCCTATATATATTGACTTCAAGTGGGAGTATGTTAGGTGTGAAATCGCTATACATAGTCACTATTTATGCCCACTATTTATAATGATGTGGCATGTTGGTGATGTAGATGGTTAGTGATGTTGTTGATTGGTGATGTGGTAGGGGGTGACTATCATCAGTGATTACAACAGACCCTGTAAACCAAATTACATGCATTTTGTTGATTAAGTATGCTCATGTCCCAACTTTATACCTTACATCTGTCACATAAATTTATCAAATATACAAAAAAAAACCATCACTACTATACATACCTAATAATGGGGAAGTATTACTTAATTTACTAGGTGGAGGCAAATACCCATAATAGCCCACCTTTTGAGTTGAATTTTTTTTGGTGCAACCTACAAGAGTAGACTCTATAACATTAACAAGCACTTGATAACTCATAATTGACCATTGTAGGCTACTATTTTTTTCAACATGAGGTGATTTCCTTACAACAACAAACTATTCAATAAATATACACTTACTAAGATTTCTCGATTTGTTAAGACAAAAAAAAGTAATAATGGGTGTTTTAAGTATTGAGGGCTCACATTAAAGTGTCGAGGCTTGCCAAAGAGAGTGGTCACTCTTGAGAATAATTGTATTGCATGAATAACACTCTCCTTTGAGGTATATTCTGTAAATCCAAAACCCTGTGGTTGTTTTGATTTTTTATTTTTTGGGATGGACACTCCTGCTAGTGGCCCTGCTTGAGCCATCACTTCATATAATATTCTCTACTCAACTTTCTCATCCAGGTTACCTATTAATACAAACATAGCTTACCACTACTTCATCACATAACATAATTAAACTACAGAAAAATAGAAAATCAAGTTGGAAAAGATACAAAATAAAAGAATGAGAGAAATACCTATATACACCATATTGGATGTCATGTTGGCTACCTAGCTACCAAATAGAGCACTCCGTGAAGTAATGAAAGATAAGGAGATCTTCAACTTTAGAGTTGGCTGAGTAATTGTTCCCTCATGTATAACAATAAATTTAAATGATAGATATGGAGTAATGATGGTACATTGGCTATGGACAATAATTTCTAGCTAGTTACGCATAATTTTAATATATGGTGGAGTCTCTTTTCATTATTAAATGAATTTAGGGTGTCATGTTTTTCATGATTAGTCTGATTTAGTGTGCATTCAAATTGAGAAAATATTCTACCCATTTCAAAAACTTTAGGGAAATAATTCCCAACTTGATTTGGGTTATTTTTGTAAGTGGAATATTAATTATTGTGTATTGATAATACTAACTATAAAATTAGAGGGTTTTGATAGGGCCCATAATCTGGTACAAAGGATAAAATAGATAAAATAATGAAATATCTAAGGAACGTCTCTACCAACTGTAAATAAAAAAGAGAAATAAAATAGGCAAGGTTAATCAATCTAGATAAAATAAAAGTTCTTGTAATGAAAAACATAAACACATCACAATAACCACAAAATAAAATGATAAAAGTCGTTAAAAAGAACAAAGCCAAAATACAACTAAAACCCTTCACCTTCATTTTCTTTTCCCAATATGAGGGTCATGTTCAGAGGTTCTTTATCTTTCTTAGTTTTTCCTTTATTTTTGGTACTCACCTTCGTCCATTCCCCTCCTTCACCTAAATTTGGAAAAATAGGAATGGACAATTCAAGAGCCTCACTAGATGTTTGATTCAATAAGGGAATCCCGACTAGCAAAACTTCACCTTCAATAATGGGTAATGGATTCTGATCCTTTGAACCCTCTTTAGATTCCCAATTTCTATTCATATCAGATTCCTTAGCCATGACCTCCCCACACAAAGCTAAAGGTTTCACAAGTGTTTCTAGAATGATTTATGGGATTTCACTTTCCTTTGCACTCTCACTTCCTTTTGAGGACTTGTTTTAATCTCAGGTTCACTACCATTAATGTCACAATAATCTAATTTATCCTTCCACTAGAATGCTTCCTCATTCCTCTTTCCCAATTTGCAAATGGTACACATTTACCCTATATTAAAGCATCTATGACAATTAAAAGGCAACCCCTCATAATTCAGGGGTTATTTTTAGATTCTATCATGGATCGGTAACTCAATGAATGCTAGAAAACCTACAAAAATAATCATATTGACCAACATGCAGGCAAATGTGGAGTGGTGCATCCACTTAATGTTTTCATCAATCAATAAACATTCACCCAATCAATCTCCAATCACTTTCAGAACCTCATCAAAACAAAAATAAAATGGAAAATGGGACAACCTTGCCCAAATGGGTTTACATCAAAAGCCTCAGTGATTGGATCAAAATCTAGATGTCATGGCTTCCTAACAAGAAAACTCTTATCCTAAGGCCAACAATTTTGAAAAACAAAGTTTGTATCTTCCAAAATAAAGAAAAAAATCCTCTGGCACAAGGTAATATTATAATTTTACCTTTCAACTCCCATGTTTCCACTATCCAATGGTATAAATAGAAAAAAGAGGACCATAAACTAGTGAACTGGCAAATCAAATTGTTGTGAGAGAAAGCCTTTTCTCTTTCAAGAATCTCTTTCAATGGTTTTCCTTCAGAAAATGTCAAGGGAATGGTTTTGATAGGTGTGAAGAACTTTTTTTTGGTCTAATTTTTGATAACTTTCACAAATGTGGGACAAGATATATCCCCTACCTTAGACACCACCCTTTGACTGATGCCATATATTTTACATTAAACAACACCCCTAGAATGGATGACTATGTTCCTTTAGTATCCACTGTCTCTATTGCATCCACATACCTCTCTAGATCAAACATAGCCTTAGGGTTCTCGGTCAATAAATTTGTAGGGATTTGATCCCCTATCTTAGCATGAAAAGAAGACATCACCATTGATTCAATCACCGTGATAGATGTAATCAAGGTCTGCTATGGAGACCTTCAGCTCAGGATAACAATTAGGGTTCAATTTTATAGCGACAAGATCCTTCTAAATAGTTACAAACTAACAAAATGAATAATATTATTTTAATTATGAAAAAAATAGTGAAAGAACCTATATTTTATATTATATTACCTATCTCCTTTATAAATAACTTTAGACAAGCAATTATCATGGAATGCACAATGTAAATGTTGATAGAGTGAGAAAAATGAAACTAGTTCAATGAAGAGGGAGCTTTGACATGGATATAGTTCTTACTCTTCTTTCCTAATATGGATGTATGTTTTATCTTTCATTCTTGCATATCAATCAAGAGATAAAGGAGGTGAAAAATGAAGGCCCTACAAGGATCACACTCTTAACGTTACAATATTAGTTAAGATCTCACATTTAATAATACCAATATCAATTTTTATCTTTTGCAATGTTAGTCCCTGTGATTTATATATTGTTAGAGACCATGGAATTTTCAATGGATTTTTTTTACAGGATGCCTCGAGTTATGATATAAATTGGTACATATTAAGGATTATTTGCATCTCATGCTATCCCTATATATTTTGCAATCTCATGGTTACATTCAATTTGCTTTTGACGCTTAGTAGGCTCAATGGAAAGATGAGCCTCATGCACATGTGTGTGAAAGGGAGAAAGGACATGAGTTGGTTCCATGATAATCATCTCAATTGGACTATCAGACATCATCAGATAACCCTACGTAGATAATACATTCATGTCAGTTATAGCACAAGTATAGACTAAAAATATTAAAACAAATCTATATTTACAATTCAACATTACAAGTTAACATACCTTAGTGAGTTTATATGCAAATGAAATCATAACACCTATGCCTAAATTTGTTCCTACTCGTATCAATTGAGGAGCCTCTAATGTGTTCATAAATTGAACAAATAAATAATGATTGTTAGTTCAAAATATCTATATAAATAAATGCATGTACATGAAGTATAATATTAATTAAAAATTACCTTTGTATAAATATATGTTTCCTAAGTAATGGTAACATATGCCCTAGTAGACGACCCAAAATTTGACTATGAAAATGATGGGGCCATCTCCTCCTGCAACATAAAAAATTTAAATTGTATTATTGACTTTTCTATGAAAATTAATTATTACCTTTTAAATACAAATATATATGAAATTTAACATTTAAAATATATAAGATGCCTACATAGGTGATGTCAAGGTCTCCACATGAAATGTATGTGTCAAAAATTTATCAGTCATAACCATAACATCTTGCCCCCTAGAAACACTGTCATCCTTATTTGAAGGTCAATGCATATAGCACCACAACATCTGAAATGGTGCAATCTAGAATCAACACTAGAATCAATGTCAAAACGCTAAATGAGAGTGTTAGTAAGCACATTAAATGCATGTAAAGTGTTTTAATATTAACAACCTCCTTCACTATAGAAGGTATTGACATGGTTTTAGATAGGGAATCTTGTAGGCTAATTAGGTTCATGAAATGCACCTAGTCTATCCTATGTAGAGGCTTTTCCTTAGACCTAAAAATCTGAGTGTTGAAAACAATTAACAAATCCATTGAGGATAAACTTGTTAGGGTGTGGAGCTAAAAGCTTCAATTGTTTGCAGACACGAAGAAGAGGATGCTGAAGAACCAGAAGAACCGACGTCGGCAGCATGACCGACGTCGGTCAGATATAGTGCAGAAGGCAACCGGCGATGGCAGCTAGTTGGCCGACGTCGACAGCACTAGGCAAGCAGGGACCGCCGTCGGTCGCCTGTGTGTTCCAGAACTACTGTTGACAAATAGTCAGTTAAGTGAAGCGAGTGTTTGCATGTCAAATGACTAATTATAGTCACGAGCTGCGTGTCTAATTATTGTAGTTAGAGTTCTATTTTTGTAACCATGGGATTCTATTTAAAGACCCATGAGGCATGTATTGTAATTATCAAGAAGGCAAGTAAAAGCATTGAAGCAAGCAAGATCAAGGAGATCTACAGGTGTAAGGTCAAGGAGATTAGCTGAAGCATTCAAGGAGGGATAACAACTCAGGTTGTAGAGTTGGTTTTGGTTGAGCAAGAGAGATAGGGAAGAAGGTCTTGAGGTGTGGCAAGCCTTTGAGGTGGAGGAAGAAGTGGCATCTTCCTTATTGTATTTTCTTCTAGTAATATCTAATACAAGAGTGTGTATTGTCTCTCAAATTCTTTGTTGTCTCAAGTTTCTAGTTATTTTATCATTTTGGTATAATTTCGTGTTTAATTGCTTATAAGAAAGTAATCAATTGTGCTTTCGTTGGATAAGGGGTCACCTAACAGTTGGTATCAGAGCTACGGTTTGCAGGGAGCAGGTTATTGTTTTTTGATTACAGGTCATTCACAGGGTTTTCTGATTGAGTGGGAGTTCATCAATGGCAGAAGAAATTAAGCTACGAATGGAGAAGTTTAACGGCAAGAATTATCAACACTGGAGGATGCAGATTGAGGATTATCTGTATCAGAAGGATCTGTACTTACCGTTGGGTGGGGTTGCATGCAAGCCCACAGATATGAAGGATGAAGAATGGAGTGTTCTTGATCGAAAGGCTCTCGGTTTCATAAGGTTGAGCCTTGCATCGTCTGTGATTTCCAGCTTATCACAGTGCAAGACAACGGAAGAGTTGATAAAGTCCTTGGCGAATTTATATGAAAAGCCCTCGGCTTCTAATAAGGTATATCTTATGAAGCAGCTATTTACTTTGCAAATGCAGGAAGGTGGATCGGTACATACTCATCTTAGTGATTTCCATGGTTTGGTAAACCAATTAGCTTTAGTCAATATTATTTTTGATGATGAGGTAAAGGCTCTCTTGATTTTATGTTCTTTGCCTGAAAGTTGGGACAGTTTGGTTATGGCAGTAAGTAATTCTGCATCTACTTCTAAAATCTTAAAAGTTGATGATGTTGTGAGTGTGATCTTGAATGAGGAAATACGTAGGAGAAGCACAGGTGAATCATCAGGGAATGCTCTAAGTGCAGAAAGTAGGGGAAGGCAAAGGGAGAAGGTTGAGCAAGGGAAATCAAGGTCGGGAAGGAGATCCGAGTCCAAAGGTATTACCTGCTGGTTTTGTGGAAAGAAAGGACATACAAAGAAGGAGTGTTGGTTGAGAGATAAAGAGAATCAACATGCAGGTATTGAAGAAGCAAAGGATGCAAATATTGTGGTACAGGATCATGGATTTTAGATTCTGGTTCATCTTTTCATGCATCCCCAAACAGAGATTTGTTCCATGAGTATGAACAGGGAGACTTTGGAGTGCTTTATTTAAGGGATGGTACGCCTTATCAGATAGTTGGCAAAGGGAAAGTGCAGCTGAGATTGTAGATTGACAACACATGGGTGTTGAAGGAGGTCATGCATGTTCCAATTCTGAAGCAGAGTTTGATTTCTGTAGGAAGGTTGGGTGATGAGGGATGCACAATAACCCTCACAGTGGATTCTTAGAAGGTTACCAAGGGTGCACTTGTTCTAGCAAGAGGTAAGAAAGTAGATACTCTTTATCTGTCTACTTGTATTGCTAATTCTACTTCTGGTTTATCTACTTCAGTTGTAGATTTGAAGATGTGGCTTAATAGGCTTGGTCACATGAATAAGAAGGGAATGGACGTTCTTGATTCAAAAGGTATGTGTTCAGATTCAGAAAGCATAGATAGAGTTCATTGCAGGAAAAGGAAATTTGATGCTTTTGACAAGAACAAAGAAGCCTTGGTGTTTATGAAGGAGATGAAGGACAGAGATCAGTCACAGGGGCTGAATAAATCTTAGTAGTGCAGTATGGACAGAGGTTTAATCCAAGATGAGCTCGCAGATGAAAAATTCATCACTTGCAAAAAAACACAGGTACCGACGCCGGTGCTCGCATGGCACCGACATCGGCCAAATAGAAACCGACATCGGTCATGTGTAAACCAGCAGGGTCGATAGGTCGGGCAGGAGAAGTCTGACGTCGGTCATCAGGACCGACGTCGGTAGGGGGACACCGGCATCAGCCAGGGAAACGATGTCGGCAGTCAGGGTCAGTGCAGGGAACCGACATCGGTCGGGAGCAGACTGGGAGATGGCTAAGATTGGTCACTGAAACGGATGATGGGTGGACAGTTAGCTATCAAGGAGTCTCAAACACCCATATGGAGGTCAGAAATGGTAAGTGAACCTCATATTCGTTGTTCACCTTCTTTATATTGCTTATTAATAGTCAAGAACTAGGAAGATGGAAGAAGCAATGCAGGTAGAATCCAGAAACAGTGGGAGCTTGGCATGGATGAGGAGTGTGAGTCCTTGGAAAAGAACCAAACAGGTATTCATTGGTAGAGTTGTCAGCTGGAAGAAAGCACTGGATAGAGGGATGGATTCCCATATTAGAGAAGAGAGTGGATGGACACGTGAGACAGAAGGCTATGGTATATGGTCTTGATTAGGCTGTAGACAATGGAGGTTTGACCATTGTATTTTATCTTTACCAGGTTGGATAATATTAGCTACATTATCCTGTTACTGTATTGTGTTACTTGTTGCAGGGTTTCATATACAGGGAATTTTTTGAGCTAAGGGTAGAGTTGGTTCAGAAGTATGTCATGAAGAATTTGGGAGCAGCAAAATTCTTTTGGCATAAGTGACAGGTATAGCATCACAGGTTTGCGTGGTGGTTGGTCTTCAAGAGTGACTTTGAAGAGGGATACAGAGCCAAAGGAACAAAATAGATGGTGTATAGGTACATGTACAGTAGAAACTGTTTATCTCCAAGTGAGAGATTGTTAGGGTGTGGAGCTAAAAGCTTCAACTGTTTACAGACACGAAGAAGAGGATGCTGAAGAACCGGAAGAACCGGCGTCGGTAGCATGACCGACATCAGTCAGATACAGTGCAGAAGGGAACCGGCGACGGCAGCTAGTCGACCGACGTCGGCAGCACCAGGCAAGCAGGGACCGGCATCGGTCGCCTGTGTGTTTCAGAACTGTTGTTGACGAACAGTCAGTTAAGTGAAGCGAGCGTTTGCATGTCAAATGACTAATTATAGTCACGAGCTGCGTGTCTAATTATTGTAGTTAGAGTTCTATTTTTGTAACCATGGGATTCTATTTAAAGACCCATGAGGCATGTATTGTAATTATCAAGAAGGCAAGTAAAAGCATTGAAGCAAGCAAGATCAAGGAGATCTACAGGTGTAAGGTCAAGGAGATCAACTGAAGCATTCAAGGAGGGATAGCAACTCAGGTTGTAGAGTTGGTTTTGGTTGAGCAAGAGAGAGAGGGAAGAAGGTCTTGAGGTGTGGCAAGCCTTTGAGGTGGAGGAATAAGTGGCATCTTCCTTATTGTATTTTATTCTAGTAATATCTAATATAAGAGTGTGTATTGTCTCTCAAATTCTTTGTTGTCTCAAGTTTCTAGTTACTTTATCATTTTGGTATAATTCCGTGTTTAATTGCTTATAAGAAAGTAATCAATTGTGCTTCCGTTGGATAAGGGGTCACCTAACAAAACTCGTAATAGATGTTCCTCAAAAAATACAAAGGAACCTCATGGGTGTTACAAGTTACATAATTAAAGACCATCCAACATCAGTCCCAAAAAGTATCCCTTATCAAATAATGTTGGCATCAGTATATTGGGAACTATTTGCATGATAATGGAGGTGGTGCATTAGTTGATGGATCAATGAATAATGTGAAAATTTGACCTTTTATGATTTTTTATCCTTCAAAACATGCATTGACAATTTTTTAGCATAGTAAAACCTACATCTCTCTGTGTCAAATGTCCATCTATCAATTTGATCCATTATCGAGTCAACTTAGCCTAGTAATGACTTTAAGGTATTTGCCAATGAATTAAGGTCAATTTTGGTCAAATGAGGGTCCCTCCTCTTAATTATCTCTTTAATTTTTAGTTTATTTTCTATTGTACACATAGCCAAATCCTCCTAACTACCTAGGGGTTTTATGGAATTGTAGGAGGGATAGGAGGGTTATGATGGCTATGAGGGTTAAGAGGGTTATGAGGTTTGGGAGGGTTAGGAGGATTAGAAGGGTAGGGAGGGTTTTGTATTGCACTTGAATGGGATACACAAATTAAAAATATATATATTTTAACAAAAAACCAATGAAAATCATACATAATTAGTAAATTATAGGTTAAATTGTAAGAATTTAGTTTACTAACCTCTCCTCTACCGCAAAATTATTGATTTATTGATGCAAAATCAAGTGATGTGGTGTGTGACTATCGATTTATCTCCTCTTGGAAATGGTAGGTCATAATGCAAATGTGGTCTATATTTACACAAGAATGGAGGAATGAAGTGAGTATTTTTTTTAATACAATGCATTCAAAATGTCTACACTTTATAATACGTATGCATTTTTGTATGTAAGGAACGGGTACATGTTCTAGGCTCGATGGCCACTAATCCTACATAAACATAATGCTTGCGTGTTATGTCAATAACGTGTATGTGTTTCTATCCAACTCATGAAAATGTCCATGAATTGGCCCATTAAATCAGTGTACTTACCCATATCACACATGGAAAATTTTCCTAAATTGTTTTTAGTTAATATTATAAGTTTTATCATATCATATCCTTATATTTATTTTCTTTTAATGATTTTTATTCTAGTTACATAATATAATATTTGTTGTTAATTTTATAATTAAAATATATTTTACTGCATTCCCACAAAGAAGAAAGATACATTCTTCAAAATAAATAGATTACATTAAATTATCATAAAAACATGAGTAAGTTTTTATATATATTTATTTATTTGTATTTAATCTTAATTATTATTAAAATTTTAATTTTCTTATTTGTATCAAAATAAAATTTCGATGTATGTAGTAACCTAGATACCAAGTTGATTTGATAATGATAGGAGGCTAAGAAGCCCTTATGTCAATCATTAATTCAGAAATATGCTTTAAAGTAATTATTAATTTATAAATTTGATTTTTTTATAATTAAATTCTTTAAAAACATATAATTATTGAATCCATATACTATATGGATTGATTTGCATTGAAAATAATATCAATTTAGAGAAATACATTTTTTAGATCATGAAGATTCTAACAATAGTAATGATGGCGATGATGATAACTTTAATTACTATAATCATTATGATGTGGAAGAGGATGATAATCCAAATGTAGACACATGAATATGGTCACATGTACTTAACAATGTAAAATTATTGACACATTCTAAACCACTTGACTTGCACCTAAATACAAGAATCTTATTCTTCATCTCTCTAATCCATTTATCTATATGTTATTTTGATCTTCTGATCGTCATCATTTCTACATAGAACATTCCAAGTTAATACTCAAACCTATTTGTATCATCCTTAAACTACTTCCATTATAAAGATAGTTGTTCCTTATCCTTTGGGATAGGTCCATCCTAGGTATACATGTCTATTGTTGTGGACTCATCCACCTAGAGTGACCTTATCCCCACACCAAATAACAACTAATTTCTATATTCAAATTATTTATTTGGGTCTTTTCATAAAATTTTCAAGGTTGGCTAAAGGAAATTATCAAAATATTCACTATAAATACAAATCAAATGACATTATTTATTTCATATAATATGCATTTGATGACTACATTAACATAGTGGTGGAATCTAGATACATGTACTTTATGGTTATGAATTAGTGAGATGACCATCACACTAGAGGATTTGTGGTCTTAAGATTTCATATTTTTGGTGAGAGGCCCATGGTGATAGATTTCGAAGGCCTAAGATATATGTTTGGCTCATATATACATGGTTGGTAGACTTGAGGATGTTGATCAAGGTGATACTGTGTTGTCAGATAAAATTATATGGTCTGATGTTCTGCATTGTGGAATTTATATATGGTATATTGACATCATTTGTAGTCGTAGAAGGTGTAGTTGTGTCTATTTATATCATATGTACTATATAGTTTACATCATTAATGAGAGACATACAAAATATTCATGGGGACATTATTATGTATCTATGGATATGATACGTTAATGTATATGGGTTGATGGAGATGTTGACATGTGGAACACATCCCCTTAGTTAGCTATATGGTCCAATAAATTAGGATAAATGAGTAACTTATGGAATTAGTGCATTAGGTAATGGTCGAACTACATTAGGATTAGGAGGTTACCCCTCCATTGTTAGTTATAAATAGGTCTATATAAAGGAGGTGAATATCATTGTAAATAAATCAAGCAAGATTGAGTCTTCTATTGTAAAAGGATGTTGGAGGTTGTCCCTTCAAAGAGACATTGTGGAGTTATTCCTTCCTAAAGGAGTATTGTATGGTGTTGCCCTACCTTAAGGGTAATTATTCTATTTCTACATATATTGAATATTTGGGCATCTTGGCCACCTATATCTTTTATGATATGTTGATCTACATTATATTCTACATATTTCTAATATTATAAGTGTAGATCATAAAAAGTGGTATCAAAGCTTCCATTTAGGCAATTTATGTGAGGTGAAACCCTAGTTTTAGGGAATCATAATTATCTTACAATCAATTATATATTTTTACATAATGTTTTTACTAGAAATAAATTATATTTTAAGAAAGTCACAGTTAAAAAATTGAGGCTTTATGATCAATTTTAAGGGAGTTATTACTATTTTGGGATTTGTAATCATTTAGTCATATCTACCAAAACATCAATAATTTTTTTGTAAATTTTTTAAGAATACGTTTTCAGCATACGAGATATCTAAAGACAAAATTTTAGAATTTTTTTGAAATGTTTTAAATTATTTATTACAATTTTATTATGTTTCATATATTTGCTCTACAAGGCAACATTTTTGGAAAATTTTCAATGAAGTTGCATTATCATACATGGAATATACGGTAACATTGTTAGACTATTTAGATCAATTTATCACGAGTTATTGAAATTTTATGGTTTTTTCATTAACCTTAATTTTTGTGAATCATGAAGTTACAAGTATTTTCAAAGGAGGATGATATTGATGCTAGAGAATGGTGGATCTTTTTTAAGGAAAATAGTGCTAAAAAAATTTGGTGGCAAAGACATTTCTACAATTTTATTTATGGTCTTGCATCACTTTGGTGGGATGAGCTAGGACTAAAACAATGGAAGTTTTCATGGAAAGAAATAGAACAGGTTTTCCTAGATCGATGGGGTATAAAAGAAAAAGAAAATACAAAATAGGAAGAAGATGATGATGAGTAGGGTAATGAATAATATAATGGACATGATGAAGAAAATAAATTAGTGGAAGAAAATAATGACAATGAAGAAGAACATGAAAGTGATGATGAAGAAGAAATCACATATAATGAGGATGAGGAGACTACAGATTGTGCATAAGGAGTGTTAGAGGATCTCCAAGAGAAAGAAGAAGGATTGGATAATAAAGGTTTGAATAGTTTGGCTTCAAATAAATTAGAGTTACTTTTTCAGTTTCATGGATGCATTCAAAAGAATAAGGTCATTGTGTCCATAAACCCTAGAAGAAACTATAACTTCATCAACATGGATGTGGCTCAACATATATATATATATATTCAAGAAAGCAATAACAAGGAGGCTCAAATAGGTGGTCATAATATTTAGGTTTTTTAAGATTCGAAGCTCATTATGGACAAATATGTTTTACATTCATATTTTTATGCTTTGGATATGGATGATGTGAATGTGGTTCTTAGATATCCATGGTTAGAGACTTTTGGAATAATCAATATTAATGTTTAGAAGAAGTTCATGAAGTTTTGGTATAGAAAAAAGAGGGTCACTTTACAAGATATCATAGTTGGAAAGGCACAAAGAATAATGAGGTAGATCATGAAGATGAGATTGAAGTAGGTGAAGAAGAGCATGTGGAATGTTAGGGTGTGGAGCTAAAAGCTTCAACTGTTGCAGACATGGAGGAGGTTGCTGAGTTTCAGGGAGACCGGCGTCGGCAGAGTATAGTGCAGAAGGCAACCGACATCAGCAGGTGTGAATAAAAGACAACCGGCATCGGCAGAAGGTCGATAGACGTCAGTCACCTCCAGGCAGACAGGGACCGACATCGGTCGCCTATGGCGGTTCCAAAACTGTTCGTTGCACGGATAATTAGTTCGTTGAACTGAGTGTTTGCATGTTAAGGGCTAATTATAGTCTCGAGCTGCGTGTCTAATTATTGTAAATTAGAAGTTTAAGTTATTGTTTAAGTCTGGGATCTATTTATAGACCCATTGGCATGTATTGTAATTAAGGCAAGAAAAAGATTTCTTTTAGTTGTAAGATCTTGGTCAGCAGGTGTGCAAGGCCACGTTTGAAGATCTACATGTGTAAGTAAGGTCTGTTGAGTTGCAGGTTGTTGCAAGCTTATGGGAGATCTACTTGAAGTACTTTGAGTACTTGTGTACTGGTAGGGTTATTACTGACTGGTTGGAGGTGAACACCAATTTTGTGTGTGAGTTGTGTGTTGGGACCGTTTTTGGTAGGAGAGTGAACTCTTGAAGAAAATTACTGAACACTTGAGGTGTGGGAAGCTTCTGAGAGGTGTGGAGAAGAGGTGGCATCTTTTTTATTGTATTTTATTTCTAGATGAGTATTAATACAAGATAGTGTATTGTCTCTCATATTCTGTGCTATTTGTGAATTCTAGTTACTTGTACTTTTGGTTAATTCTGCATGTTTAATTGCTTGTATGTGGTAATCATATTGTGCTCTTTTTGAGGAGCAAGATCCTAACAAGTGAGATCAGAACATGTGTGTTGTTCTGGATTCCCCAACAACTGGTATCAAAGCTTTTGGTTGGGATACTAACAGGTTGTATCAGATTTGGTTAGTGTGTGTTGATTACAGGGTACTCACAGGGGTTTCTGTTTGAGTGGGAGTATAGCAATGGCAGAAGAAAGCAAGCTACGAATGGAGAAGTTTAATGGCAAGAACTATCAATTATGGAGGATGCAGATTGAAGATTATCTGTATCAGAAAGATTTGTACTTACCGTTGGGTGGGGTTGATTGCAAGCCCCGGGATATGAAGGATAAAGAATGGGAGGTTCTTGATCGGAAGGCTCTGGGATCTATAAGGTTGAGTCTTGCATCGTCTGTGATTTCCAACTTATCACATGCTAAGACAATGGTAGAGTTGATGGAATCTTTGGCAAATTTATATGAAAAACCCTCAGCTTCAAATAAGGTATTTCTTATGAAGCAATTATTTAATTTCCAAATGTTGGAAGGTGGATCTGTACATAGTCATCTTAGTGATTTCCATGGTTTGGTAAACCAGTTAAATTCAGTCAATATTATTTTTGATGATGAAATTAAGGCTCTCTTAATCTTATGCTCATTACCTAAAAGTTGGGAGAGTTTGGTAATGGCAGTTAGTAATACTACGTCTGCTTCAACAATCTTAAAAGTGGATGATATTGTGAGTGTAATCTTGAATGAAGAGATACGCAGGAAAAGCACAGGTGAATCATCAGGGAATGCTTTGAGTGTTGAAAGCAGGGGAAGGCAAAGAGAGAAGATCGAGCATGGGCGATCAAGGTCCAAGATAGGCAGGAGATCCAAGTCCAGGTATGGTAGAATAACTTGCTGGAAATGTGGAAAGCAAGGGCACTTAAAGAGAGATTGTTGGTTGAATGAAGATCAGCATGAAGGACATGAAGAAGAAGTAGATGTTGTGGATTTTGTTGCACAGGATGCTCTGGTATGTTCTTTGGATAAAGTAGAATATTGGGTTTTAGATTTTGGTGCCTCTTTTCATGCATCCCCAAATAGGGAATTTTTTCATGAGTATGTCCAGGGAGACTTTGGAGAAATTTGTTTAGGGGATGGTAAGCCTTGTCAAATGGTTGGCAAAGGGAAAGTGAAGCTGAAATTGCAGACAAGTAACACATGGGTGTTGAAGGAGGTCATGCATGTCCCAGTTCTGGAGTGGAATTTAATTTTTGTAAGAAGTTTGGGTGATGAGGGTTGCACAGTAACTCTCACAGCGGACTCTTGGAAGGTTACCAAGGGTGCACTTGTTGTAGCAAGAGGTAAGAAAGTAGGTACGCTTTATCTATCTACTTGTATTACTGATTCTCTTTCTGGGTTATCTACTTCAACTGTAGATTCGAAGATGTGGCTTAATAGGCTTGCTCACATGAATAAGAAGAAGATGCATGTTCTTGAGTCAAAGGGTATGCTTTCGTATTTGAAAAGCATGAATCGAGATTTCTGCATACAGAAGAAGAAGGTAACGTTTCTTGAGGAATTCGATGTTCGTGACAAGAGTAGGAAAGCCTTGGTTTTCAAGGAGAAGATGATGGACAAAGATCAGTCACAGGGGCTGAGGAATTTTGAGCAGAGCAAGGTTGATTTGGACAAGGGTTTGATCCAAAAGGAGCTCGCGGGTAGAAGTCATTTCTCACAAAAAAACACAGAGACCGATGTCGTTTAAAAAATTGACGTCAGCGTCTAGACAGGGACCAATGTCGGCTATGTGCAGCCCAACGTCGGTGACTCAGGGACAAATAAACATCGACGTCGGTCAGGAGAAATCAACATCGGTGATGAGGCAGTCGCATGGAACCGACGTCGATTGGGTGCAGACTGAGATGTGATCGGCATCGGTCACTGAGATGGATTTTGGGCGGACAACAAGCTATCAAGGAGTCTCAAGCACCCATATGGAGGACTTAAAGGGTATGTAAGCCTCAAATTTGTTATTTCCCTTCTTTACACTACTTGTTGCTCACTGATGGTAAAGAACCAGGAAGTTATTAAAGAAGCAGAGCAGGTAGATCCAGGAAACAGTGGGAGCTTGGCATGGATGAAGGATGTGATTCCTTGGAGGAGAACCAAACGAGAGTTTTGGGTGAAGTTGCCAGCTGGAAAGAAGCACAAAAAGACGAATGGATGTTCAGAATAAAGAAGAGTGGGAATGGATATGTGAGACGAAAGGCCAGGGTATATGGTCTTGAATAAGCTGCAGGACAATGGAGGTTTGACCATTGTGTTTCTCTTTACCAGGTTGGATAATATTAGCTACATTATCCTATTGCTGTATGATGTGCTTGTTGCAGGGTTACATATACAGGGAGTTGTTGAACTAAAGGTAAAGCTAGTTCAGAGGTGTGTCATGAGGAATCTGGGAGCAGCAAGATTCTTTGGCATGAGTGTATTCTAGGGACATGGAAGGTCACATGTTGACTTTGTTTCAGGATGATTGTGTGAAATCGGTTAGCACGTCGATGGTTGGATAGTTCACAGAACAGTGTCTTGATTCACATAATGAGGTTAAGTGCATGGTATGTACTAGACCTGAGATTTCCCAAGCAGTGGGAGTTGTCACAAGTTTGGAGCCAATCTAGGAAATAAGCACTAGAGGGCAGTTCAGTGGATTCTGAGAGGGACCAGCAGCAAGTCGACATGCTATGCAGGGTCAAGTTCTTTTCTACATGGTTTGCAGATGCGGATGTGGCAGGTGATTTGGATGACAGGGGGTGCACCACAGGATTTGTGGTGTTTGGTCTTCAAGAGTGATCTTGAAGAGCGATACAAAGTCAAGGGAACAAATTAGATGATGTACAGGTACAGGTACAGTTGCAGTTATTTATTTCCAAGTGGGAGATTGTTAGGGTGTGGAGCTAAAAGCTTCAACTGTTGCAGACATGGAGGAGGTTGCTGAGTTCCAGGGAGACTGACGTCGATAGAGTATAGTGCAGAAGGCAACCGACATCGGTAGGTGTAAACTGAAGACAACCGGCATCGACAGGAGGTCGATCGACGTCTGTCACCTCCAGGCAGATAGGGACCGACGTCGGTCACATGTGGCGGTTCCAAAACTGTTATTTGCACGGATAGTTAGTTCGTTGAACCGAGTGTTTGCATGTTAAGGGCTAATTATAGTCTCGAGCTGTGTGTCTAATTATTGTAAATTAGAAGTCTAAGTTATTGTTTAAGTTTGGGATCTATTTATAGACCCATTGGCATGTATTGTAATTAAGGCAAGAAAATGATTTCTTCCAGTTGTAGGATCTTGGTCAGCAGGTGTGCAAGGCCACGTTTGAAGATCTACATCTGTAAGTAAGGTCTGTTGAGTTACAGGTTGTTGCAAGCTTATGGGAGATCTACTTGAAGTACTTTGAGTACTTGTGTACTGGCAGGGTTATTACTGACTGGTTGGAGGTGAACACCAATTCTGTGTGTGAGTTGTGTGTTGGAACCATTTTTGGTAGGAGAGTGAACTCTTGAAGAAAATTACTAAACACTTGAGGTGTGGGAAGCTTCTGAGAGGTGTGGAAAAGAGGTGGCATCTTCTTTATTGTATTTTCTTTCTGGATGAGTATTAATACAAGATAGTGTATTGTCTCTCATATTCTGTGCTATTTGTGAATTCTAGTTACTTGTACTTCTGGTTAATTTTGCATGTTTAATTGCTTGTATGTGGTAATCATATTGTGCTCTTTCTGAGGAGTAAGATCCTAACAAGTGGGATCAGAACAGGTGTGTTGTTCTGGATTCCCCAACATGGAAGATTTAGATGAAGACATAGATGAAAAAATAGTACAAGCAAAGAAGAACACTTCATCTACTCAAGAGACAAAGGAACCACTAAAGAAAAATGTGGAAGAGGTAGAAGAAAGGGTTGATAAGGTCAAAGTATCAAAAACAATTGAGGTATATAAACACTCACATCATCACTACAGGTAAAAATTATGGAGACATGTGAGGGATTATCATAATAACAATCACTTTGGCTATACATGAAATCATAGTATCAATGACTATTGTTGCACAAGGAATCAGTGCAACAATCACTATGGCTATGCATGGAAGCCAAAAAAGAACTACTATGGTTAGTTGTGGAATCAGAGTAGCACATTAGCATATGGAACATGGAATCAGTGGGGAAATCACTATGACTGTGCATGGTAAAATAACTACCATGGTCATGCATGAAATCATAATAGTGTAGTGGAATATGGTACATGGAATCAAAGGAGGAATAATTATGCATGGACACCAAGGTTATACATTTATGATCATGAATGGAATTAGAGTGACATAATGAAATTTGGAAATAAGGTTAGAGAGCTGTCACCTACTAAGATCACATATGAGTGGTTGGATGATTGAGCTTGGAAATAAGTGTACAATTATTTGAAACACACTCATTATTTGGTTTCTTCTTATGTTTTGAGAATGAAATATGTCGAGGGAAGGAATGTTATGTACCTAGGGATATGATATATTAATGTATATGTGTTGATGGAGATGCTGACATGTGACATACATCCCCTTAGTTAGTTATATGGTCCAATGTATTATGATAAATGAGTAACTTGAAGAATTAGTGCATTAGATAATGGTCGACCTACATTGGGATTAAGAGGTTACCTATCCATTTTTAGTTATATAGATGTCTATATAAAGGAGGTGAATATCATCATAAATCCATCAAGTATTGAGTCTTCTATTGTAAAAAGATATTGGAGGTTGTCCCATTGAAGAGACATTGTGGAGTTATTCCTTTCTAAAGGAGTATTGTATGGTGTTGCCCTACCTTAAAGGTAATTATTCTATTTTTGCATATACTGAATATTTGGGCATCTTGGCCCACCTATATCTTTTATGTTATGTTGATCTATATTATATTTTGCATATTTCTAATATTATAAGTGTGGATCATAACAGGCGTAGCATGCTAGCCCATTTATATTTAGAGTTATACAAAATTACATTGGAGATACACAATGGTGGTCTTGAAGTTACTAATTTGTTGCATGTATGGGCTTATGAGCACATCACTATGGTGCATTTGTTTGGGAGCTCGCATCAGGATTGGTCTCATCATGTTATCTTTACATCTCAATGGGTGGTACCACGATGGTGGGGGTTGAACACCATGGAGTAAGGAGTACGAGGTTTAACATTTCTCTAGTGCAAAATGGGACCCAAAAAAACATTGTCTTTCTTATCATTTTCTAGACTAACTGCCCAATTAGGGTTTGGAGAAGAAGTATAATTTCTCTATGATCAAAGGGAGGTTTCATAAAGTTGGGCAAGGTTATTTGAACCTCGAATGTGACGAATGTAACCATAAAAAAAGTTTACACTTAATTGACACTACCTAGAATTGTGATCTCTATGATTTTTGTGCCTAAAATTAAAACATGATGGTTTGGATAAGGTCCTCCACTCACTATGAGTTTTAAGAGTCTTATTATCTTGCTACAAAACCTTAATTTTTATAATTAAATTTCAATGATTATCTCTAATTTTTTTGATAATCAAAATAATTTCTAAAACCTTTTTTTTATCATTTATCACTCTAATTTTAAAAAAAATAATTAAATCTAATTTACAATTTTACATATATTTTAAAATTAATTAAATATTTATATTATAATTTAATTAAAATCTATTTATTCATAATAAATTCTTACATATTTTTAAAAAATCAAATAAACAAACAATTAATTATTATAATAATTTTTTTATTTAAAAATTATAATAAACTCATAACATATCTAATATATATCATATGATTTTCCCTAAGTCAACATTGAAGGCTCTAATAATTTTATGAGATGTAAGTGGAAAGGTCAGGGATCAATATTTAATGAGATTTGTTAGTGAGAGTAGTGTTTGACACGTTCAGAAATTCATTAATTAGAAGGAAAAAATAATAATAAGTGAGTTTCAAAGTTATTTAAAAAATAATAATATATTTTATTTATATAAAATTTATGTGAAAAGTTTACAAAATTTACGATTTTAATTTATAGAGTGTAATTTATAATTTATTATTGACATTTTCTTAACGAGAACTTATCACGCTAGGTTTATCTAATCTTTAATGTGTAAAGATTTATTTATTATTGAGAATTAAAAAAACAAAAAATAAATAGTTTTATGAAACATTGAAATAAGAGTAGTCGTGCTTCCCATAAAACCCCTATGAAAATTTCATCTAATAATGTCAACCGAAGAAAAACTGAACAATCAATCACGGTCATTTATTTAAAGATTATAATAAACTCATGACATATTTAGTATTTATTATATAATTTTCCCTAAGTCAACTTTGAAGGGCTTTTATAAGTTTATGATAATTAAATTAAGAGATCAATTAATGATTTTATTATAGTTATTAAAATAATATATATTATTTGTATATAAAATATATATAAAAAGCTAAAAAAAATAGTTGGTAATTAGGATTTTAAGTTGAGTATCGTTTATTATTAATATATTTTTAACATATATGCATAAAAATAAAATTATGTGATTTTTAATTTAAAAATATTCATTATTATTATGATTGAAATATTTTATTTGATTATTTTAAATAAAATAAATTATTTATACAAAATATTGAAATAAAATGAACAATACTTTTTATAAAACTCTATTTAAAAATAATGAAAATTTGATTTTTTATTATCTATCCGAATAATTAATTAAATAAATCAAAATAATAATAAATCAATTATTATAATAAATCATTTATTTATTTAAAATTTATGATTATAATAACCTCGTTTATTTGAAGATTATACTAAACTCATAACATATCTAGTATATATCATATGAATTTTCCTTAAGTCAACTTTGAAGGCTATAATAAGTTTGAGTTGTAAGTTGAAACAAAAAGGGATCAATATTTAATGGGATTTGTGTAGTGTTTGACTAAGCTAATACAATCTTTAATCTGTAAAGATTTATTGTTATTTTTAGTTAAATATTTCATTTGATTCTTTTAAATAATATAAATTATTTTTTTAAGAGTACAAGCATTTTAGGAGCCCCTTCTTATAGGGTATGGAAATTTCATTTTTCATCAAACTTTTTTTATCCAAAAAAATGATTGTATTTTATAGTAAGAAAAAATGTAAAATTATAATTACACGGTCATCAAATTTGGTTTCGAGTAAAAAATTGACATGTTTATAATTTTTTTTTGATTAAATTAAAAAGTGATACATTTTTTTATTTTTTGAGCCACATTTTATCATAATTATGTGAATATTATTAAACCTAACAATAGCACCCAAAGTTGCAAAGGAAATGTCAATGCGCATATGAATAGAAGAGTAAACCAAAGTGAGGCTTGTTGTAAAATTTGGAACAAAAATGTAACCAAAAGAGGTTTCAGCGTATGGAAACTATGTGTTGGTTTTCAATTTTTTTTTTTTTTTTTGAGAAATTAAGAGATGTGCAAAGGGTCTCTAATGTAGGAGTTCTTGAGACTATCATGAAATTCAAATACCTAGAATCAATGTTACCAATGTTAATTACTGCATTTTATAAGGGACCACTTTGTGATTTTTTAATTGGTAAAGCCCATTCTTTTTCAAGATGTATATGTTTGTTGTCACTACGATTGAAGGTGTATTTTGATAGGTCAAGAGACACATAAAAATAATAGAGTGGCTATGAAATGGAGTGGTTTTCCCCCGAGGGAATATGGCTCAATGAAACTTATTTTATCAATAAAAATGTTATTTTTTCATTTTTTTAAAAAATTATCCAATACCTACTCTTCTTAAAGATTTAGCTTTTCGATAAAAATTCTAAACCATGCATGAATAATTGAAGCATCAATATTGAAGGCTGCAACATAAGTTGGAGCTAGCAATAACCAGGAAGATTGGCTAGCTCTTGTGGGTATAGACAATGCACATTTGATGTTACTTATGACATACGACTTTCCCGTGCGGACACTACCTTGAATGATCATTTTTAGAGGGGGATTGCTAGCATTATTTAATGTATTCATACGCGTCACTGGGTATTTTAATTCAACCCGTAGCTTCATATATTCGCTATATACATGGCCTTATACCAGTTGTCCACCATTGCACATAATTACAAATATTGAAGAATGGAAGGGTTGCTTTGCTTTGAATTCAATCAATATGGGTAGGGCTCCTTGTAGTTTGAAAGATGTAGGCCTCAAGACATGATTTTGCATGTGAAATATTGCTGCATTTATGCCATCATTCAATTCTGTAAAGAAATTTATGATAGAACCCAAACATTTTAGTAGTAGTAGCAGCTCAACAAAATACATTTTTCAGGTCTGAAGCACCATGGGAAGAGTTTTAGATTGTAGTGGTTGAACTATCTTCATCATGTCATTAAGCATGAAAACATTTCACCCGTAAAAGAGGACCTTTTTATTAGATTGAATGTAAATGATCGATCATGGCGCTTATAGAAGGTTCAAGTGTGATGTTATGCTATATGCAGATGTTCACTCATCACATGGAGACTTCCAGGACGAATAGGTATTGAGATCAAGAATAATTTGAATAGCCAACCAAGTGATAAAGAAGCTCCAACATAGTGGATTCCGTGCTCCCGAAACCCAAAAAATGAAAAGAACATCCAAATCTTCATCTCATCATCTAGACTATCATATTCTAATCAAAATTGTTCCAGTGTGAACAACACTGGTGAGAATAGAAAAATGTAGCAGCAAACCCATGTAAAATAATACACTAGATCAGTAAGACTTCAAATTAGAATTTCATGTTGCACAAATTAATATCAAGCATGCAAAACTCAGAGAAAAAAATGATGTGCACTGAATATCATCTCAAAAAAATTGAACCCATATTATTGTATTGCCAAAATGAACAAAACAAACATAACAAATAAAATTATTAGTACAAAAAAAATATTTTCATACATTAAAAATTAAAACTACACATTAAACCAATTCAACAAGATGTGGTTCCAACTCAATTTGCTCTCTAGACATATAAGTTTTTAACAACATAATATTCACTGTAATATTAAACTCCCTGACATACATTAATATTTTAGATATAAACTCAAATTATTGATGTCACAAAAAATCAAAATCTATAAAAATAAAAATACAAAATACAATATGCAATAAAAACTAGTTAAAAAAAAACCTACATCTTTATAAGGCATAAAAAGAGTAAAATATATTGTTTCACTATTTTTTCATTTTATCTTCTTTTTAAAGAGAGTAAAACTAAAAAGAAGAGTGAGGTAGAAGACCTTGGATGTGGTTTGCGTTTTATAATTCAAACGGTTGTAGATACTCCTCTTTATTTGGAGAGTATGACCTATAGATAAGATAAAAACTAGAAAATGGTTGATTAATTAGTTAGGTGGGTGGATTACCTAATGTGAGCTAGATCCAAGAAGTACACGACTTCTTTGAGGCTGTCGATCCACCTTTTAGACAAGTTAATGTTATAAGAATGTTGATGAGAAAGGTTGCATAACATAATGAATGTATCTAATCACAAATAAAATAAGTACTTTTCAAAAGAAATGCTTGTTTAAAAAAATTAACATTAGATATAAATGCTAAACTATTAAGGTGTGGTTTAGGTATGGTCAGGTTGTTGCTCTTAACCCTATATAGTGACAGAGATGAAGAAATAGGGTTTTTGGTTGAGGTTGGAAGGTGTTTTAAGCTTGATGTTTTGGTTTAAATGATTTGTTGTGGATCAACCAACAAACTTGATTACTTTTATGTAAGCAATTAAACACGGAATTCAACCAGAATTGAAAGCAACTAGAATCAGAAATAGCAAAGAATAAGAGATATAAGAAACCACCCTGAAAACTTGTATTAAACTCTTCCAAAAGGAAATACAATGAAGAAAAATCACACTTTCTTCTCACACCTCTCAGATGTACAGATCTCTTTCCCTCAAGAGTTCTCTCAATCAATTCCAACAACCTGGATTGATACACACATATACAATATGTCTTGTACTGTTCTTTCTTACACTTACACAAGCTATGAAGATCTATCCCTATTATATAAGATTAGGGATCATGAGCAATGCATTAACAACCATCAGATACACCTAATCAAAGGCTTAAAACAGTCCTGCCAAAATTAGAAACGCAGACTTACAACTAATAGCTAAACTTATCATGCAAATAATCTGTTCCATCCACAAAAATAGACTTTTTGGATGCACAAGTAACCGACGTCAGTCCCTGTTTGCCTGCACATGACCGACGTCGGCCGACTATAACCGACGTCGATAGCTACTGGTCGACTCCTTGCCATCCTTGGCGACTGTGTAAATCCAGCAACTTCAGCATCCGCTCATCTGGTGAAGCTTATAGATCCACACCTTAACAATCTCCCACTTGGAGATAAACAGCTGCACCAGTACCTGTACAACAACATCTTCTAGCTTCTCCATCTTCAAACTCAATCTTGAAGACCAACAAAAGTTGAATGAAGATTCAACTTCTCCTTTGTTATCGGCTTTATTAACATATTAGAAGGATTCTTATATGTATGGATATTTTCTAGCTTCAACTCACCATCCTCCAATACCTGTCTAATGAAGTGGTACCTAAGTTGTATATGTTTGGTTCTTGAATGAAAGGCTGAATTCTTAGCCAATTGAATTGCACTTTGACTATCACTATATAATCTACAACTCTCTTGCTCCTTTCCTAGCTCTTCCATGAACCGTGTCATCCATATCATCTCTTTGCTAGCCTCTGTGACTACAATGTATTCTGCCTCTGTAGTAGACAAGGCAACAACCTTCTGCAACTTTGAAATCTAGCTAACCGTCGTTCCACCAACAGTGAAAACATAACCTGTGGTGCTTCTCCTGCCATCTAAGTCACCTGCCATATCCGAATCTACATAACCATGTAGAGAAGTATTTGACCCACCATAACACAAATGCCTACTACTGGTCCCTCTCAAATATCTGAGAATCTATTGAACTACTTTCCAGTGCTCCTTCCCTGGATTGGCCATATACTTACTGACAACTCCCACTATTTGGGCAATATCCAGTCTAGTACATACCATTGCATACATTAAGCTCCCAACTGCGGAAGCATATGGAACTCTACTCATGTACTCTACCTCATCATGTGAATTAGGACACTATTCTTTACTCAACTTGAAGTGTCCAGCCATAGGTGTACTCACCGGTTTTGCATCCTACATATTGAACCTCTCCAACACCTTGTTCACATAATCCTCTTGAGACAAAATCAACCTGTGATTTTTCCTGTCTCTCTTAATACTCATGCCAAGGATTTTCTTTGCTGCTCCCAAATCCTTCATGGCAAATGTGTGAGCTAATTCCACCTTAAGTTCAGAAATATCCTGCATGTGTGAACCTGTAACCAGCATATCATCTACATACAGCAACAGGATAATATATCTACCATTATCCAATCTCTTAAAATAAACACAATGATCAGATTGACATCTACTGAAACCATGCTCAGTCATAAACCTGTCAAATCTCAAATACCATTGTCTAGGAGCTTGCTTGAGACCATACAAGCTTTTCTTCAATATGCACACAAGTTTCTCCTTACCTTTGACCTCAAATCCTTCCGGCTGATCCATATATATTTATTCATCCAAATCTCCATGAAGAAACGATGTCTTAACATCAAGCTGCTCAAGATGCAAATCCTCAATAGCAACTAAAGACAATACAGTCCGTATAGAAGTCATTTTAACTACAGGAGAAAAAATCTCACCAAAATCAATACCGGGTTTCTGTGCAAATCCTTTCACTACCAACCTGGCCTTATATCTTATCTGTCCATTCTTTCCTTCCTTCAACTTGTAGATCCATCTATTTTTCAGTGTTCTCTTTCCCGCTGGCAACTCAACCAAATCCCATGTTTGGTTCTCTTTCAAGGAATCAATTTCCTCATTCATGCCTAGCTCCCACTGTTTCTTGGAATCTACCTGTATTGCTTCATCAAAACTCTCTGGTTCTCCACTATCAGTGAGCAATAAATAGAATAATGAAGGGGAATATCGAATTGGAGGTTTACTTACCCTTGCTGACCCCCTGATGGGCGTCTAAGACTCATTTTATGCTTGCTGTCTGCCCAAATTCTTTGACAGTGACCGACCTCGGTCACCTCCAGGCCTGTAACTAACCGACGTCGGTTCCACATGACCGACGCCGGTTCCTTCCTGACTGACGCCAGTCACTATCTGACCGACATTGGTTCCTGTATTACTGACATTGATTCCTTCTTGACTGACATCGGTCTCTGTGTTTTCTTGTCTGTGATTATTCTTTTCTGAGAGCTCATTTTGGATTGTCACCTCGTCCAATTCTTCATGGCCCTGCTCAAAATTCTTCAGCTTCTTGAGCTGATCACTATACATCACTTTTTCATTGAAAACAACATCACAGCTCCTAATTATTTTGTTAGTTCCTAGATTCCAAAATCAAAATCCAAAATCTCCAGAGCCATAACCAATAAATGTGCACCTCATAGACTTAACATCCAGCTTCTTTCTATTTTCTTTATCAACGTGCACAAAAGCTTTAGAACCAAAAACTCTTAGAAATGAAAGATCTACCTTTTTACCTGTCCAAGCCTCTTCTGGAATTCCACCATGCAGAGCTGTAGAGGGTCCTCTATTAATCAGGTAAACTGTAGTATCTATAACTTCTACCCAAAACTATAAGGGCAAACCAGCATGCAACCTCATACTCCGTGCACGCTCCAATATTGTTCTATTCATCCTTTTAGCAACTCTATTTTGCTGAGGTGTCCTTGGAACCATCATTTGCCTGCGTATTCCATTCATATGACAATACCAGTTGAACTTATAGCTGCAAAACTCGCCACCATTGTCAGATCTAAGGCACTTCAATCTCCTACCTGTTTTATTCTCAACTAAAGCTTTCCAAATCTTAAAAGTGTCAAAAACATCAGATTTCTTCGTTATACAATAGATCCATACCTTTCTTGTAGCATCATCAATGAAAGTAACATAATACTGTGATCCTCCAATAGAAGCTACCTGAGCTGGTCCCCACACGTCTGTGTGAACAAGCTCCAACTTGTGCTTCCTCTTTGTTGACCCAGTTTTGATAAATCTTACTCTCTTCTATTTTTCAAAAACACAATGCTCACAGAAATCTAGATCTATGCTTTTCAAATCTGAAAACTTACTTTTTGACTAAAGAATTTTCATTCCCTTCTCACTCATGTGGCCGAGCCTACAGTGCCACAACTTTGCATCCACATCTGAAGTAGATAATACAGAAGGAGAATAATCAGTAATACAATTACATAAATAGAGAGTACCTACTCTCTTACTTCTGACTAATACAAGTGCACCCTTGGTAACCTTCCAAGATTCAGCTGTGAGAGTTACTGTACAACCCTCATCACCCAACTTTCCTACAAAAATCAGATTTTGCTTCAAGGCTGGGACATGCATGACATCTTTCAACACCCATGTGTTGACATTCTGCAATTTCAGCTGCACTTTTCCTTTGCCAACAATTTTACAAGGCTCATCATCCCCTAAATAAACTTTTCCAAAATCTCCCTGGACATAATCATTGAAAAATTCTCTATTTGGGGTAGCATGGAAAGAGGCCCCAGAATCTAAAACCCAAGATTCTATTTTATTATGCAAAAAAAGTGAAAGATCATCTTGTGCAACAATACCTGTAACTTTTGCTTCTTCATTACCTCCATACTAATTCTCTTCATTAACCTTTAACCAACAATCTTTCTTTGCATGTCCTCTCTTTCCACAATTCCAACAGGTTATCTTTCTTTTTCCATTTCTAGATTTGAATCTATTGCTCACCTTTGACATAGACCTTGATCTCCCTTGCTTGCTCTTCTCTCTTTGCCTTCCCCTGCTTTCAATACTTAAAGCATTACCTGATGTTTCCCCTGTGCTTTTCTTGCGAGTCTCTTCATTTAGAATTACACTAACAACATCATCTACTTTCAAGATATTTGTAGCAGATGCAGTATTACTAACTGCCATTACCAAGCTATGCCAACTTTTAGGTAAAGAGCATAATATTAAAAGAGCCTTAATTTCATCATCAAAAACTATTTTGACTGAATTTAATTGATTTAAAATTCCATGGAAATCATTAAGATGATTAGATACAAATCCACCTTCCTGCATTTGCAAATTAAATAATTGCTTCATAAGATATACCTTATTTAAAGCTGAGGGTTTTTCATATAAATTTGTTAAAGTAGTCATTAACTCTATCGTTGTCTCTGCCTGTGACAAGTTAGAAATCACAGTAGATGCCAGACTCAATCTTATAGATCCAAAAGCCTTTCTATCAAGAACTTCCCATTCCTCATCTTCCATATCTGTGGGATTTTTATCAACCCCACCCAACAGTAAATATAGATCTTTCTGATACAGATAATCTTCTATCTGCATTCTCTATAATTGGTAATTCTTGCCATTAAACTTCTCTATTCTCAGTTTACTTTCTTCTGCCATTGCTTCTTCCACTCAAATAAAAACCCCTGTGAGTGACCTGTAATCAACAAACACTAACCAGATCTGAAACACCTGTTAGTCAACCTGAGCTCTGATACCACTTGTTGTGGATCAACCAACAAACTTGATTACTTTTATGTAAGCAATTAAACACAGAATTAAACCAGAATTGAAAGCAACTAGAATCAGAAATAGCAAAGAATAAGAGATACAAGAAACTACCCTGAAAACTTGTATTAAACTCTTCCAGAAGGAAATACAATGAAGAAAAATCACACTTTCTTCTCACACTTCTCAGATGTACAGATCTCTTTCCCTCAAGAGTTCTCTCAATCAATTCCAACAACCTGGATTGATACACACATATACAATATGTCTTGTACTGTTCTTTCTTACAACTACACAAGCTATGAAGATCTATCCCTATTATATAAGATTAGGGATCATGAGCAATGCATTAACAACCATCAGATACACCTCCTAATCAAAGGCTTAAAATAGTCTTGCCCAAAATAGAAACGCGGACTTACAACTAACAGCTAAACTTATCATGCAAACAATCTGTTTCATCTACAAAAATAGACTTTCTGGACGCACAGGTAACTGACGTCGGTCCTTGTTTACCTGCACATGACCGACGTCGACTGACTATAACTGACATCGGTAGCTACTAGTTGACTCTTTGCCATCGTCGGTGACTGTGTAAATCCAGCAACTTCAGCATCCGCTCATCTGGTGAAGCTTTTAGCTCCACACCTTAACATGATTTACACAGTGACTACCAATGGTTAAGTTGACCGTTGGTGGTTAGGGTATGACCGTCACAGGTCAACAAATGATTGTTGAAGGTCAAAGATAACCGTTGGCAGTCATTGTGGGTTTTGACAGGTTATTGGTTCCACATAGAATAGGTTGTGGGTAAGTTGCAGAAGCATTCTCGTAGGTTGCTTGAGGTGGGTTAGTGGTCGTGGAGGCAAGGGAAAGCCTCAGAGATGTCAAGGTCAATGTTTTTGAAAATTAAATGGTTAAGAGTGGTCAATGGGTGCTTTGGTGGAGAGGAGGGTGCATGGAGTTACAAAACTCCAACATGAAGATCATATGGGAAAAAGGTTAAAGTAGATACAGGTACTCAACTTATTGAAACCAAATAACTTAACTCAAGATAACTACAAGATACTTAGCTTTATGTAGCTTGATGGACTAGAAAAATCCTGGAGTGGAGGTGAACCTACTTGAGAACTAGGAACTATGTGGGTAGAGTGACGGTATTCAAATCCTTTATGTGGAGATGTTGAAGTGCCTTCCAAGTCTCTGTCTGATTTTGGTTCGGCTCTGGTTCACCAAGAATGATTAGTCATTTTGCTCTGGATGATCCATGTTTCTTACTCGATGATTTAACCTCCTGGAAAAGGTTTTGGGCTAATGTTATGTAACTGTCGACGGTCCTAGTCAACCACCATTGGTCGAGGGTCGACCACCGATAGTTAGGGAAAAGAGATCAAAATGACTAAAATTAGCCATTTGCACTAATGATTGGCAATTAAGGCATTGGGAAATGGTTCGAGGGTATTTATAGGGGTATAGGGATGCATGAGGAATAAATTTAGGGAGTTAGGGCATTAAATGCCAGGGTAGAAATGGTCTCTAGACTAGGTGTCGATAGGTTGGCCATGAGTTTGGGCAAGGGAGGTGAAAAATAGGAATTAACTAATTTATTTAAATATTTAAATTAGTTAAAGGGGTAAATGTTGAAAAAGGGTATTTAATAAATAATTTAATCAAAAAGCGGGGTCAAGGGACGGTTTAAAGGTTAATGCGACATCTAGAGCCATAGTGCACATATTTATAGTGTCTACATTTTACCCCTTTTTATTGCATAGCTTGTATCAACAAGTTGTAAAACAAAAATGAAAGTTTGGTAGAAGGTTGGATGCCCCAAGTATGGGAGAAGACGTTCCCCCTCAAATTGGGAATCGATGAGGTGAAACATAATCATGTGTGAGTTTGATAAGTAGATAATTGGGTGAAAAAAATGGGTAAGATGGTACAAAGTGATAAATAAGGCTGCATTGAGGAGGACAAGTGACAAGTGAACTAAGCCACCACATTTAGATGTGGTGGATATGGATGTACTTATAAATGCATGTCTCTTGAGCAAAGGTGTCCAGAGTTGTAGGGGTCTAAAATTTGGGTGAGCCTGAGAGAACATAGTAGTGTACATGTTTGATAAGTTGGATAGGTGGGTGATAAGGTTGGTTTAGTTGGTTGGGCATTTAGGCATGAATATGTGCACAAAATATGGATAAGTGCGATATCATAGATCACACATAGACTAAGTTATCATAGTTGAGGTAGTTGGTAAATAAAGGTTTGTACTAGAAAGACAAGTGATAGGGTAACCAAGACACAACATTAGGCATATATGATATGTTTTACTCCTATAAAATCAAGTCTTCTAGGCTAGGTGTTCAGATTTGTAGGGGTCCAAAAGTTGGGTGAGCCTTTGAAAATGGAATAGGTCATGGGTGTTAGGATTGTAAATGGGTCATGCTCTGAGTCACCTAAATGGTTGGTGCACAAAAGTAATGCATGGTTGTAAGGTCGTTAAATATGGCAAGGTAGTCAATGCGGTCAAAATGACCAAGGAAAGTTTAGTCGCAAAAAGTGTGAAAGGTAGGCCAAAATGACCAAGGTTGAGGTTATTTAGTTGGTTGGTTGGTTGGAGAATAAGGTTCTCTCTGATAGGTGTATGGTTGGTGGAGAATAAGTTTCTCTCCAATAGGTGCATGGTTTTGGTGGGGTGGTTGCTTAAATATGAAATTGGTTGGGTGGGTGGTGCTCAAATTGGTTGCTCGATTTAGTGGACCACTTGGTTTGGTAAAAAAATAGACCCATTTTTTTAAAGGGTGTAAATTTGGTTGTTGAGGTTCAATGACTTAAAAGGAGAAGATATACGCCTTCTTAAGTGGTCATGAAAATTTGAAACACTCTGATTGACAAAGATCATGATGGTAAGAGTTGTAGGCTTATGAACATAAACGCCTATCATGCTTTGTATTATTGTTAGTTCACTTGTTAAAAAAATGTAACTTGATCACATAATGTCAAGTAAGCTCAAAATCTCTTGATTTGTAACGTAAAAAGGGGATGTGGATGGTAAAAAGTAGGTGAATGGATGACAATACAACCTTCTTGTGGGGACGGTTTGCCCCTTATGTAGGTGATTTAGGAACCATTATAGATAAAGTCCATGCCTTTAATAAAGTGTAGACTGATCAATGTGGGAAGTCTACTTTGCTTTGCTTGGTATTATTTTTGATGCTCTTATTTGATTGGTGTGGGAAATTGATCGATGTGAGAAGCTTCCAAATCATTGCTTGACAAAAGTTTGACTTAGCCATCCTTTAAGGGAGTGGTCTAAGCTTTGGATTTGTTTAGGATTGGATAATTGTCCTTCAAAGGAGCAGTCTGCAAGCTAGATTGTTGACCCATGTGATATTTTGGCATCCCAAATGGATTTTTATGAATGGTTGAGACATGCACTAGTCTATAGAGTCTTGAAGGTTTACCTTTATGGAGGCAAAACCATATCATAAGAAGGTTAATGATGGGTAAAAGAGGTGGTTAAGTGATAACAACCATGAGAATTTGTCTTATAAAGGATGAAAAGTATTCATGAAAATCATGTCATGAGTAGAGCCATGTACCCATGTTTAAGATTAGGCCAAGGCTATGACATAAAATCACATGATTTTGTATTAATTGGTTGTCCTTAAAATAAGGAGATGAAGGTGGTAGAAAATAAGGGATGAGCTTAAGTTAGACACAAGATGACTAAGAACTTGGTTTAAAGAAATAATGGACGTGAATATAAAGGATTGAGGGGTTAAGGTTATGATATGCCGCATATCCATATTTACATGTAAATGGTTTGAGCCAATCATGAATGAAGAGGTCCCCCAGTTACTTTCTGACACTTTATTAGACGTAAAAAATATTTTGAATTGACAAAGGCAACAGGTAAGGTTGGTTAGGTGTTGGGTTTTAGGCTTACTTGTCTGTAACGATGTGGAAGCAAGGTTGGTTAGGTTATCTTAGTTTTAGATAAAAGGTTGGTCAAGGTTAAGGTTGGTTTGGTGCTAGGCTAGGATAGGTGTAGGTTGAGGTAGAAATGCCAAGGGTCGGTTTGGTCATTGGTTAATGTTTGTAGGCATAGGTTTTGGTTTAGGTAATGGTGAAGGATTGTGGGTAAAGGGTTAAGGTTGAGGTTTTGGGTTAGTGATTAAGGTGAGGTAGTTAGGTTGATAAATGGTCAAAGCCTTTTGGGAGGAGAACTCTCCCAATTGCTCTTTCCATGTACGGTTGAGGTGAGAAAAAAGGTTCTCAGATGGAGATGTTGGTTAGTAAAGAGGGTTTAGGAAGGATGAGTATGACTTCATTTTCTTCCCAAAGGTTGTTAGTTGTTAGTTGGAGTTCAATTTGTAGGCGGTGGTTCAGGCAGAATTTTCTCTATGATACTAGGGTGAGGGAAACACAGTTAGATTGGATTTAGGTAGGTTTGGGGTTCATAAATGATGTTAGAAACACCATCCTAGAATAAATATCGGTTGGACAAGAGTGTCCAATTATCCCAATGAGGGAGCTTAGGTGTATTATGGGTAGTTTGGATAAAAGGGTAGCCGACATTATTATCTAATAAATCTTGAATGAAGGGTTGATATTGGTGTGGGTTGATAGATAAATTGGTTATGGTTGGGTTAAAAGGTGGGTTGATTTTGGTTGATTGATTTGGTTTAGAGGTTGGTTTGAATGGTTGAGGGAAATAGTCTAGATGGTTGATTTGTTTTGTTGTTCTGATTTGCTTATTTATTTGGTTTGATTGGCGAGGTAAGATGACAAATATTTGACCCTACTCTAAAGGGTATCGAACTAAAGACAATGCCATTAGGTAGATGAAAATGAGTAGGTTATAAAATAATGTGATTGATTTAGTTATGGTTGAGGTTGGGTTGGTTTGAGGTGAGGTTGGATTGGTTATAGGTGAGGTGTTTTGAGTTTGGGTTGGCTTCACTAACAAGGTAGGTAGAAGAGGTAGGTTGGGTTGGGTTGAGGTTTTCTCTATTAAAATGGTAGGTGGAAGGGGTAGGTTAGGTTGGGTTGAGGTTTTATCCACTAAAATAGGAAGTGGAAGAGGTAGGTTGGTCAGAGGTTGATCCACTAAAAGGGGAAGTGGAAGAGGTAGGTTGGTTAGAGGTTGATTCCTTAAAAGGGGAAGTGGAAGAGGTAAGTTGGTTGGAGGTTGATCCACTAAAAGGGGAAGTGGAAGAGGTAGGTTGGTTTACTTATTTATGGTTTTGAAGGAAATTTGAGAAGGTTCCTCTTCATAAATAAGTGATGGGGTTAAGGTTAATTCTTGCTTAATGATGATTTCAATAGGAAGTTGAAAAGGTTGCACTTGGTCAACAAGTGGATTGGTTGGGGTTTCGATTATGGTTTCCTTAGTTATAGGTTCACTAAGGACCAAATATAATGAAGGTATCTCATTATGTTGAGGGATTTGTTTATGAGTTTCCACAAAAATGGGTGTATGAAGATGTTCAAGGATAGATTGCTTGAAGACATTCAAGGCTAGGTTAGGGGGAACATGGAGACTATCCTTTAGAACTTCCTTTTAATCGATAAGGTTTTGGAAAGACATATTAAAAGACCCACATCTTTCTACCACATGTCCATTTGTGTGATGATAAGCACAAAACTCATTCTCTATAAACTAAATTGGTTTTGGAAGATAACGATTGATGGGTTTGATTTGAGGGAGTGTGATGATAGAAGTCTCCAAGAGTTTATCAAGGATTGAGGAATCTCATTATGTAAGCGGGGTGTAATACCTAAGAAGAGGGTGCACCAATAGATCTTGAGGTTATGAGCTAATTGTTTGGTTTGATAAATTTGGTTAGTTGACTAAGTTGGATTGATTTGACAAGTTTGATAGGTTGGGTAGGTTTGATAAGATTGGTGGATTTGAAAAGTTGGGTTGATAGTTTTTGGTTTGATTTTATAAGGTTGGTTGGTTTGATATATTTGATAAGGTAGGTAAAGTTTATAAGGTGGGTTGACTTGAGAGATTATACAAGGTTGATAAGGTAGATAAGGTAGGAAAGGTAGGTTGATTTGATAAGGTTGATAAGGTAGGTTAGTTTGATAGGTTGGGTTGATAGTTGTTGGTTGGATGACTAAGGGGATAGACCAAGTCTTGGTTTTGAGATAAAGAGGGTTTCCACAAAGTGGGTTTAGATAATTGATATGATGGTTGAGATAGGTAGTCCAAGGATTGGTGAGGTTGAGATAGTTGATATGGTGGTTGGGGTTGATAACCCAAAGATTAGTGAGGTTGAGATATGTGTAGTTGAGGTGGGTTATGACAATGGTCAAATAGATTTTGAAACATTGTTGGTTGGTTATGATGATGATAAAATGTTTATTGAGAGGTTGTTGGTTGGTTGTAGTTGAAATTGGATTGATTATAGGCAAGGTTGGGTTGATCATAGGTATGGTTAGGTTGATCATAGGTGAGATTAGTTTGATTGTAGGTAAGGTTAGGTTGATTGTAGGTGAGGTTAGGTTGATTTTAGGTAAAGTTGGGTTGATCATAGGTAAGGTTAGATTGATCATAGGTGAGGTTGGGAGCATAAATAGCTTGTGATGCAAGGTAAATCTCTAAGGCAAGAGGATTGTCTTTTAGGTGTCTAACGAAGTTAGGATCTCCTAGATAAAATATAGGGGTGCTCCCCATTGAACAAGACAATGGAGATGAGGTGGATGAATCCAAGGTGGGGAAATATTTCCAAGGGGAGTTACATTACTCACAACTCAAACAAAGAGAAGACAAGAAAAAGTTAAAGAAGATAAGACTCACACTAAAACACGTTAAATATTAAGGTTATTTTTGTCTCTCTTGTGGCTTATGCCTTAAGCTTTCAGAAGTGTCTCTTAACTTTAGTTTTAAAAAAGGTATTAGGTAAGAAATTTAAGGATGGTTTGGGTAGTTTAGGTACTCAAAATTATTTGTAGTGGCATCGATACGTGGCTTGATATTGGGACCTACCCCTTCACTTCACATACTGTAGAGATAAGGGTGTCAGATGCTTAGCCAAGATATATTGGATGCCAAAGATTATACTCAATCAAAGAACTAATTTTTGGTTTCTCCCCTTCATAATGACGTCTAAGTAAGACAGCCAAGGGTGAAGGTTTACCGCCAGGTGGTGAAATCCTAGTTGGGTCTTATGTCAAGTGTTTGATGTTTGATTTGGTGTAAGTGGTTTGGTCTTGTGTGTGAAAATAAGTGAGGCTACAATTAATTTGATTGATTAATTTAAGCTATGTGAGCTAATTATGAAAGAAAACAATGGATGAGAGGTTAAATTTATACCCAAAATAATTTTTGATTTCATTTAAATGAGCATAAAATAAGAAGAAAAACACCTAAATGCAAACTACAAACCCAAGGCAAGGGTTCCATCGAGCATTACAAAATGTTTCACTATTTTTTCACTTTATTTTCATTTTAAAGAGAGTAAAACTTAAAATAATGGTGAGGTATAAGAACTTGGATGTGGTTTACTCTCCGTAATCCTGATGGTTGTAGATACTCCTCTTTGTTTGAGGAGGATGACATGCAGATAAGATAGAAACTAGAAAATAGTTGATTAGTTAGGTAGGTGGGTGGATTGCCTAGCATGAGCTAGATCCAAGAAGTACATGACTTTCTTAAAGACTGTCAATCCATATTTTAGATAAATTAATGTTATGAGAATGCTGATATGAAAAGTTGCATAACATAATGAAAACATCTAATCACAATTGAAATAAATACTTTTCAAAATAAATGCTTGTTTTAACAATATAACATTAGACATAAATGCTAAAATTTCAAGATGTGGTTTAGGTATGATCACGTTATTTCTCTTAATAGTATATAGTGATAGGGATGAAAAGACAGGGTTTTTAGTTGAGGTTGGAAGGTGTTTTAAGCTTGTTGTTTTGGTTAAAATGATTTACACAATGATCATTGATAGTTAGGGTATGACCATCGTAGGTTGATAGATGACCGCTGAAGGTTGAAGATGACCACTGACGATTACTATGGGTTTTGATAGGTAATTGGTTCTAAGCAGAATAGGTTGTGGGTAAGTTGGAGAAGGGTTTTGGTAGGTTGTTTGAGTTGGGTTAATGGTCATGGAGACAAGAGGAAGCCTCAGAGATGTCAAGGTTAGGGTTTTTGATAATTAAATGGTTAAGAGTGGTCAATGGGTACTTTGGTGGAGAGGAGGGTGCAAGGAGTTGTATAATTCCAACATGAAGATGATATGGAAAAAGGTGAAAGTAAGTATAGGCACTAAACTTATTGAAACCAAATAACTTAACTCAAGGTAAGTTCAAGATACTTAACTTTGTGTAACTTGATGGCTTGGAGAAATCTTGGAGTGGAGGTGAAGCTGCTTGAGAGCCAGAAGCTATGTGGGTTGAGTGACGGTATTCAAATCCTTTGTGTGGAGATGTTGAAGTGCCTTCCAAGTCTCTATTTGATTCTATTTTGGCTTTGGTTTGCCAAGAATGATTAGTCATTTTACTCTAAATGATCCATGTTATGTCCTCTATGATTCAACCTCTTGGGAAAGGTTTTGGGCTAGCGTTATGTAATCATCGACTGTCTTAGTCAACCACCATCGGTTGAGGGTCGATCACTGACGGTTAGGGAGAAGAGGTTAAAATGGCTAAAGTTATTCATTTTCACTAATGATTGGTGGTTAAGGCATTGGAAAATGGTTCAAGGGTATTTAAAGGGGCATGGGGATGCATGAGGAATAAATCTAAGGAGTTAGGGCATTAAATGCCAAGGTAGAAATGGTCTCTAGGCTAGGTGTCGATAGGTTAGCCATGGGTTTGGGTAGGTGAGGTGAAAAATAGGAATTAACTAATTTATTTAAATAATTAAATTAGCTAAAGGGGTAAATGGGTGCAAAAGGGTATTTAATAAGTAATTTAATCAAAAAAAGGGGTCAAGGGGTGGTTTAAAGGTTAATGCGACATCTAGAGCCATAGTGTATGGATTTCTAGTGTCTACACATATTTAAAAAATAAGATTACCAACACAAAAAAATAATTTATATATATGCAAACTAAAATATAAGTTACACATTCATATGTACAAGGAGATTTCAATCTTCTCTCCTAAATTGTAAAATTTTGCTAATAGATATTCTCAATGTAATATTAAAATTCATCTTACAAATAAATATCTCATATATGAATTTATAGTATTAATGCCACCCTTTGTTTACATTAAAAATTTATAGGAAGCTCTACATCCTTATACATGAATTAATATCAAGCATGCTTCGAAAAAAGAAGAATGTGATCTTTCAGTGCATCACCAATGGTCATTTTTCAAACCAAAACATTACTGACTAGTCAACAATTGAGATCAATTTAATGGTCAAAAGACAAATAAATGGCCGAGATTGATTTAATGGTCAAAGGAGGTGGCATGAATAGTTTGAACTTCTATATGAGATATTCATTTATGAGAGAAAAAAATATATTGCTTTGAATACCTCTGTCTATAAAAACTTGTAGTTCTGATCATCAAATTTGGTTCGTTTGTGCACATGAAAAATATTTTTTTGTGTTGATAATTTTATTTTTCATATCTACTTTAATATTTTATTGTGATACAAAGATCGAGATTCATTTTTGGAGTTGGTTTTCATTACATTGAGTTTTCTTTAATTGCAATAGGTACTAGTGCAATTATGATTAGATTGAATGCAACATTGAATGTAAATGATCAATCATGATGCTTATATAAGTTTCAAGTAAGATGTTAATTTATGTTATATGCAGATGGTCACTCATTAAAAAGGATACCACTAGGGAAAATAGACAATGAAATCAATAATTATTGGAACACCCAAGGGATAAAGAAGATCCAACATAGCAAATACAGTCTTCTCGAAACCAAAATTTTTATTAGAAAATATCAAAAGTGTTTCTATGCGAACAATTCTAGTGAAAATACCAAAATGTAACAACAACCCTATGGAAAATGATACTTCAGATCACCAAGATTTCAAATTGGTGTGTCATGCTACATAAATTAATATCAATCACACAAAACCCATAAAGAGAAAAAAACTGTATGCACTGAAAACCATTTCGAAAAAGAATTCATATTCCTCTATCTTAACAAAATCAAAGAAAGCATGGAAAATAAGATTACTAGCACAACAAAGATGTTTTTTATATACAGAAACAAAAATAAAAATTACACATTCATAGACACACTCTATTTGGCACAAAAAGGAGCTAAAGTCATCGTGAGTTATCTTGTAAACACAAATAAAGTAGAGGAGGTGGCCTCCATCATCAATAACAATAATAATGTAATAAGAGCCATCAACAAGATGCTTTGCATACATGCAAACTAACATAGAAACTAGGCATTTCCATTGATAAGGAGCTTTGAATTCACTCTCAATCCGTTATTTTAAACCACAAATTTTTACCAATGAAAATTCTCTATGCAATATTATACTTCTTTTAAAAATTGATATCTCATATATAAACTTAGAGTATTGTTGCTACCATTTATCTGTGTTAAAAAATATTACACAAAACTCTGCAACTTCACACATTCATTAATATCTAGCCCGCATTAGTAATAAAATCTTACCATCCATAAAAACTATTAATGACATTTAAAATTGCAGCAATCCATATTAATCTATGGCTAAGATCAATTTAATAGTTCAGAAGCTTGAATCAACCACTGAAATCGATTTAATAGTTCAGAAGCTTGAATCAACCACTGAGATTGATTTAATAGTGAAAGGAGGTGGATGAGTTGCACTATAAGAAACACTTATCAGTTTAACAATGTGGTGGTTGTGAACTTCTTAATCTATGATGTGGAGAGCTACCTAAATGTGCCCTTGTTTTAAAAAATCGTTACATCATTGCTTTATACATACACCACGACAATAGATTTTGAAAGTTGTGATTTAAAGCTTTGAATGTGTAAAAAAAAAAAAAAAAAGTTTTGAATGTGTAGAATTATTTCATTTTTTAAAAGCTTCTTTGTGGATTGTAATAGTTTTCCATTGTTATTAAATATCAATTCATGTATGCACTTCTTTTAGAATTAGTGTTATTGAATGTTAATTTAGATATTAATGTTCATTAGAAGTCAAGAATGGTCAATCGAATTGAATAAGACAATAAATGAATGAATATATAAAGGGAGTATAGAATGTTTCTTTAATTTAGATAAAATAAAATAGTTATGAGAAAAAATAAATACAAAAAATAAAAACAAGAAAAGTTCAATGAGAATAATAAAATTCAGTTGTGGACTATGTTGTCAAGATATCCATTTTTTTGTGGTTCTTGAAGCCTTTTTATTCTCTTGTGGTTTTTGAAGCCCATTTTCGAGGAGTAAGAATTGATATTTGTGGATGTAAGACTTAAATTTGAGTGTTCTTTGTTGGAGTTGAAGTGCCTCCCAATTAAATAAAACTAAACATCTTTCATCCTCATAATGAATGAAGATCCTCATGGATCTAAAAGAATCTCTAAAAATATAATAATATCTTCCACAAAACTCATAGTAAATGAAACACTTAAATACAACTTCCAAGTTTTAAGAACCCACTTAGGGCTTATTGAGTTGTAAGGACTCTGATTTGGAAAGATTAGGTACTTTTCTCTCACTGTGTAGTTAGATATTATAGTGATTTCAATGATAAAATCCTTTTGGTCATCCCTTAGTGAACACATGGGTATCAAATGTGTTTATATAGTGGACATTTTGGGTTATCCTTGAATTGGGCTTGTGAAACATGTCAAATGACCCATTGAGATGAATTTGAATTTTGAAAACTAATCATTAATTAACGAGAGGATGAAACTAGTAGTTGTATATACCTTCATTTAATAAGAGGTCAGAATCAAACTCTATCCAAAGTTAATGAAAACAAACCTAAAATTAAATTAAAAAGATCATTAAGAAAGATGACAGCATCATCTCCAAAAGATTATTAAGAAAAATACTAGCATCATCTCCATATATTCAAAAACTTAAATTAAATATAAATAAAACCAAAAATAATGAAAAAACAATAATTTCAAAAAATCTTTTAAATTTAATTATATATCTTTCAAATAAAATTTACTAATCTCTTTATAAAATATTAATTTGATATTTAATGAATTATTAATAAAAAATTATAAGATGGGAGAATTTTTTATTTGTTCCTTCGAAGGATAAAGTCAAACTGATTAGTTTTATGGTTTTTTTTTAAATAAAAAAATTACATATTACAAATTATATATATATATATATATAACAATTTATTTTAGGCGAGCTTGAATTATTTATATATATATACACACCATAGAGAGAGGAGCATAGCAAGGGAGAGGTCTGTGGTCGCACATACCCTGCATCAGTTCTTTCACAGTCAGGTCTAATCAAATCGTAAGTTAATATTTCAAAAATATTTAAGCTCTGTTTTCTTTATTTACTGTAATTCGCATATAGTTTCATGACTGTCTTTCAAAGAAGTGATGCTTTCTCTTTTGCTGCAATTCACATATAAAATTCAGTGTGTAAGAAATGGTCAAAAGCTTTATGAGTGTCTTTAAAAAGTGCTGTTTTCTCTTTGCCTTGACGGCCTTTAGCTGTTCCGCTAGTTGACAGTATCTTTAAGATTTTAGCCAATTTTATCTTATTGTTTTTTCTGTTTCGATTTAAATTCTTTGAATAGGGTTTGTTTTCAGATTTGAAGGCGTTTATTATGAAGTTCGGGGAGAAATTTCGGAAATATTTAGATGAAGAGGGTAAAAGATTTGGGGGAAAATACTCGCACGTCGAATATAAAAGGTTAAAGAAGGTGTTGAAGAAATGCCGCCTTAGAAATGTGCATGAAAATGTTGCTGAAGCACAGCCTGCACAAAACCAGAACATTATTTGCAGAGAAACGGCCGGATGCGTTTCCAAACCATGCGATTTCTCTAAGGCACTGTGCCCTTCACAAACCTGCTCAGGTAAAAGTTCTCAAACGTTTCCAAACAATCCGGTATTGTATTTTGTTTGTAGAAATTAACCCTGCAAATTGATTGGAATTTGGAACTGAGCTAATTCTCTTTATAAATATAAATCCACGCCAAACAACGGATTTTTTTGTTTCTTTAATCGACTCTCTCAAACGAAAAGGTATAAAACATGTTAATGTAAAATTTGATCATGAATATGTTGAGAAATTCCATGTTTTTAGAATTTCATGTTTTAATGTAAAAATTTGATCAAAATTGTCTGCACAGTTTATGAAAAATCTCCTTTTTATTTATAAATATAAATATAAATTTAAAAAAAAGTTAATCCAATTTAATTATGATAAAAAAAAGTTATACAATTTATTTAAAAGTTCCTTTTAAATGTACAAATATAAATTTTAATTTAAAAAAAATATTGATTAGATCTGATTATTGTTAATTGACAGTATTAAATACCAAAACACTAAAGATAAGTGAAATTTGGATCTAATTATTGCAAATTGGCAGTCCCCTAAGATGGAGACTATTTAATATTCCCTATATTTTTTAGGTGACATTACCTCATACTTCCAATAAAACCTCCTCACTGTTTCTGTTTGATTTGAACTCAAAACCCCTTTCAAAAAGACACTGATTTGAACTCAAAACCCCTTTCAAAAAGACTAGTATCTAGTGTAACACAAAAAGTGCCACTAGAGAGTCTAATCAAGAATCAATTGTCCTGTAACTGAAAATTTACAGCAAACTGAGGTTCAATTTAATCATTGTTGATTGCAGTATGCGACAAAATTTTCTTCTACGAACTCAGAAAAGAAATATCGGCTACAATTAGGTGCTTCAGTTCCCGTGCCAGACGTTTGCTGCGTCTGCATCTTGGTTCAGGTTTTCAAAGATATTTATGGCTTATTAAACACTGCTTCGCTGATGATCATCCGGCTATGGTTCAGGAAGGCACGAATCTGGTCAGTTATGTGGCCATGAATTCCATAGCTGTTCGGAAAATTCTGAAGAAGTATGACAAAGTATGTATTTTTGACGAGTTGAGTATTTCATGCTGCAAATGTCCTTTAATGTGCCATTTGTTAGGGTACTTCATAAAGCCAAAACCCATAGGAGGTCTCATACAATGGCTTGGTCTTGACCTAAATAAATACCTTAACATTAATCAGACTCAGATTTTATATGCAGGTGCACAGCTCAGTTAATGGCCGCAACTTCATGGCAAAGTTGCAGTCAAAGCACATAGAGATATTGAAGTCTCCATGGTTAATTGAGTTGAGTGCTTTTCAGATCAACACAAGAGACTCTGGACATGGTTATATCGGTGAAATCTTTCCGGAATGTTCCTGTGATTTTACTGGAAGCGACCCTGTTATTACATGCACATTGGCTGATTCTCTGAAAATGGAGTTTAGCCTCACATGCCCTATTTGTCTGGTAAGCCTCATTCTGATTTGTGTCTTAAGATAGTCCAATGATTTTAGCGAGATGAAGCAGGTTCTGCATAGGGATGCTGAGCTATCAGTTAACTAGGGTCTATACTGAGTTTATGTATTATTCATTGCATTTGAGATGCTCTCACACTTTCTTTACTCAATGATCATTTCAGGACATAGTTTTTGATGCTGTTTCATTGGGATGTGGACATATTTTTTGCAATAGCTGTGCTTGCACAGGGGCCTCTGTACCCACCATTGAAGGGGTCAAAACAGCCAATCGACGGGCAAAGTGCCCAATTTGCAGACAGGTAATTGTGTGAGCTATATTCTATTCTCCCATTGAGGGATCAGAATGTACTCCTGTCACAAGATTCCCAAGAATGTTTTATCAATCACTAAAAAACGATTACCAGTGCTGTTATATCATTATAAAGAATTATTCCCATACGGAAACATGAAATAGAAATCTGGTACTGAATGTTTAACGTGATGCAGATGGGAGTTTACACTGACGCGGTTGATTTGACTGAATTGAGTTTAATGGTGAAAAAAGGGTGAGCTTAAAACAGGTTTACAGTGATGAAATATTTTTCTTCTTGTTTTAGATTAAGGTAAAAACAGGCTTTGAAGGGGCCCCGAAACCCTATTACAGAAGCAATAAAGATTAAAACGTTTACATGCACCAGGGGAAGCATTCTTGAATCCTACTAAGAAGTAGCAACAACCTAAGGTTATACAAGGACAGCGTCAAGATTCAATTACATCCAGCGCTCTAATTTCCAAATAATAATTTAATACTATTTTTTAGGGGTAAAAACCATAATTGTTGCCTGCCTTCCATCAGCTATATTCTGCTTGCTTTCTAGCTCTCTGATTTTTCTTATGGGTTTTCTTCCGGGTTTGTCTGGACAGCCAACATCCGCTTTCACTTTTGAAATCTGCTCTTCTCTTTTTCCAGATTTATCCAGAATAGAAGCATGGTTTTTCGCCTTCATTTGCTGGGCTTTTTTGCTGCTTCTGGTTTCTATTCCTTTAGTATTTGTCTTCTTTTCAGCCCTTTTCCTTTGGTTTGGAAAATGCTTTAAATTTTCTCCTTTAACGTTTGCTGGAAGCTCTTCCAAAGGCAATTCATTATCACCCTGAATCTCCATTCGCTGAGAAAGAAGAGGAACTCTCTCCTTTAATTTATTTCCTGTATCAGCGAAGATTTCTCCTTCCTCCAGCACTACTTTGCCTTCTGCCTCTCTCCATCGATCCTCTACCCTTTGGTATAGAATGATTTCCTTTGATAAATCTATCAAATCTTCTTTGCTGTGTGTAGGTACTGTGGTTTCTGATTGCCTTCCCTTCCCTTCTGTAACAGAATTTTCTATATCTCCCCAGCTGTCTTCTATCTTTTGATAGCCAACAATTTGTTTCGTTAAATCTATCAACTCATCTTTTCTTTGTTCAGGATTTGTGATTTCTGATTGCAGCCCATATCCTTCTTGCTCAGAATTTTCTTTCTCAACCACAGACTCTTCATCCGCATCTGATTGTGGATCTTTTGATTCTTCAATAGGGATCTCTTTCTCCTCCTCAGCATGCAAAACTTTAATATCTTCATTCTTCTTTAGTTCTTGTTATGGCAATTGTTTGTTTCTGATTTTTGAAGCTTTGTATTTAACTGTGCAGGTGCAGTGACTATTGGAAGGAAAGATTGCATGCAGAGAGAACACAGAGAGTAAAACAAGCAAAAGAGCACTGGGATCGTCAGTCTCGTTTCATATTTGGATCTCAGCAGAGTGATTGACATTGGTTGTTCCGGTTATCCAGAATTTATAAAGCATCTCATCAAGAGGGTTCAGTTTTTCTTGTACAAAATCTTGTCCACTAATAAATATTTGGTTTACACAACATGGATAGTAATTTGCAAGTTTTAACATAAGATCTATCCCTGACAAAGGGAGGGATCTGACCGAGCAGATACTGGTTGCTGTTTGCAGTTAAAATTTCGAAGCCACTCTTTTTTATTGCTCACTTCACTTATCTTTTTTTTGAATAAAAATATTATTGTTGCCTATGCCCTTCTCTTTCAATTTCACCTTCATTTTCAATTGAAAAAGCAATCATCTCTATTTCTATTAAAGTTTTGCAATCAAATAATTTTTGTAAAACCTCCAAGAACTTTTATGATGCGTGAAATACATTCAAAACTATTAAAATGAGTGGGATGGGCGTCAATTCTCATCCTTCCTTAACCTACTCATGAGAAGGGGTTGATGTAGAAAATTTGCATAGTTTTTAATATCGATATGGAAGGAAAGAAGAGGAGGTCCAACTAGAGTGAATACAAAGAGGCTTGCAAACGTGCTACAAATATTGAGAGTGCAAGTAGCCTAAGAGAACACCTAACCAAACAAGGTATTTTAATATGTGAAAAAATAAAACTATGGGATATGAAAACGAAGATAGACATAATTGGAACATATTCACTTGTAGAAACTAGAGAAACTTCACTTTGTTAGGGTTTTGTATGTTTACTTTAAGTCATTTTATCTTGTTAAGTTTAATATATTGTTTTAGGTTATTAGACGAGTTAAGGTTATATAAATGGTTTTCAATTAGTCAAATGCAACTATTGTTACAGATGACGAGGATCATGGTTTCAAATATTTAAGTTTATACTTTTTTTTTTGAAGGTCTACAATGAGGTAATAATTCTACAAATCCACCTCAGTATGTAAATGTGTTTTTATTTATTTTTTGATGTTATTGATTTTATTTTTAACTAGTATGAATCTCATAGCCTTATTGCTTATTATGTTGGCCATATCCTCTCTTAGAACACTTTCCAAACTTGGGTTAAAGCATCATTGGGAAACACATGGAAAAATTGATCATGCAAGCTCTCTTTTCCAAGTCTAACTATTGGTTCATGTGAAATACTTTGATGCTTTTTCATGTTGGACTCAGGGTTTCAAAGTTACCAAGTAGGGTTTGCTCAAATCCCCGTATGCGTTGAGTTGCTTGGGTTATCAGTGTCTTTGTGGGCCTTCCTTAAACAAATCATCCAACCCATTGGGTGTGTGATATGTCATCAGAAAGAGCACTTTTACTCGGCTTGGTCGAATAAATGAATCTATGTTGATGTTGACCTCATGAAAGTTTGAAAGAGTCTATTGATATCCAAGTGGGGACTGATCATTTCACATGGAAGGTCACCTATATTAACTTGCCTAACACGTGTTTCCACTGTAATTTCCCTGACCATAAGATTCATGACTATCCTCTCATGGTCCGCCTATACCCTAAGCAAGCTACTAAAAAATTGGCCGCTGAAAAGTATGCTACAATAGAAAAATTGATTGTTGCACTCTTGTTGATAATAATAAAGTGGCAATTGGAAATAAAAATCCTAAAGTTTCTAACATGACATCTAACGATAAACAACATTTATTTTTGAAAAAGGTTGAGTATAACCCCCCTTTTCTTAGTCTTGTGTCTTAGATCCAAGCTCCACCGATTATTCATAGAGTCAAATTTTCCCAATTAATTCTATGTAAATCGTTAATGCGACCCTCCAAGTGCTCATGTAGGCTGCCTTACAACGATGGCGACTGATGTAGATGAGAATGAGGGACCCAAATGAATGGTTATCTTACAACCTAACAGGAGCTATACTCACTCTTTCAAGGACACTCATGTGGAATCAAGCACTCAATTATGGAAACCATAACATGTATTCATTGATGCTCAACAGTGTTACATAGATTCATACACACCTACTCTTCCCTTACCCCATTAACTATGAATAATACATACACTTAGTCTAATGACTTGTTTACAATAACATACATCATATTGGTATGCTCTCTCTCTCTCTGAGCTAAACTAATCTCTTTGCTTATCTTCTCTCTTAGATTTGGAACTCTCTTTTCCAAATTGCTTCCTTGATCCCGCTAACCCCCTTCCCCCCTTGCCCCCCACCTGCCCAACGTTTCTCTCTAAAACTAATCCAAATCTTGTTGGCCTGACATTGACATCCTACCAACCTCTTTGAACTCCCTTTGTCTTGGAAAAAGGCCCACATATCATTTTTTATTGATTTAGGTAATTGTTTCTCTTTTACTTTCACCATGAATGAAACCACTAGTTACTATAGAATGGTGGTTGTGATACTACCATGGTGTTTTCATAACTTTTGGTTAATATATACTAGGTGTTTCAAAACTGTTGCTTGTATTAAGCGATGGTTTTTCCATCCTCCCATGAAAAGGTCACCTTGACTAATGGGAGATGATGAAAATTGTCCTTCCTTTACTTTCCTGCCATATTGGACTCTTGATGATGTTCTTTGTCTTGTTGTTGATCTTCCTCCTTACATGCAACATTGTCATAAGAGATGACAAGTTGTACAACACAAAAGACATGTGCATAAGTGTGCACATGAAACAAAACTCATGCTTTCAAAGGATGCAATATTATTTATGAAACTAGATGTTTTTACATTAGACACATAGGGTAAATGAAATTATGCATGAGCTCCCACTCATGAACATCCTGTGAGTTTATCAATGGTTTTTATACATTTGGTAACTTCAAATGCACTCATCAAAGTTGTGTCTCTAGTTGCTATGTTCTTTCACTTAACCAAGGACTCTATTTACTAATTTCCTCTTGTGTTCATACTAATCCATGTATCTGACACTTCAACTTATTCTCATGCCTTCTTAGGAAATCGTTGTCTAAAATCTAAACTAGAAGAATCTAAGCATGATCCTTCACCACTTCTTTGACCTTCAATGTAAGGTTACAAATATGCTATGTTTAAAATAGGTGAAATGTCAACCCCATCTAGTAGGTCTATCTCATATGCATTTGTTGAAAATCTCTTCAAAACTATGCAAGGCCCAATCTTCTTCTTCCTGATCTTATTAAATGTTCCATTAAGGATCCTTCCCTTACACAAATGCACCAAAATCAAACATTTGAATATAAATTCCTACTATTTTATTATCTGATCAACATGCTTATTGTAATTCATGTTAATCTCTTCTAAACTTATCTTTACTTCTTGGTGTATATCATGCCTACTCATGCTAAAAATACTCTTCTTCAACACTTCTTCTCATATATATATTTATTCTTAGCTCACAAACTCTTTTAGGGATACAACCATACTTGATTCAAAATGGACTCATTATTGTATTTTGTTCATTGAGTTGCTATAGCAAACTCAGCTTATGCCAATGTTGAATCCCATTGTTTCATCGTGTCTCCAACCAAACATCTCAACAAGTTAACAAAGCTCAAATTCAATACTTTTGTTTGCCCATGCATTTGAAGATGATAGGTTGAACTAAAATCAAACTATTTTATTAATTTCCTCCACAAAGTCCTTCAAAATTTCCAAACAAATATTGTATCTCTATCTAATACTACGCACCTTAGAAATCCATGTAGTCTCACTACTTATTTGAAGAATAAAATTATAACATGTATGGCGTCCCATTTTGTCTTACATGTTATAAAGTTTGTCATCTTGAAAAAATATATCCACAACAACAAAATGGAATCATTACTCCTTTGATTTCTTAGTAGTTCAACAATGAAATCCATGCTTATCTCTTCCCATGGCCTATCTGGAATTGGTAAAGGCTAGTAAAAACATGAAATCTAGCTTTTTCATTAACATGTTGGTAAACTCCACATCCTTGCATGAACTTATTAACATTTACACTCAAGCTCAACTAATAGTAAATCTCATTTAGTTGTGCCAATATTTTATCTACACCAAATGCCTAGCCAAGCATCCACTATGATTCTCCTTCAAAATATTTAATCGTGTGTCATATTCACACTTGATGTCAAGTCCACTTTAGGTATTTATGATACCATGGTGAGATTTATCATGTGCACAATACTGTTAAATACACATTTAATGTGGTAGTAAAATCAATTATGCTTTGCATAATACATATTATGAATCCTCCTGATGGGATTAACATGAATATAGAATTTAAAAAAAATCATAATTAAGAAACAAGTATTGTGGATAGATATGATGATGTTGATGAAAGAGAATTTACTAAATAAATGGTCATAAATCCATAATTGCTTGATGAAATGTTATATGTAGCTAGAGATGAACAAAATTTTTTGGCTCAAGTTACTACATATGGGGGAAAATATAACCCATTTTATGATATCAATAAACCCTTTAAGGTTAACAATCCACCCACAAGTGTCTAGAATACTACTATTTTGACACCTCCAGTCACACATGTGATGTCTACCCAAGGTGCAAGGGAAACATAAGGCTTCCCATAGATTTACATGCATATTCCTACATAGATGATCTATTCCAATCCTACAATGACTATGCATATTTCATTATTAACCTCACTTACTACACTTTCCCTCCAGCATGCTATTTTCTCTATAAACTATAGTGTTTTAGTTAGAACAAGGTAATTTTAGAGATAGTCATTCAGTGGATTCACATGATTTGCACCTTATTCTATTAGCCTCTAATATTGTATCACATCCCTTACCTATTGGGTTTGTAGCTCCTAAGCTTCCAATATACGATGGTAAAGGTGATCCCAAATAAAACCTTAGATCCTTCCATGCAACATGCTTGGATTATGCATCCAATGATCTATTATTGATGAGGGTATTTAAGAGAAATTTTATCTAGACTATGTTTTATGTTGGTTCTATGACCTCCCCCTCTAATCAGTAAAGGCATTCAACCCTTTGGCAGTTCATTTTATAGCACATTTTTCCATCAACATTGATGAGAAACTATCTTATGCACAAATTTCAAAACTTAAGTAAGGGTCCAATGAGCCAACCAATGATTATGTACTTAGGTATAAGACCATGCTAGCTAAGTTGACCAATCCTATGGTAGATAATAATTTACAAGATATATTCAATCAAAAATTTCTTGCACCACTCCATGATTTAATAGTATTTAATAAATTCAAGTCTTTAGATGATTTATGCCATACAATGAGAGATCAAGAAGTTATGATCATAACTTTGAGCAAACTCAATTAAGCACCTTATACTCCAACTACTTCAACAAACAAGTTTCAAAGCAAGCCAAGCTACAATGTTAAATCAAATGATAACAATAATGAGGCAACAACAATGGTTAATGTAGCATCACAACCTACAAATCAAAGAGGTAGTTTATTATGAAAAATTACACAGGTAAATTGTAAGATCTATATTGTAATAATGAACAAGATTTTCATATGAGTTGAAATTGAATTATATTGGATTAAATTAATATCTACAAGGCACCATAGCTTTATAATCTTGTAAGGTGGTTTTACTACAGACTACCTACCTCATGAGTTCAACCCGTATGACAACCACTTTTGAAAACTAACATTAATGAATTTATCTACTAACATTATTAACTAACAATTGTAAAATTGGTGTATGTGCCCCATACTAACCAAGCTAACACTAACAACGAAATAAAGTAACTTTGGATCAATCGACCCAACAAACCTCCTTGATCCAATAAGAGGTATAGAAGATGATATGAAGCTATGACTATAAAGTCATCAAAATTATTTATCGTACCTGCAATTGGCACACTTTACATTGTGATCTAGGAATTTGACTCAAGAGAGGATGGTTAGTATTATGTTAGTTTTAAAATGAAAACAAAATGAAAGATACACAGTAACTAGCATAAAATATATAGGCTTAGACACTAGGGAGAGCTTAGTTAACAAACATGAATAAAACACACAACTAAAATGCAAAAGAAACTTTCTTTTACCTTCCTTGAATGCTCCAAAATGCTTGTTGTAGTGGCTTGCTCAGCTTGTGCTCATGAAGTCTTTGGGAATGGAAGCTTGGCTACCTCCATTTCTCCTTGGCACCTTTGAATTGTGGCTTGGATTAGCTTGGATTGGAATCAATTTTGCATGGTAACACTAGTTGTAATGGCTTTTAGAATCATTTGTGCATTATAACTTTGCATTATCAAGACTTAAAATTCATATGGTAAGGCCTCCTATTTATAGATTTTTGAGATTGATCAGAATCAACCTAAACCATCCATCCTGAGATTAAGATGTGTGGTTGAGGATTAATTCAATTTTTGGAAGTAAGTTTATAATTATCCTCATCATGACATTAGAAGAAGGGGCAATTAAGAGACATGGAGGGCATGAATCTTGATATTTATGGCATTTATGGCTTAGGAACGTCTTCTTAAAAAATGAGGTCACCTGATGATACATATATTCAATATTCATTTACAAAAATAAGGTATTCAACAAGTTTCCATGGATTTATTAACTAGGCTCTAATTTGGTTTAATTAGCTCTTAAGCATGTTTAAACACTTTATGCACAAATTACTCAGATTGGTCAAAATGCCTTGTTATTGGTCTAAAATTTAACTAGATTGGAATTGGAAGGTGATGTCAGATGCACTGGATCCTTATCCCATTTAGGATGTTACCAATATCAAATAACAAACACATGTGTTTTGTGTAAGAGATTTGATAGGAAATAGAAATCTAGAGCACCTAGGTACAAAATTGGCATTTTGACTCAGAATGATTTGATCAAAGTTAGTTAGCCCATATATTGCATTGCCCCATTTAGAGATACCCTATCCAAAATTGTCACTTGAATATGTCATTTTTACATCATTTAGCGTGTTTTAGTGTTTTTAGGTCAAATTGTGCATTTTGGGTGGAAATTGGCCAAAAGCCTAATTGGAGGTCATTGGTGGCCAATTTTAGGTGTCTATAGACATCATGGTATTGATCAACTGATGTTGATTCTAAGAATCCTACTACCCCATGAGTTTTGGCATGAATGATGAACATGATCAAGGTCTTCTCATCCCCTCTAACCATTTTGTATTGTATTGTATTAAAACATGATCAAGGCTTATTCAACCATATCGATCGACATAATATCTTACACAGAAACCCATACAAGTGACCATTCAATATTATGCTTGATACACCTCCCTCATTCTCAATGAATACTGATAGACCTTTGCTCAACACTATGGTGCTAGCAACTCTAATGTTAACTTGTATAATCACTGATAATTAATTAAAGGCCATTTAATATCTTCTTCCCTATTAGGTGAGAGGTGAGGAGCCCTTGCAACAAAAAACCAAATCAAAACTACTATGTTTACTCCTTATCATGAATATCAATGAAGTGAAGAAAACTAAAATTGAACTAAAAATCAACAACAAATTGAAAAAACACACTACTGCTACCAAAAATGCTATTCAAGCATTTTACCCAAACTCTAATAAAATAACTAACTGGAGAAGATAAATTGTGCTCCAACCTCTGATAGATCTTCCAACATCCATTTTGACGCTTACACTTTGTGAATCAGAAGGATCTTGCTGGACTTGTAATGTATGACATGTTTTATGATAGCACAAGCATGATATGACATGATGGAATTTTTAGTTTGAAGGTGTTAGTTTCCATTGAAAATGCACCCTTATACACTAGTTTTAATAAATTTATTTAAAAGACATATAAATAAGCTTCAATTCATAAAATTGACCACCGCATGTGTCTGAAATATCCAAAAACCTAGAGATTAGTTGGTCACATGACCACCTTCTTAAAAAATAGTGACTAGATACAAGAGGTTTAAAAATTCATAAATGTGTCATAAGTGTCACAAAAATTACACATTTATGTCACCTGTTTTGATTTACAAATCCTTTTAAAAACATAATATTCTCTTTTCAAAAAAGAAGAGTCTGAAAATCAAGTTCAATTTTGACTAAAAGAATGCTTTGGAAGGAATTGAACTTTGAACTACCAACTTGCCAAGGATATCACAAAACATTCTTCACCAATTGTTATAAAAGCATTGACGAGACATAGAATGAAGACTTGTTATTGGAATTTTAAATTTTTTGTGTCAAATTAATAAAAAAAATACTTGCATGTAAATTTTTTGTGATGAAAATTATTACTACTATTGCATATTTTTGGGCCCCACATAACCTTAGAGAAGGAAAAAAAATATTTTTCATAGAAGGAACACCATTTCTTCATTTGGAGGCCATAAAATTAGATATTGCTCCAAAAGGTTTCCAAATTCATGAAATCAATGAGACAAGGGTTTTTGAGATGAATTTTAATGGAAATAATGTCTAATTACTGCATTAAAATGTGATTACTATTCCATGAGTATTTTAAAAGTTGTACAACTAAAGAACTAGGGTTTATGAGAAAATTAGGGCTTACAATATGGCATTTTAGGCATGTAGATCAATTTATAGGTTGCAAACTAAGTTTGGCCTATGTCAAAAGACTATATGATTGATTTTCTTGGTGATAGGCCTTACAATGGTTGTGAAAATTAAGTTTGAATTATTTTTGAAGGTATAAACTATGTATTTGGGATAATACTGTAAAAAATACAATATAGAATACCTTATTCTCTTTCTTGGACTCGTAACACGTCTTTAATTTCTTCATCAACATTTTTTGGGATTCACATTCACCATTCACCTTCAAATCCTTTTTCACCTACTCTGATACCATTTTTAGGATCAAATACATAGTAAAGTTTTAGATCTAAATTGTAATAATGAACAAGATTTTCACATAAGGTAAATTTGTATTATATTGGATTAACTTAATATTTAAAAGGTACCTTATCTTTATAATCTTGTGAGGTAGTTTTAATACAGGAGTAACTACCTCATGGGTTCAACTTGTATGACAACCTCTTTTACAAAATAAATTTATTTAATTCATCTACTAACATTATTTACTAACAATTATAAAAGGGGTGTATATGCCCCATAATAACCAAGTTAACACTAACAACTAAATATAGTAACTTTGGATCAACTGCCCTAACATAATTTTCATGATTACCATCACCTGCTCATGTATTATTACATAAGTTACTTGAATGCAACCTCATCACTCTTCCTCCATCACAATAGTTTGATGTAATAAGAGCTACACATAATAATTATGGCATCAATTCATATTATGATTATCATTGAAATACGAGACATTATACAAACAAATGTTTCAAGTTAAGACATAAGATACAACATTTTATTGATGACAACACTATTGATCTAAGCACATCTACAAATGAATATATACCTAAATTAAATGGAAATTATAAATTTAGAATCACCAATGAATCATTTCCAAAACATGAGACAATAGATAATAAGGATACTTTTAAGGTATATTATACATATAATGTGCATCCTCTTCCTATGACATATGATCACCTAGTGGACGGGATTATTAATACACTTATAGGCATATTGCCAAAATGACATATGATTAAATTCATGACAATGATATAAGTGATGATGATTTGGATCTCCATGCATTATTCATATGATCCCACATTAATAAGCAACCCATACACAGTGTCATGTTTGACAAAAGATCAGGCAAAAATGTTTGCACAATGACACTTCTCCACACTTTCGGATACACATATCATAATTTTCAAGATACTAAAAAATTGGTTAAGTGGTTATATGGATAGATAAAAAACTTTGGGGTGTATTATGCTACCTCTTCAAGTGGGCTCCGCGATAGTGGCTACTCATTCCTAGTTTTACAATGTAATGGGGTATTTGACATGTTGTTAGGATGCCCTTGGATATAAAATCTCTGGGGAATACCATATATAGTGCATCAATGTATTAAGTATATACATTATGTTTTACCCTATTTTTTGATAAAACACTAAGTGTATTATGCTGATTATATAGGTGTAAAATTGGAAATATCATAATGGTAAAGATATACAATGATTAACTATTTTAATTTTGTCAAATTACTAAATATGGAAAGTTGTTATTTTGGAAAAATACTATGAATAAATATAATTATATCTCACATGGATAATCATTGGCTATTTTTATTGTTTGAGAGTGAAAAACTAGAAGTGACTGTACAGGCTCAAGATCAGGCGCAAAATCAAAAATAGAATCTTGATAGGTTTTCTGTAAGTAGACTGTGATGTAGTGCATTTCAATCCATTGACTATGGAATCATCCCATTTGAATTTGACAAACTGTATACATGAAAAAATAGATAAGACAAAAATATGGAAAATGACATATTAGAGGTAAAAGTAAAATATGTCTCTAGATAGGTCCATTATAGGTGGGTAATGGTGCAATGTATTTCGAGTCTATTGACTATGGACTTGTCCCATTCAAATGTAACACATAATTGATTATTAAACCACATGTACATGCATTAATTATGGATATGGATTCATCTATAGTTATTTAATATTGTGTATAATACTTGTAATGATCAAACCTTAGCTTCAATCACATAAGTCAAATTGGAATCAAAGGGGGATGAGATAGGTAATCAAGTGAAAGGGATTGAGTTAGACTGACCTTAGTCAAACCCTATTGAAATACCAAAAACTACACAACATTTATAATAATTTCAAGAGGGATAAAACTCAAAATTAGTTCTCCCACTTACATGTGTGTGAAAGGTCAAATGCAAGTCTAAATGCTCTTTCTCTTATTTTACCTTTGACATAAGTATGCAGATAAGGATTTGGCCTTGAATATTACTTCGACAAACTAATAGATAAAACATGAAATTATTTAATTAGTTTTTGAGAATGAGGAGAACCATACCTAATGCCTTATAGTATCCTTATATTTGTATATGTTTTGATTCTGAATTTAGGATCCATTGGTGCAAAAAATCCAACCCAAGATAAGACCCAACAAACAAAAAGAATAATAAAATGAAACGTGACTCAAAATAAGTTCTGAAAGTCACACTTGGACAAGTCCACACTAAGTAAATAGGGCCATAGGTTGGTCTTTTTTATTTACCATAGACTTGTCTAGAAGGACATAGGACCAAAACTAGGAACCCCATGATAAAGTGACAATATAAATAACCAATAGAAAAACTCACAAAATCAAAATAAAGACTCAATTAAAATGTGCCAAATGGATGCTTCATTCATTGTTAATAAAATATATTTACAAAGTTAAAATAAATTACATAAAGGATGAGCTTTTACAAAATTTAGGTGTCTATATTCCCCCCCATTTATTCTAGTGATGAAATTTCTATAATAAAGGATATAACTAAAACTTGAGTGTGTATAACACACTTTGTCTTTACAGGCATTGATTGTGCCAGATACATCATGATATAATCTACAATAACATATGGAGTAGTTAATGCCCATATATAAAATTTAAAAACTTAAATATGAAATTACAAAAGGTAAAGAGAAAGGAGAGAGTACACATGTATGCATTATATATTAGGAACTTGTGGAGAAATAATTATTTTGGTCCCATTAATTTCTTGGGCAAGTGCTATGCCCTTAACCTATGGCATGTCTAGGGATATGTGTGGCTGACTTATGACTTATAAACATATTATATTATCTTGTTACATCTCTTTATGTTCTTAGGAAGGTCAGTCTATGGAATAATCATGGCTAATTAGATTATTTATAGGAGGTAGTGGTTAGTATTTAATCATCATATTGTGAATTCTACTCTCATTTCATTATTGTGGAAGTTGCCCCCTCAAATTGGCTCAATTTTTTATCAATCATTCTTCTATTTTATCAATTATTATTGTGGATATACATAGTATACTCTTATTTATATGATATCATATTCTATTGTGCAAACATCTAAGTAATTTCATTACAAGTGGTATTAGAGCTTCAATTTCGACAAGTTTTTATGACATTTATTTTTGGATCTGGTGTTGTGGTTCTATTGTGAGTGGAAGAATTAAAAAACTTAACTTATGATTAACGAATAATTTAAATTTTTCATCATTGCGGTATTGTTTAAAGTGTTTTTTTGAAAAATAAATAATAAAAAAAATATAAATTTTTTTTACCCTTGTGCAAATTAGTAGTCATTAGATTCATCTCAGTAAGATGATCACAATGGCATAATATATTTATATAGTTTTTAGGTTCAAAAATTTCACCCTTGTGCATATTAGTATTCATTAGATTTGTCCCAATGAAATGATCACAATGGTATAATATTTTTGATACACTTTTCGGGGGGATAAAACCTTCCATCGTATGGGTTTGTGCACGGCTAGTCCTAGCACTCGGGTATGTGGAAAAGAGAAAGACACTCCAAAAAATCCTCACAAGGATGACATAGAGTCTAATACTTCTAATCCATTTATTTTTGATGTAATTCACCAAATTTAGTTAGATTTACAAAGCATGGTATAGAAAGATGATCTCAATGTGGTTAAAAGGGACATCATTGGTGTGAGTAGGAACTGTTTCTATGCAATTTCGCTTTCAAATTCAAAGGAGAGAAAATGAGAAACTTAAAGAAATGGTCAAGGTGTGTATGTACCTGGATGTAGTCTACGCACCATAATCCAGACGTTGTGAGAACTCTTCTTTTGCTGTGGAGGATGACACCTGAAAGAGATAGACACGAAAAACGTTAGTTGATAAGAGAGTGGATTGCCAAGCAAAGGCTTGGTCCTAGAAGCGCTAAGGCTTCTTGGAGGATGACAATCCACTGTTTAAAACAGAATATGACAGAGACAGAAAAGAGAAATGATAAAACACTTAAAAAGAAAGAACTAAAAGCAAATGCATACCTGATAAGTTGCAATCTGCTTAACACAGTCGCCGACGTCGGTGATATTGCCGACGTCGATCAGGGAGGTCGCCGACGACGGTTAGATTGCCGACGTCGGTAGGAGAAGTGGACGAGGTCGGTCAGGGAAAATGGCCAGGGACGGGTTACAGGTCTAGTTTCTGGTCTGCAGAATGGATTTGGTCTCGTCTGAGGGTCTGAGGGTCTATGAGGGATTCAGAGGGACTGTTTGGGGTCTAAGGGACTGAGAATCTTGTCAGGAAAAGGGGTGAGAAGCAGAAAAAGGTCTTTCAGCCTTTCCATAAAGCAATTTAGTCAGGTTGATTAGATGGGTCTTAAGATGGTCTGTAGGTCTCTGATAACTTGTGCTGAGTTGATTGGACAAAGGGTGTTGTCTAAAGAGAGACTAAAGGAGTGTCAGAGGCAAAGAAAAGGGAATAAGGGGTGAGAGAAGGCTTTTCAGCCTCTCCAGAAAGAACAGGGAAGGTTGGGTCAAGGATGCTTGGAATAGACAGTAGACAGAATACTAATATATTTGAAATGATATTAAAATGAAAAAAAAGTACAAATACTTAGCTGTGATACGAGTTGGCAAAGGTACAGAAGCTGTGTTTCGGTTGTCGCTGGTGATGGGGATATCATGCAATCCCTGTGTAGAATGTCTGATGCAAGACCTTAGTGCCTAGAAAGTGCTGCCAAGAATGCTGATCCCTGCAAGAACACCAAGAAGCCCAGAACACTGAAAAGAAAAAGCACGAGAACTTTGTTTCGTCAGGAGAAGATTTGAGAGTCGTGATTAGCTCCAGAGATTAACCAATTTCTGATTGGGGTCGTCAAAGGGTCAGAAAAATGGTTTAAGTATAATCGACATCGGCGATTCCACCGGCGTCAGCCGACATTTGACTGATGTCGGCGGGTGTAGAACAGGAAAAAGAGCCACCAAGCCCATTTTTCATCTGCCAAGTGCACTATCCGTTGGAGAATGTCAAAGGTTGGGCTAAATACGCATGAGAGTTTGTTAGGCAGTTAGAGAGAAGTAAGAATAGGTCTTGGGTGAGTCATAGGGTGGGAAATAGTCCAAGGTGAGGTGTCAGGCAAGGTGTCAAAGGGGAGAATATTAATAATAAATTATTATTTTTAAATTAGTAAGTGCATGGTTTAAGAATGGACCAAGGGAGAAGGTGACCAAGGGTTAGACACTATTTCGGTGTCTATATTTGCCCTTTTTTGTCTTGTTGGTTGCTCTAAATGAACTGCAAGACAAAAATAGGGGTCGATTGCCCCAAGTATGGGATAAGATATTCCCCCTCAAAGCAGGAGTCGAGAGAAGGGAACCTAGAATCGGGTGCTGATTTGACAAAGATTGGAGGAAAAAGGGGTGAAGATAGAGTGAGAACGCTGTAAAAGTCATGATTGTGTGTACACCACTTCACGAGATGGTCAGGTCAAATTGTCACAGGTCGAGGGTCGAGGAGTGCCAAAATTGAAAGAATCGGGCCCCAGCATTTAGTCGTCTGCTGATTGGGTTATTCAATCTAAGCTGAAGCTCCAATGGTCATCGTGTTCCAGGTATCCCAGGATCAGGAAGTGTTCCTGAAAACAGGAAAATGTCACAAGTAGTGCAGATCAACTGGCTTGCGATCCTATACTTGTGAAGGTCAAAAGTTTGCGCACAATTTTGCTAAACAATCATGAGTTAGCATACATGTAAAAACAACCAAGGCAAAATCGCTTTGGAAGTAGTCGCGGTTAGAGGAGATGGTCATGATCTCCAAGGTCTGGTGGTCGATGGATGGATGCAAAAGTGATCTCAAGTGTGCCCCAGGGGGCCAAAATGACGTGGTCTGGAGGGCTGACTGATTGGGGGCATGATTTTGGGTCAACAGAAAAAAAAGAGGTTGGAAGGATGCCGACGTCGGTGACAAAAATCAACGTTGGTAGCCAAAAATGGCCAACGTCGGCAGAGGTCAGCTGACGTTGGCAAATTAGGGCACGCCGATACTGACGTTGACGGCCTGCCAAATCTGACAAAATCAAATTGGCAGCCCACCAAAAAGTCATTTGTGATAATTTGACTGAGAGAAAAAAGGTGCTCTGGATTTTAGGAGTGAAAGTGACTGGTAGTGAGCAAATTAGTGGTGTGAGGTGGCAGAGTGAGATTGGTGGAGAGAGGGAGTAGATTGGAGTTGGATTGGAGGTTGAAGAGTCAGCTGTGGGTCAGCAGGAGTTTGAGGTAGAAGTGATGGCAGAGGGTAGTAGAGGACCCGTGAGAGGTCCACCACCAGCGGCACCCATCGTGCCACCACGTCGGCGACGCCGAGATGAGGTAGGAGGGTTTCTAAGCCCTATTGAGTTAATTTTTTATTTTTATTTGTTGTTTGAAATTTGTGTGAATTTAGGCAGAAAGTGAGTGGGGAGGGTAGCTAGGAGGGTGGGAAAGGGATCTAAGATAGGTTAGGGGGTTTTGAGAGGGTTTTGCGGGGTGTAGGGGGGAGAAATGGGGAAGCCCTAAATTTTAGGGCTTGCCCCATTTGGCCCTAGGGCCGAACCAGTCACCGACGTCAGCGGGTTCGTCAGCGTCGGCCGACCAGTGACCGGCGTCGGTCACTAACCTGCCGACGTCGGTCACTAAGTGACCGACGTCAGTTAGGTGAGTGCCGTCACCGGCATGTTAACCAATGTCGATTGGCTTCCTGGTCAAAAGAGGGATGAAAAATGTTTAAGTCGAGGGGTCGAAGCTACGCCAAGGGCTTCTTGGGTGTTGGGTCAGGCATAGATAGTGAAATAGGGAAATTTTTTAACATGAGATTGACTTAGGTGGATGCAGGTGAGACTGACTTTGATGTTGCAGGATCACCTCCTGACATTGCTAATGCAGATGCACGGAGGGGTGACAGTCGATGAGTGGGCACAGATGAGCACAGTTGGACTCAGCGGGCTGCGATGCTACTGTAGAGTGGCACGGGATGTGAGCTTGATGGTGGCACTGATCAAGCAGTGGGATCATTCCACCAACACTTTCCATCTGCCCACGGGAGAGATGATGATCACAATCGAGGATGTGTACCAGATTTTGTCACTGCCAGTACACGAAGCAGACCTTTATGCGTGCTCGAGATAGGTGCACGATATTCATATGGTTACGCTTTTTGGAGAGCACGTCGCTGAGACGAGCTACCACTCAGCGAGTTTTGCCTATGAGCCTTTGTACACTACAAATGAGGATGCACATCGGCTAGCGGTGTTGATGATGATATGCATCACAGTGTACGCGTTGCCAGATGTAGAGGGCGGCAGGTTTCTAGTCGCTATGACCAGAGTTTTGCTTGACATGATAGAGCAGCAGACAGTGTTTGCTTGGGCACCTGTCTTTTTGGCCCAAGTATATAGAGAGCTGTGGGGTATTAGTCGGTGGCGGTGATACAACTTGTGCATGGGCCACTTGCTACATTGCTGGGCCTATGAGCATATAGTGGTTACTCATCCTCTTGGCCTCCCAGTGGCGATTTAGGCTGGCTTCAGGGTCAGATTCAGGCGGTGGCATGAGGTGATGGCACAGACGTGAGTAGACAGAGTGGTCAGAGACATCAACCACTACAGAGGGGTACTGGAGGCCCTGATTCCTGCAGACATCATCTGGAGACCATACTTGGTTTATCCAGCATTCAGAGACCAGGGAGAGCAGGTGGTTGGTGTGCAGAGCTTGAGATGGGTCAGGGGCAGGCGAGCCGGTGAGCTTGAGAGAGTGCCAATAGAGAGAGTGCGGCACCAGTACGGGATGCTACAAGATGCACCTCCTGCATTCCCACTGTATAGACGAGACGACATTGAGGTGCCACTCCCACTACTAGAGGAGACAGAGGGCCCAAATTTTGAGGAGTTGCCGACAGGACCTGGGGTGGCTGACCCAAGTTGTATAGAGGCCTACACGGTGTGGTGGGCAGGGTAGTACACAGGTAGGGCCATAGCCAGATCCACAGGCCATTACCAGGGAGCAGGATATAGCTCATGAGGAGAGGGACACCATGCGGTAGGAGAGGGACACGGCACAGGCCCAGGTCACAGTTTTGCAGGGACAGTTGGCAGGGGTTACAGGGTAGTTGACAGAGATGACGAGTTGAGTGACAGTGTTGATGGGTCAGGTCACATTACTACAGGGACAACTCGCCATAGCCCAGGCACAGGCAGCGACAGGACAGGTTTTGAGAGGATAGGGCTTGATACAGCAGCCATCATAGCAGCCAACATTTTCACAGGGGCCAGGATAGTCGACATCGGTGCAGCTAGGTCAACCACAGCCACAGGGTTCAGTACAGGGCACGATAGCAGGACAGATGGGTCCACTGCAGACTGTATCTCTAGTTAGATACAGTGATGCGCTGGACGAGATCGCGTATTATGAGAGGGCCATCAGGGGGTTCCCTCAGATACAATGATACTCTGAGATGAGGGAAGAGTAGAGTCGACAATGTTTTATGTCACGGGCGACCGCTACAAGTTCGCGCAGGCGGCCTAGATCAGAGGTGGGAGAGGATACAACGTCTTCTTGACCACCGCCACCACCACCACAGCCACAACCTTGAGGGCGGAGTTGAATTTTTATTTTGATTTTTGATGTATATACCGGTCTGCGTGTCGATGATGAGAGATGTATTATATTTTGTTGAGAGAGAGAGGCAGAGACACAGATTGTGTCATTGTAAAAACTATTGATATATATATATATATATATATATATATATATATATATATATATGAGATATTTGATCATGGATGTGTTTATGAAAAATGTTGTGGATGTGTTTGTATGTTATTTTGATTTGATATATGTTTAGGATTATGATGCAGAGATTATGGTGTTTATATGATGATGGATGTATGATTAATATTAATGATTAATGATATGGATGAAAATGATTAATGTTAATGATTATGAAAATATGTGATGTGATTGGCAGGTGACAAAAAAAATGTGATGGAAAAAATGCGATGAAGGAATGGCCGAGCTAACCCCAGAAGACCCCATGTCAACTGAGTGCTGCCTACATAGCCCCTGTCGTTAGGGCCTCAGGCCAATGTAGTTCTCCCAAGAAGGGAGGAAAAAGATCGAAGTGGCTGTTTTTGGTCATGATAAGGATATAGCATTTCCCATATGTCCGAGGGTACATGCTTGAAATGATAAGGAGGAGATGATGCTACATCCTTTTCCAAATGGTGTAAGCTGTAACATTGGTCGGGGTTTTTCATTCCGAGCAACTATCCATATTCATGATGGATGTTTGCTAAAAATGAATTGCAGGTCGATTTATGTTTCAACAAGTAATGGTTTATGCTTGACATAAATTGTGTGGTTGATAGTTTCCATGTGTATTGATGTCTATGGAAACCAGAATGATTAGGCTATGTGAGTGGTTTGAAAAGAGTCGGATTGAATTGTTTTGACAAATGATGTGGTTGAACGTGACCAAAGTGTAGGTAGAAAGTAAAAGGCATAAGCGCCCTTTTATTGACAAGGACCAAAATGACAGCATAGATAAGGGTTGTTAGAACCAAGAGCCCCATTCATGCGTTGCGTCGTTGACCATGAGTTGTGTTAGAGCGGTAATCGAATCACTTTGACATTAAAGTAAGCTTGAAGTCCCTTGAGTAGGTGATATGATAGGAGAAAAGGGTAACCCATTTTAGAGTAGGGATAACTTTGCCCCTTTTTATAGGAGGCCCTGAGACAACTATAAGTCAAGTCCATGACCCATTTTTTTTTTTTAGAGCGGACTGATCAATGCGGGAAATCCACATAGAGATGTCACTTGTTTTGTGGTCATTTGTGAAGCTAATCGATGTGGAAAGCTTCTAAGAAAGTGCTATTTGTAGCAAGATTTAGTCATAGCCATCCTTCGAGGGAGTGGTCTATATTTTGCTTTATAGATTTAAGGGCTTTTGAATAGCTGTCCTTCGAGGGAGCAATCTATTAGTTACAGCAATGACAGTGCAACTGTCCTTCGAGGGAGCAATCTGCTTTTTGATTTGATTTTGTGACTTTGGATATTTTGACATCTTGATTTAGTTTTGACAGAATATTGAGTCATGGACAAGACTTATAGAAGGTCAAGGGCTCCCTTTTATTAGGACGAAGCATCCATATGTCATAAAAGGGTTGTAGAGGATTTTGTTAAGGGAAAAAGGGTGGAATGGATTGAGGATTAAAAGGACAAGGATTCCTCAAGGGATGAGCTCAAGTTAAATATCAAGTGGATGAGTACTCGACTAATAGTAGAATGGTCGCAGATGCAAAGCATTAAGGGGCTCAGGTTTTGGTCGGCCTTCAAGAGAAGATAGATGATAAGTCCCTGATCCATACTTGTGCGTGATGATATAAGGTCTGAGCCAATTAGGAGCAAATTTGCCTCGTTTACTCCATTCCATATTGGTCACATGTTGGTTCTCTTTGAGGACGAGGTCTCCAATATTGAAATCTCTTTCTCGCAGAGTTTTATTATAGGCTTGTTTGATGCGATTTTGATAGACATGGAGATGATTGAGGGCAGCGAGACGACGCTCGTCGAGTAACTCAAGTTGAGCTAATCGATCTTGATGAAAGTCATCGTTAGAAAGAATGTCATGGAGTGAAATGCGAAGAGACGGGATCTGTACTTTGAGAGGTAAGATAGCCTCTGTTCCGTACACTAGAGAGAAAGGGGTAGCACCTGTAGAGGTTCAGATGCTAGTGCGGTAGGCCCACAAAGCGAAGGGAATATGAATGTGCCAATCCCTTCCAGTGTCGTTGACCACCTTCATGAGAATTTTAGTTAATATTTTGTTAGAAGCCTCGGCCTGCCCATTTGCTTGTGGGTAGTAAGGTAAAGAAAAGCTGAGTTTAATGCCAAAGGAGTCACAAAGTTTTTGGACAGATTTGTTTTTAAAAGACTTGCCATTATCGGTGATGATTTTGTGAGGTACACTGAAACGACAGATGATTTGAGTGTTGATGAAGTCGACAATCTTGTCGGCCTTTGTGGAGACAAGAGGAATAGCTTCCACCCATTTAGTGAAATACTCGGTGGCAGTGATGATGGATTGATGACGAAGAGATGAATGAGGGTTAATCTCGCCAATGAGATCTAAGCCCCATTGTGAAAAAGGCCAGAAATCCTGAGCAACTTGTAAGGCGTGACTAGGGAGATGAAGCAAGTTAGCATGCTGCTGACACTTGATGCAATGCCGAACATAATCACTACAGTCTTGATGAAGAGTGGGCCAATAATAATCCAGGCGAAGGATGCACTTGGCAACCGAGTTACCACTGAAGTGTCCGCCACAAATCCCATCATGGGCTTGTTTAACAGCATGAGAGGCTTCAGTGGAGTTTAAACAGCGAAGAAGAAGGCCGTCAAAACCTCTTTTATAGAGAAGGCCCCCTAGCATGGTATAGCGAGCGGTGCGCTTGATGAAAGCCCGCCGTGCATTGCTAGAGAGGTTGGGAGGAATGAGAGAATGAGTCAAGTAATCCTCAAATTGTTTATACCATACATCTTGTGAACTAGAGTCTATGGTGTGGATGAGATTGATGTTAGTGGAAATGTATGAAGGCAATGGCACACGATGTACCATGACATAAATTCTTGATGAGGATGATTATGAAGAAGGAATATGCGAGGTGAGGGAAGCCATGGTGTCAACAAACTTATTCGTCGATCGAGGAATAGTCTGCAATAAGTGATGGTCGAAAGATGCTAGAAGAGTGTCAACACGGTGCTTGTACCTTTGTAAAATTTCATTTTTATAAAGATATGAACCATTGATTTGATTTATGACAAGTTGTGAGTCACCGAAGATGTTGATGGACTTGATGTTTAAAGAAAGGGCAGTTTGAAGTCCCAAAATTAAGGCTTCGTATTCGGCCATATTATTGGTACATTCAAAGTTAAGTTTGAAAGACAGGGGCATGGGTTCACCCTCATGTGGAATGAGGATGACCCCTGCACCCCCACCGAGTTGACATTTAGAGCCATCGAAAAACATCGTCATTTGGTAGAATGTGTCATCAGTCGAGAGAGAGGCGATAGATTCATCGAGAAACTCACACTGAGAAGGTTGATTGTCGGTAAGAGGGGCATCCGCTAGTTGGTCAGCGATTTTTTGCCCTTTTATAGATTTTTGCTGGACAAATTCTAAGTCAAATTCAGCAAGAAGCATGAGCCAACGAGCCATACGCTGGTTTTGATATGGTTTAGAATGCATGTATTTAAGAGGATCAGTGTGGGTGACGACAAAGGTTTTGTGATTGAGAAGATAGTGACGGAGCTTGGTAGTGGCAAAGACTAATGCCAAATAGAGTTTCTCGGTATGAGTATACCGAGTTTCATAGTCGATAAGTGTTCAGCTTATGTAGTAGACTGCTTGCTCATGGTGATGCTCGTCTCAATGCGCGATCATGGCACCTAACGAATGATTGGTTGCTGAGATGTAGAGGTAGAAGGGCTGGTCGTCTTTTGGTGGAATAAGGACTGGTGGAGAAACCAAATAGTGTTTAAGGGCTTTAAAAGCCTCTTGGCAATCGTTATCCCATTTAAAAGAGATGTCCTTCTTGAGGAGGTGATGAAAAGGTTGGCAGCGGTCAGAAAGCTGCAAAATGAAGTGGCGGATGGATTAGAGCTTCCCTTGTAGACTGCGAAGTTGCTTGAGATTAGTTAGAGGTGGCATTTCGAGGATAGCACAAATTTTGGCAGGATCTATCTCGATGCCACAAAGAGAGACAATGAATCCGAGGAGCTTTCCGGAGAGGACCCCAAAGACGCATTTCTTGGGGTTAAGATGGACATGGTACTGAAGAAGGTGAGAGAAGATGATTTTGAGGATAGTCAAATGGTCATGACGAAGCTTAGACTTGCCAAGCAGGTCATCTACATAGTCCTCCATGATTTTATGTAGGAGTTCGTGAAAGATGTAAGTCATGGCACGCTGATATGTGGCGCCTGCATTTTTTAGACCAAAAGGCATGACCCGATAGCAGAAAGTTCTCCATGGTGTAATGAAGGTGGTTTTGTGCTGATCTTCTGGTGCAATCAGGATTTGGTTATATCTTGAAAATTCATCCATGAGTGATAACATCTCATGGCCAGCTGTAAGATCAATAAGTTGGTCAATATTTGGAAGAGGAAAGTCATCCTTGGGACAAGATAGGTTAAGGTCACGATAGTCCATGAAGATCCGGATCCCCCCAGTTGCCTTGGTGACAGGAACGATGTTAGAGACCCACTGCGGATAATCGATAGGTTGGATGAAGGAGACAGAAAGAAGGCGCTGAAGCTCTTCTTTGACAAGAAGTGCGACATGAGGATGCATTTTGTGAAGCTTTTGCCTAACAAGCTTAGCCTCTAGGTTTGTGACAATGTTATGAGTGGCAATGTTAGGGTCGATGCCAGGCATGTCAGCGTAGGTCCAGGCAAAGGCTTTGCGATTGTCTGAGAGAAATGTGGTATAGTCGATCTGCTCCTGGGTGTCTAAAGATTGACCAATCTTTAAGACATGAGGAACACTAGAAGATGAAAGGTTAATGTCAATGGTTGATTCATTTAACATAACCTGTGTTTCAGAAGGGAGGGAGCACTGAATGAAAGAATCATCAGCACCCATATAGGTAAGAATGGCATCATCGTCTACACAGTGAACAGTGTTTATGGTTGTCGATTCATCGTCTATCATGCTGGGATAAACAAGAGGGAGAGATCTGGAAACCCCGTTGAGCTGATAGGTTAAGGGTTCCAAGTGGATGGTGTTTATGCAAAAAAAAAGCTAGGAGGGATGGAAACCACCGAATCCGTAGGTGAGGATGGAAGAATAGGCGAGTCTAGAAGAGATTGGTTGATAGTTGGTTCGGGGCAAAGGTTTGCGGAAGCCTCAGTGGGTTCTTGGAAACCCAGTCCATACCATTTCTTTGCATTATCGTCATTGGGTGGTTCGATGGGCCGATGGGAGCCTTGTTCGTAGCGCCCAAAGCCAAAACCCTTTCATGCACACCTATAAAGGTAGGTATGTGCAAAGGTGGGGTTGCCAAGAAAGGAGAAATCGGATGTGAATATTTGAGGTGAGGAGGAAGGATTTGATTCAGTAGGAGCATGATCCAACCCCCCATAGACGAGATTGGTTCGAAGGCTAGGAGGACCATAAGGAATGACCATTCTGATCCGATAGTCATAGCTTGGGTTTTGATGAAGCTGTCCATACTCTTGAGGAGTCTGGAACATGTCTAGAGTAAGTAGGCGATATTCCCCCAGTGAAAGTCTTTGGAAGATATCGTCCATGGTGTCCTTGGTTTTTAATTGAGAAGGTGATGTGGTGGCAACCACTGTTTGTGTACTAGTTGATGCTTCTACAGATGGAGACGATGTTTGGGTTGATGCCTTGAGAGGGATAAGAACGTCGTTTGGGTGATAAGTTGTGTTACAAGTCTTAAAAGAGGATGGGTCGATAGGAATGACATGGACTTGTTTGTCGTGTTCAAATTTGACACAACGGTGAAGTGTTGAAGGGACACAAGCCATGGCGCGGATCCAAGGTCGCCCTAATAGCATGTTATATTGGAATTCTCCCTCAATGATGTAGAAGAGTTCCGGGATTGTGCATGGACCAATGCGGATATGAAGGACAACAGTGCCAATAGTGTTAGCGGTGGTGTCATTAAAGGATCTAAGGATTGCATCGGTTTTCGATACGCAATTCTTGGGAAGAGCCAATTGATCAAAGGCATGGGTGGAAATGATATTAATGCTGGCACCCCTGTCAATCATAACTCATTTAATACGGGTTTGATCAACATAGGCTGTGATGAAAAGAGTAGCGTCCTGATCTTCCAAGGTAGAGGTAGGAATTTTAGAATCACTGAAAGTAATAGAGGCGACGGGGGATAAAGAATGGACTACGGCAGCTAGTGGTTGAGGGTCTTCAGGTTGGACCTCAGCTGCCTGTAGGGATTTGATTAGAGCCTGATGATGCTAAGGGGAGCTTTGGATAAGGTCATCTTCACAAGCGTTTGGTGAAGTTGTTTTATCATAGAGTCTTTGATTGCCTCTGAAGAAGGGGGTTGGGACGCACCTAAGATGGAAATTTTGGGTTTCGGTGGTTGAGGTGCTTGGACAAAAGGATAGGTCCAAGGAATAACAGCTTTTTCTTTTGCTTTGTCCTTTTGTGACCTAGTGGTTATATGGATAGCATTGATTTCAAAGATAGGAGGTGAAGAAGGGGTCATGGCCTGCTGGTGAGATGTTGATGTGGTTGAAGAGGTTAGATGGGAAGGTGTCGAGGGTCAGTCAAGAGTGTCCTCAAGGAGAAGAGTGTCTTTCTCCATATAGCGGCGAACGACTGCCTTGAGGGCACAGCAGGTCTCGATATCATGTCCTGGTGTACGATGGTATAAACAAATCTTCGTATCATCGAACTAAGAAGGTTTTGACCCGAGGGGTTGGAATGGTTTGATAGATGGGAGGGTTATGCTAGAAGTCTACAAAATTTGGCATAATATCAAAGCATATGAACCTACTAAGGGGTCCGTGCCTGTTGATGCATGATGCGCTGGTGACTTTTGCTTGGGAGATGTTGAAGAAGGTTTCCGTACCACCTTTTGGGTTGGTGGTGCGGCCACATGTGAAGATGGCACTTTCTTCGTGAGAGGTGCCAAATTTTTGAGAGGGGGTTGACTTGTGGTTGGCAAAGGAAGTAATGGAGGTAATTTGTGTTGGTTAAGGGTCGGAGTAGGGAGCACTCCGATTAGGGTAGAAGGATGAGGGCCTATAATGGAGGGTAATGTTGATGGTGGAGGAGGGGTTCGCTTTTGTGGTCTGGCAGTCTTCTTTGACTTGGTTGGAAGACTAATTTTGGTTGAGGTCTAGTCTAAGTCCACCTTCACTTGCGGATGAGTGAGGGTAGAGACAGGGCGAATGTCGAGTGACTTGATCGGTTTAGATGGGGTGGGTGTAGGTTTAGAAGAGGAAGTCTGGTCTTTGTTGAGAGTCTTGGGAGATTCTGCCTTGGGAGGATTGGTAGCATGAGACGAGAGGGCACAGGAATGTTGAAGAGCTTTAAGACGCTCCCACAATCTCTGATGCTCAACTTTTCATGAAGGGAGAAGTTCAATTTTCTCCACTAGTCGAGAAAATGGTTGAGAAGATGTTGAATGAGGTTTGAGTCCTTGAGAAGATGTGTTAGGTGTGGCAGTAGTTTCAGACCCAAGGTGTGTGGGAGTTATAATTGGATTGTCGTTAGTCGAGGAAGATGGAGAGTCAGGTTCTTCTCTTGGTGGAGAAGGAACTGGAGAGTGTGACTCCTCAAGGGGTAAAGGGTAGGGATTATGGTGCCCTCCACTTACGGTCGAGGAGTAGGTAAGGTCAGGTCTTCCATAGGCAATAGGAAGGAGGATGGTGAAACCGGTAGTGCCGGTAAGGTTGAGGCATCCTCCAATATAAGAGAGGTTGACGGAGAACTAACCGGGGAAAGAGGTTCATCCACACGTGATGGAATAATAGATGGACTAACCTCTTGAGGTTGGTCAGGTATGAAGGGCAAGACCATATTGACTGTTTGAATGTCGTGTTCATGAGTGTTGTCAATCAAAGTCTGGACATTGTTTTGGGTCGGTGGATGATTGGGGAATGGTTACTTGAAAATGTCGATGCCCTGATTAGGAGGTGCATTGGGATTATCTAGAATGAGGTCACCCTTTTCAAGCATGTCTTGTATTATGTTTTTAAAGGTTTTGTAGTTTCCCGTGTCATGACCTTTGACACGGTGGTAATTACAGAAGTCATTTTCCCTATACCACGCAGGGATGGCGCGTGAGGGATCAAATTGTGGCAGTGGTCAAATCTGGGGGAGGTTGAGAATCCCCTGTTTAACAAGTTTTTCCAGTATAAACGCGTATGATTATCCAAGAGGAGTATACTGTCGTTGTACGTATCTCTGCTAGAATTGACGGGTGGCGCTATGAGATGTGGATGGCTTAGGCTGATTAGTTGAAGAGGACAAAGGTCTAACGACTATAGCGTTAGCTAAAACTTTAGACTTAGGATTGGATGATGAAGGTTTAGAAGAAGAGGAGTCATTGGTCTTAGAGTTAGGATTCTTGCTCTGCAACTTGACTTTATTCTCCTCGACAGAACGTAATTCAAGTTTGCGGGCCATCGTGAAGGCTTCGTCGAAGGTGCGGAAGGTTTGAACCCGTAAGGTGGAAGAGATATGTTTGGCGCAGGCTCGGGAGAAAAGTTTAATAAGTTCGGGTTGGGGTAAGGAAAAAGAGAGTTGATTGATGAGGCCTCTCCAGTGAGCAACGAAGTCAGCTATAGATTCGTCCTCGAATTGGCAGATAGTATAGAGGTCCGTGATCGAGACCTTTTTGGTGATGTTAATGGAGAAGTGATCAAGAAAGAGCTGGGCTAGCTGTGTAAATGTGAAGAGGGAATGGCTGGCAATAGAGCTATACCAGTCAAGCGCAGTGCCAGAAAGAGACATAGGAAATGTGCACAAGAACAATGCATCGTCATGGGCAATAAGGTAACAGGCATGTCTGAATGCCTGTAAGTGCTACTGTGGGTCTTCCTTGCTTTGAAAGTGAGAAAATTTGGGAAGCTCCCACTGGTTGGGGTATGGTCTAATCAGAACGAAAGGATGAATGGGCTCATTGCGAATTTGCTCGTATGAGAGAGCATTGCGTGAGCTAGAAATGGAGGTCTCTAGGCTAGACATCTTATCCATCAGCATTTTAATGATATCTGCTGACGGATTGGCAGGTGGAGCGCCCCCTAGATTATAAGGTGCTTGAAAGATATTGGGAGGGGCATATGACGTGGTTGGTTGCGTAGATGCAACATATGGGTAGTTGGTTATTGGAGCAAAAGTTGGAGCCAAGGGCACTTGTGTTATGGGGTTGGTAGGCACAAGTTGGATAGGGGCCGTCAAGGATGGTTGAGGAGTAGCCACGCGTGTTGACGGGTAAACAGTTACTCTTGTGTTGATAGGTGCAAGAGTAGGGGGGATAGAGACTAGTAGGTTTTGGAAAGGTGTGGGATTTAATTGAGTAGTTTGAGGTTGAGGGAGTATCGGAACCCCCATGGAGGTAGGTTTGGAAGGAGTGGCTAAGTTTTGAAGGTAAGACACGGTTGGGTTATTAGTGGAGGCATTGACTTGATTGTCTAGAGGCTGAATTCTAGGTGATGTTGATGTGATTCTTGTATCGACTAAGGAAGTCAGTATCCCATAGATTGGGTTGCCTAGGGAGTCTCACGTTTGGCTATGCGCGAGATAGTGCTGCAAGGCTTTGACGTTGAGGTCCAAGAATCATGCGAAATCTTGGTCCCCTTCTGGGACAATAGGAGTCTGGGGCGGGGTTGGGCGAGTAGGAGTTCTTTCAGTCTCCGAGTGGAACTCCATTATAGGACTGGTTATAGATGGTGAAGGTGGAAGTGGTTGTTGACTAGCATGGTCAAGAAGGGCCTTGGTTTGACTGTGTGTCAAAACCATTCAAGGCAAGAAAGGGTCAGGTTTCAAAAAATTATGTTTTTTTTTCAGTCTCAGAAAACCAGAATGAATGTTTAGACAACAAGAAAGTTGGATTTTAAGCTTGCTATTTTTGGAAAAAAGAAATTGGACAGTGACCGATGTCGGTAAAAAAACCAATGTCGGTGAAGAAGTCTGCCGATGTCGGTCAGATAACCGATGCCGGTGTAGGAAAGTTGCCGACGTCGGTTACAGAACCGATGTCGGTTACTTTGTTTTCCAGAAACTCAGAAAAAAAGTTTTTAGAAATGAAGAAGACGTCCTTACCAGCTCAAAAAAAAAGATAAAAATAGAAAATAAGATGAGGACAGGCAAATCCTAGCGTTAAATCCCTAGAAATAATTTTATTAGGATCGTGTGGCTTATGCCTTAATGTGATGTTTGAGGAGGTTGGCTGTTAGAAGGGTCCTAGAATAGGTAATCTAAAGATGGTTTCAGGTATGTTTAGGTGCTCAAAAATTTTGTGTTAGGTTTCGTACATGGCCTGGTGCTAAGGAGCAAGCTCCCCTCACTTCACGATTCCAGTGGTTAGCTGGTTTCGCTTAGCCACAATATACTTTCCCTATAGAATAGACTCTGCCAAAGAACAAAGTGGGCTTTCCCCTTGGTGGTGAAATCTAAGTAGGATCACCGGGATGGGTAAGGTATCTGCTGGGTGATGAAATCCCAGTCGGGCCTTGTCTCAAGTGAGTTTGATGTTTAATTTAGTGCACGTGGTCTGGTTGTGTAACATCAAGTGATCTACGATTTATTCAATATGCGGTTTACTAATTACTAAGTGTGGACTAAGAAGTGCAAGCAAGCAGAAATGGAATGCAATATATTTTAAAGCCCCAAATCGAAATGTTTAAGTTGGAATGAAAACAAGTTGAGAAAGGGTTGAAGAAAATGATTTTTTGACTAGTCTAGAAATGCAAGAAAATAAAGAAAAAGTTCTTTTTATTCCTACTTATGATGTCTTTTAGAAAAGAAGAAAGAGGTGAAGAGGGAGAAACCTAATGCGCCTAAATGAAAAAAGAAGGAAAGGAACCCAAGGAAGGCCCTAAGTGTCCCACCGGGCGTGCCAGAATGTTTCTATGCAATTTCGCTTTCAAATTCAAAGGAGAAAAAATGAGAAACTTAAAGAAATGGTCAAGGCATGTATGTACCTAGATGTAGTCTACGCACCATAATCCAGACGTTGTGAGAACTCCTCTTTTGCTGTGGAGGATGACACCTAAAAGAGACAGACAGTAAAACACGAAAAATGTTAGTTGATAAGAGAGTGGATTGCCAAGCAAAGGCTTGGTCCTAGAAGCGCTAAGGCTTCTTGGAGGATGACAATCCACTATTTAAAATAGAATATGAAAGAGACAAAAAAGAGAAATGATAAAACACTTAAAAAGAAAGAACTAAAAGCAAATACGTACCTGATAGGCTGCAATCTGCTTAACACAATCGCCGACGTCGGTGATATTGCCGGCGTCGATCAGGGAGGTCGCCGACGATGGTTAGACTGTCGACATCGATAGGGGAAGTGGATGAGGTCGGTCAGGGAAAATGGCTAGGGACGGGTTACAGGTCTAGTTTCTGGTCTGCAGAATGGATTTGGTCTCGTCTGAGGGTCTGAGGGTCTATGAGGGATTCAGAGGGACTGTTTGGGGTCTAAGGGACTGAGAATCTTGTCAGGAAAAGGGGTGAGAAGCAGGAAAAAGGCCTTTCAGCCTTTTCGTAAAGCAATTTAGTCAGGTTGATTAGATGGGTCTTAAGATGGTCTGTAGGTCTCTGATAACTTGTGTTGAGTTGATTGGATAAAGGGTGTTGTCTAAAGAGAGACTAAAGGAGTGTCAGAGGCAAAGAAAAGGGAATAAGGGGTGAGAGAAGGCTTTTCAGCCTCTCCGAGAAGAACAGGGAAGGTTGGGTCAAGGATGCTTGGAATAGACAGTAGACAGAATACTAATATATTTGAAATGATATTAGAATGAAAAAAAGTACAAATACTTAGCTATGATACGAATTGGCAAAGGTACAGAAGCTGTGTTTCGATTGTCACTGGTGATGGGGATATCGTGCAATCCCTGTGCAGAATGTTTGATGCAAGACCTTAGTGCCTAGAAAGTGCTGCCAAGAATGCTGATCCCTACAAGAACACCAAGAAGCCTAGAACACTGAAAAGCAAAAGCACGAGAACTTTGTTTCATTGGAAGAAGATTTGAGAGTCGTGATTAGCTCCAGAGATTAACTGATTTCTGATTGGGGTCGTCAAAGGGTCAGAAAAATGGTTTAAGTATAATCGACGTCGGTGATTCAGCCAGCGTCGGCCAACATTTGACTGACGTCGGCGGGTGCAGAATGGGAAAAAGAGCCACCAAGCCTGTTTTTCATCCGCCAAGTGCACTATCCGTTGGAGAATGTCAAAGGTTGGGCTAAATACGCACAAGAGTTTGTTAGGCGGTTAGAGAGAAGTAAGAATAGGTCTTGGGTGAGTCATAGGGTGGGAAATAGTCCAAGGCGAGGTGTCAGGTGAGGTGTCAAAGGGGAGAATATTAATAATAAATTATTATTTTTAAATTAGTAAGTGCATGGTTTAAGAATGGGTTAAGAATGGACCAAGGGGGAAGGTGACCAAGGGTTAGACACTATTTCGGTGTCTACAGGAGCCTAAATGTTTTGAAGGATCAACTGACACTTATAACTACACAATTATCCAATCTTAAAACTTAACCTTCACAAAATAATCCTCCACCAATTCAGTTCAGTTATCCCTATTAAAACAATCACACCTCTAATCTTGGTCCAAAACATTTATTTCCAAAAATAGACTTGAAAAAGTTTGATGGTAAGGATCCACTCACTTAGATCAATCAAATTGAAATTTTATTTGATCTAAATTATAATCAATGTGAAAAAAATGTGGTCATTCTTTGTATTTGAAACTTGAGCAATTCATTTGGTATAGATGGTTGTGTGGTCAAAAAACAAGAAGGGTTTTTAGGTTACCTAGTTTGTATTTTTTGAGGAGTTGCAGCTCCACTATTACAATAATGTCTCATAAAACTACTTCAATCAGCTAGCCAAATTATGTCAAATAGGGATTTTGAAGGATTATATTCATCAATTTTAGAGTCTCTCATTACGTGTGGATGACATCATTGAGGCAAATTTGACTAACTTGTTCTTGGGTGGCCTCAAAGATAATATCCAAATGGAGGTTCGCATGTTTAGTCCCAATTTAATATTTGAATCCATAAAAATGGTATGCCTTTTAATAAAAATATATATGGTCAAATGAATACCTTTCACTAATGTTTGTGAATGCAATTTCCTAACCCTATCATTTCCTTAGCCTATAAAATTGACCCCTCAACAAATTGAATAGCAGTGTGAAAATGGGTTATGTTTTGGATGTGATAAAAAATGAAACAAAGGACATAGATGTGATGAAAATAAATTGTTTTACATTGACGACATCAATGAGGATGGAGAATATGATGACCCTCAGGCATATGTCTAGAATAACCCAAGGATGAATATGAAGATTATCAACCTGCTATTTTTTGTCATGCACTTTCAAGTATTAACACTCCAAAAACTCTTAAGGTGGTAGGTTTCCTCAAGAAATAAAATATGAATGTTTATTGACTTTGGGAGTACACACAACTTCATCAACAATAAGTTAGTTACTCATTTGAACTATTTCATTTACCCAACTCTAGAATTTTAGGTCATGATTATAGATGGTGGTACAGTAAATTATTCTAAAATTCCATAATATTAAGATTTCTATAGGAGAAAACCTATTAGATTATCCTATGTTTTTTATTTCCATGGGCGAGGCTAACATTTTTTTGGGAGTGCAATGGTTTACCACTTTGGTCACAATTGAGATGAATTTATAAGAATTGTTCATGTGATTTCATTCAAAAGGTAATACATTTGAATTGTGTGGTTTATGGGTTAAATATATAGATTGGTTAATTCTCACCAGATGATGAAGATGCTCAGAAAAGGTGCTGAAGGATTTGTTTCATGATTTTTTTCCATAGAAATTCAACCAACCAAGGAGTCTACCCATCCTGATTTACAACTGGTGTTGGATGACCATTATGTTTTTTTTGGGTGCCATGCTAAAATGACTTCCACCAATTAGAGTGCATGAGCATGCCATCAAACTACTTCCAAGTAGTACACCACCCAACATCAAACCATAAAAATATGTCTATGACTAAGAGTGTAATTAAAAATATGGTACAAAAGATGTTGGAGGCAAGAATTATCAAACATAGCCAAAGTGAATATTCCTCCCTGGTGGTCATGGTGCATAATCAAGATGACCCTTGGAGTATGTGCCTAGACTACAAAGAACTCAACAAGTACGCCATAAAAGATAAGTTTCATATTATTTTAACTAATGATTTTCTATATGAATTACATGGCAGTGTTTATTTTATCAAATTAGATATTCACTCTAGGTATCATTATATTCAAATCTATGAAGAGAACGTACCTAAAATAACTTTTAGAACTCATGAAAGACATTATGATTTTATGGTCATGCCTTTTGGTCTCACAAATGCACCATATAAATTATAGTGTTTGATGAATACTATTTTTAGGTCATTTTTCTAAAAGTTTGTGTTGATGTTTTTTGATGACATACTTGTTTATAGCAAAAAATTGGAAGACCATTTGAAGCATGTGAAATAGGTAATTTTGGTTCTAGAAAAACATCAAATTTATGTCAAATATTCAAAATGTGTTTTTGGTGTCAGATAGGTGGAGTACTTAGGTCATATTGTTTCACATGAAGGTGTGAAATTTGATCCTAAAAAAACCAAGTGATGATGGAATGGTAAGTGCCTAGGACCCTCAAGAACCTTCAAGGATTTCTGAGGCTAATAGGTTATTATCATATGTTTATCAAAAATTATGGAAGCATTATAACCCAACTCGCATCTTTTTTAAACAAATACTCCTTCTATTGGACTGAAACAACTACCAAGGCATTCAAACAACTAAAAATAGCTATGTGTATCACTCCAATTTTGGCTACCCTTGATTTTTTTTGATTTTTTTATTGTTAATTGTAATGCATTAGGATAAAAAATTGGGGATTTACTCATGAAATAAGTTAGACCAATTACATTTGAGAGTCCTTAACTAAAAGGAAAAAATAGGCTCAATCTAATCTGTGAGAAAGAGATGATGGTTGTTATGCATATAGTCAAAGAATGAGACCTTATATGATGGGTCAACACTTTCAAGTAAAGATTGACCATGATAGCCTCAAATAGTTTTAGAACAATAATTTTCATCAGGATAACAAAAATGTGGGTGATTAAAATATTAGGATATGATTTTGAAATAATATATAAAAAATAAAAAGAGAATGTGGTGGTAGATGCACTATTTAGGCAAGATGAATTAGTTGAGGCATTGTTATGTGTAACAACCATTTGGAAGGCATATTAGCTAGAGGATGCAAGATTAGAATGGGATAATGACATGGATACCCAAGAAAGGTTAATTTTAATAAGGGAGCCCTAAAATCTTACTATAAAATCCTAATGAATCCTAGATTTCAAGTATAATTCCATTGACAAATCTTTAGAAAAAATACGACATCGATATAAATTAACTAGTGATTTATATTAAATCTTTCAAAAAACTTATAAATAACTAGTGAATCAAGCAACATATTCAATTCAAGAAATAATGGCCAAAAATCCAAGTTAAACCCCTTTCACTAAACACATTCACGGGGTAAATATGCTTGAGGTGGAATAATGATTATGATTAGTGGATATGCTAAGTTTTTTAGAACAACTATTTTTCTTTACCCTATGAAATTGGGGGTAGTCCAACCATTTCAAAGACTTGATCAAATTATTAAATCTAAGCAAAGAAGACATGAGAGACAACACAAATAAGAATTGCTACAAATCCATCCCAAACCTAAACCTTAAGCAAGTGTGTGTGAATCTAAAAAAAAGTCATCACCACTTCAATGCATAAACACACATTCATAAGATTTTTGAGGTCTTGTTGATCTCATTACTAAGCAAATGATCCAAATAAATTCAAAGATATTACTGATCTCATTACTAAATAAACAATCCCATGGGATAACCAAATTATGTCTAATATTAAGGGTTTCGATATAAGATAAAAAAATGGATTTCACACTACAAGCAAATATATGATGGAAAAATAGAATGGAAATAGTTCAAATACCTTAAAATAAAGGCAAAATTCATGAAAAATGTGAAAATATTTACAGATATATATGGTTTTTATTTCTTACTTGGATTGTACTTCATTGTTGGCCATTTAGGATCCTCATTGGCCTCCTCTTACAATTATCACTCGCTTCTAATTCATTTGATATTTAGGGTTTGTATTTCTTATTTGGATTGTACTTCATTGTTGGCTACTTAGATTCCTCCTTAGCCTCCTCTTGTAATTGTCACTTGCTTTATGATTCCCATGACATATAAGGCTTGTATTTCTTACTTAGATTGTACTTCATTGTTGGTTACTTAGACTCATCCTTGGCCTCCTCTTTAAATTGTCACTCATTTTGTGATTCCCATAACCAAAAGGAATACAAATTTAATATAAATGAAGTTATATAAATTTAGTATTTTAGGGTTTTGTGGTTCTAGGGTTTTAAGCAATTTGAAACACTTAGTAGAATTATTTTATAGGAGGTAATTTATGCTAATTAAAAAACCAATGGAGGAAGAGGTTAGAGGATGAGAAATCTAAAGTCAAGATCTTATTTATGGTTCCTTCTTTTTAACAATTAAATTTGTCATTCTTTTTGAAGATTAAATTTGTCTTTTTTAAGTGCTAAATTTGATAGCCATATGACTAAGTATTAATTGAGTAGAGACGTCTTTAAGTCTCTCAAAAGATCAACCAAATAATATAATAAACTAAGTGTAGAAAAATTTGTGACAAAAAATTAGAGTTTAGAGTATAAACCAATTATGGATCCATAGGGAAAGACAACTATGAAAAATAAGGATGACATAATTGAAAAAAAATATTTAAAACATTTTCATAGTTTTAAAATTATAAAATTTATAATACGGTTTCCCAAAATGTCTTAACCACATCCATATTGGCCTTTCAAATATTTATTTATTTCTATTAACAAACTATGCTACCCAGAATATAATTATTACCTTAAACATTTAAAAACAAAATATAGTATAATCATGAGGCTCTGTTACATTTATTCAGTTTGTTCTTTGTGCATTGTTTAAAATAAGTATCTTGTATGTCATTATTTCTGAGAGAAAATGAATTTATTGTTTGTTTAAAATAACTATGTGGTAAAGACCAACTAGATAATATAATAAACTAAGTATAGAAAAAATATAATCATAAGGTGCATGAAAAAAAATTATTTAAAGATATTTGCTCAAAACATTGTCTTTAAAATATCTTAACCATATCTATAATCAGTAATGGCCTTTCAAATATTTTTTTATTTCAAATAACAAACCATGTCAATTAGAATTAAGTACTACCTTAAATATTTAAAAATCAAATACAGTATGATCATGAGGCTCTACTGTGTTTATTCAGTTTATTCCTTGTGCATTGTTTAAAAAAAGTATCATGCATGTCATTATTTCTTAGAGGAAATTAATTTCTTATTTTTTTAAAGTATGTGGTACAAGTTGCTGATGACCATATTGCTAAGTGCTTGTCGCACTAGTACAAGTTGTCTCAAGATGATTGTGTGGGAAGCAAATCTAGTCGGAGCAACCTATTACAAAAATAAATTATTAAAAATAATATAGTTATACAAGTACGAAGTACCATTTTAAAAAATAAAAAAGTTTGTATTTATTTAGTTTGTTCTTTGTGCATTATTTAAAATAAATATGTGGTAAATACCAATCGGATAATATAATAAACTGAATATAGCAAAAATATAATGAATAAATGAGTAAATATAATGATAAGTTCTCTGAAAATCATTTCTTTAAAGATATTTTCTCAAAACACTATCTTTCATATCTTCAAAATAAAATCCATTACTACAGAATCTATTATTGTGATGTACCCTCAATATTGGAAAAATCTTAACTCATCATATTTTTACAACAAAATCAAAACCTTGGCCCAATACTTTGCAAGGGTTTAGAATTGAATGGTGAATAAACTGAAGGCATTTTAAATTTTCCAAAGCTAAGGGAATGGTTTATTCGATTTGCCACAATAATTTTTGGACCATGATTTTGAAGATGACTCGATCACTAGACTATGAACTACCTTAAATTTAATTGAAATACTATGTGATGGTATCTCAGAATATTTTAATCTTGCTAATTTATGCCAAACAATGATTTTGGTCTTAATGGAAGATGAGAGAATTTTTAGTGCATTATCATTTTAAAATTCAAAGTTAAGAAACAAGATTGACAAAAATTGGAGACTTGTTTGAGGCTCTATACAACTAGATACAATGTCCTCGATTTTTCATTTGATAGATCTCTGACAATTTGGTAGTCCACATTTGAAAGAAGAGGTTTGACTAATAATTATTCAAACACACTACAATTTTGTAATACTATATATGAGTCCAACAACTTTTGAAAAGAATAAAAATAATAATTATCAAGAACAAAATGAAGAAAATTGGCATTTTGAAAGTTAAAATTTAGGCATCTAAAATCTGAGGTTGGTCGAGGAAGAACAACAAATTTTGTGATCAATTTTGAGATTTATTTTATCAGAGTTTTGAGAATGCTTGTTGAAGATAATTCAGAGTATATAAATGATTAAGAGGTAATTTATGTATTTGTATTTTTGTTTGATTAAGAGAACATGTTTATAATAGTTGTAAACTCTATTATAGAGATGAATAAGTATATTGTGGTGTCCCCTTGTTATTTTATACCAAACTTATTTAAGGTATCTATATTGTGGTGTCCCCTTGTAATGAACTGTAAGTATCTATTTTGGACTGACAACTTCAATTCCACCAATAGCTTACCTAAATAATTAGAAAAATCAAGAAAATCGTCACATATGTACTTGATCGACTTTTATTAATCCCAAGGGTGATGTGTTGGACCAACATAAAATTTTCTTGGGGCCCCTTAATATGTTGGTGCCAATTCGTTAAAATATGGGACAAAATCTAAATCTTGATCCTTGCATCTTTAATTCCACCTACACCACTTTCAATGCTAGAAATAAAATAAACATAAGGTTTGAAAATTATTTATTATTAAGTTTTTTAGTCATTAAAACCATATATAAGGAAGAGCATGTTTGTTTTATTTGGTTTTATAAATGTGTTAAGGATCACTTGTGACTTAGGACACAATAATTTTAAGGTAATAATTATATTTTGGTTAGCATGATTTGATAATTAAAATAAAATATATATTTGAAAAGCGATTATTGATTATGGATATGGTTAACATATTTTGGCAAACCTTATCATTATTTATTATGTATATGTAAATACATTATCATTATATTTTTTCATTTCAAGACAGATGACTGTGCATGCAAACAACTACTCTCATTCTTTAGAATAAAAGAAACACAAATCCATACCTTGTAGTTGAAATCACAAGGAAACCAACTTAAAAAATTTCTACATCTCATCCTAATATTTCGACTACCATAGCTTTGCTTCCACCAATATCCTGCATTAATGACTAGAAAAATTGAGAAACCATCAACAAATATCTTTAACAATTTTTTTTAAAGGAACTTATCATTATATTTATTCATTTCAAGACCTACAACTATGTATGCAAAAAACTGCTCGTAGTCTTCATAATAAAATAAACATAAATCCATACCTTTTAGTTTTAATCACAAGGTATAAATTATTTTCACCTTCATTTCCAACCTCTCGTCCCAATCTTTCAACTATTAGAGCTTCACTTCTACTAATATCTTGCATTAATGACTAAAAAAATTGAGAAACCATCACTAAATGCATTTAAATAAATGATTTTCAAGGAACTTATCATTATATTTATTCATTTCAAGATAGATTATTGTGTATGCAAATAATTTCTCTCAGTCTTCATAACAAAAAAAAAACACAAATCCATACCTTGTAGTTGCAATAAGAAGGAAACCAACTTATAAATTATTTGCACCTTCATTTTCAACCTCTCATCCCAATATTTCAACTACCAAAGCTTCTCTTCCACCAATATATTTCATAAATAATAATAAAAATCAAGAAATCATCACATATGTAGTCAAACAATTTACATTAATCCTGCATGTGAGGTGTTGGACCAACATTAAATTTTATCTTGGGCCCCTCAATATGCCAATGCTAATTCATTAAAAATGGGGTAAGATATAAACCTCAATCCATGTAGCTTTAATTTGACCTACACTAAATTCAATGCTAGAAATAAAATAAACATTAGGTTTGTAAATTATTTATTATTAAGTTTTTTAGTTGTTAAAAACCATATAGAAGGAAGAACATGTGGTGCCAAACAATATTTAAAACATTTTCATAGTAAAATATAATTGTTACCATAAGCTTATTTTGTCCTAGGTCATCCTTATTATATAAATACATACATACATACATATATACACTAGGTGATTTCAAACTGACCTATACGTCTCGTATAATTTAGTGAATCAAACCCATACATGTATAATAACTCTAGCAAATTTGTGTCCTAAAATAAGATCAACTATAATATATAAGGTGAATCTGTGTCTTGAACTATGAAATTATATAAAATTAGAGCTATTTGACCTATGTATATTTTCACAAAATTAGACATTTTCAAAATTAAAAAAAACCTACTTATACCCTTTTGGTTATAAATAGCCTCTAAAATTTTCCCTGTACCTAGGATTTGATTCAGAATCTTTAGGTTGGTTTTGAGGCATCTAAATTTTTTTCATGGGAGGAAAACACATTATGGTATAAAGACTGATTATACCTATATAAAAATTCTCTCCTAAAACATAAATCCTTTAGGAACTTCATGAATCTCTAATAGGAAGTCACTCAAGATTTTTAAAAACATATCATAGAATCAAGAAAGATTTCTTTTGGGAAGGAATCAAGGGGGATGTCTATAAATATGTGGCTAAATTAATGGTATGCCAATATAAAAATGTGAAACCATTAAGACTCTATGTCTTTTCCAACCTTTATCCATTCTTAGCTAGAGGTGAGAAGAGGTTTCCATAGATTTCATTATTGGGTTACCGCAGTTTGAGGGTAAAATGTTATCATGATAATTTTGAATCGACACACCAAGTATGCTAATTTTTGTTCCTTATCACAAATATTTATTGTCAGTACAATAGCTTCTAATTTTTTAATATAGTTCAAAAATTACATAGTACTCTAAAGATCATTGTAAGTGACCAAGATCCCATATTTACTAGTAATTTTTGGATTGAATTATTTGGATCTCTAGGCACCCAATTGGCTCATAGCTTATCCTATCATCCTCAATATGATGGAAAAATATAGGTAGTCAACAAATGTTTATAAGGGTATATTTGTTGTTTTGGTTATGACAAATAAGATAAATGGGTTCATTGGCTACCACTTGTCGAATGGTGATATAACACTTATTTTCACACTTCTTCCAAAATGTCTCCCTTTGTGGTATTATATGAATATAACCCCCCATCCATCACTTCAACCTTGAAGGTGCATCCAAAGGTTCTAGATTATAAGGAACACATTAACCATCAATAAGAGACACTAGTTTGTGAGAGAATTTAGTAATGACACTTAATAGATGATTGGGTCTTTATGCATTTGTACCCATATAAGCAGATGTATCTGAAGTAACATAAAAAAAGACAACAAATTATCCCCCAAGTATTATGGCCTTTATAAGATATTGTAAAAAAATTATAATGTGGCCTTGTTGGCATGAAAATTTATCGAGAGGACAAATGAATATTTTCTATCAATAGTTACAGGACAAAGTCCCTCTCCTATTAGAAGGTAGAACTACTTTTATTGAAAACCAAAAAAGATGCATAAAGAAAACTATTCACAATAAAAATGATTTTTATTGAGGTATTAATTTTAAATACAAAGTAATATAAGTTGATAGAAAGAATATATTAATGAAGTGTGATGGATGAGATAAATGTGTAGAAATATGAAGAAGCAACAAGTCCAGTGGGCCAAACTCAAAGCTTACTGAAAAAGTCAGGAAAGAGGATGGATTTACTAAAAGGAATCCTTTAGCAGTTAATGCAGACATTACATATTCATATAAATATGCAACATGCTCTAAAATAAATGATTATCACTCATAACAAGAAAAAATTACAATTATTTCATATTTCCTCATAAAAATAAGCAAAAATACTAGTTTCATCCCACCAAGATTTCACTATTGTGAAATTACGAATGTATATTCAAGAAAGAAACTCTACAATGAAATTCATATATTATGACTAATTAATTAAAATTTCAATGCCATTTTAAAAGTAAAAAATCAATTATACATGGATGTAAACTCATACATTGTCCATGAAGAAATATCAAACATAAAGTTTGTAATTTTTTTGATATATTGATCCTTGTTGAGTTACAAAAACAATCTCCTCTTTATCTAGTTTATTTCAAAAGTCTAACTATCAAGAACCCCTACAAATGAGCCCAAAACTTATATTTAAAGGTTGAACTGGGTGGTTATAGTGCATAACTACTTTTTATTTCTTTTAGATGCTTGAAAAATTTTAATAACAAATTTTCACATATTAAAAACTTGTAAAAACACATTAGGCAATTTGCACAACTTGAAAAAATGTGTTGGTGTTTTTTCATGACTTGAAAAAGTATAATAACAATTTTGCACAAATTGTAAAAATGTGTTTGAAAATTTGCAAGACTTAAAACTCGTAAAATAAACCTATTATATTTTCATGACATACAATGTACAAATTACTATTAAAAAATATGCAATTAAAAATTGTAAGAATGTCTCAAAAAATTTCAAGTAGGAAACTAGTCAAAAGTTGATGATGAACTATTCTTGTTCTTCTTCACTTAGGACAATTTGGATCTTCTCTTTTTATAGTAGTGAATTTTTCTCCTAGTATTCATCAAAGTTTTTCAGGATTTCTATTACCTCATCTTCATCTGGACCATCTAAATATGTGAAAGCTATCTCTAAATCATAATGTATGTTTGTCATCTTTTGAGTTGTTCCTTGAAGTCTCTTTAGCATTGCATTGAGATTATCCAAGTTATTTTAATATTTGATCAATTTATAATTTACCCACAATTAAATGCAAAAATATGAATTAATATCTCTTCAATATTCTTTTTAAATTGATTGAAAATGGTCTTCTCAGAAATCACTTTCCCATTATCATCAGTGAATATGTAATTTGGTTTCCCAACTCCTACCATTATTTTAAGGAGAGAGTCACCTCCTATTAACTTTGAGTCATTGAATTTTTAATAATTTCTTTGAAAATAAAAATCCTAAACTTAACAACCCCTAAAAATTTAGTGAGGTATACAACTTGTTTTTGAATAACCTCTTCTTAAATGAGGTCACATGGATAAGTATAAGAAATTTTTTCTAACTTGGGAATCAATACATTCCATTTTTGTACCTCCTTAACATACTTATCTTCAATTTTAGTTACTTGATCATATTTTGATTGGATCTTAGAACATGTGGTCATCACCGTATGAATGGTAGTGACACTTTTTTTCAAAATTTTCTTGGACCATTTGTTTGTCACCTTGCCCATATGACCAATTTATTCTATTGTATTTAGTGTTTTGTTGTCTGAGATTTGATGAAAAGTTGAAGAGGAAGATTGAATTGGCCTTACCATTTTCTAGACCACTGATGTTAATTTTTCAACCTTTTCTCAAAGTTATTCTTTGGTCATTTTGTATTGGTCCATTTTTAAAAACAACATGCCTATTGTAGATTGAAAAATTTCCTTCACACCCTTGTAGCTTTTTCCAAGTGTACCTTTGTGATTTAATAATAATAATAATTAACATTATATTTATCTTTCTCAATAAGATGAACTTCTACCTCTGCGTATCTATCCCCTTTTTGATCTGTGATTATTATAGAAACTATTTTGGGCTTCTTGACTGCACAAGGAGGAATAGTTGTCAAAATTTTGAAATCAATTTCATGTGGTTGTACAATCTTATTTCTTTTCTTGACTCTCATTCAACCAATCAGGGAATTTTATACTAGGAGATTATTATACAAGAGCAGTGTTGGATTTTTTTTGAGTCTTAGGGGGAGGAAGATGGGTTTGTAAGTCTTAAGACTTTTGTAGTACAACTTCACCTTCCTCTTTTTTCTAATGTATCAGTTGGAGTTTTGGGAGAAGATATAGGAGGAAATTCAAAATTTTGAGAAAGAGGCAAAGGTAATGAAGTATCATGCTGAGAGGAAGTATAAGATGGAAATAACAAGGATGTATCTGAAGCCAAAAATTATTGTGTAGTATTGGTTACCAAGGTTTGGGACTGAGCACGATTATCAGGTGGAGTTTCTTCTAAAAAGGAAATGCTAAGAGTACTAGAGAACTTTTCACCTAGTCTTTTTATTTTAAGGTTTAATGGCTTTGTCACTAGAATAACTTTTGTGATGCCCTCACCTTATGTTTCTGCATCAAGTTTTTCTTATTTTTTGAAAGTTTTTGCAACTAATTATACTCCTATTTTTGTTTGTTGTTGTTTATGAATACTTCCCAATTCAATTTCTTTCGTGTGAGGAGGAAATCCTACTTTATCAACATAATACCTTTAATTTTCAACCATTTAATATTCCTATTTAGCATAACATGGGTCATATCAATAAGTGATGTAGATTCCTTTTTGTGCTAGTCTAATTTCAAAAGAGGTTTTGATTAAATTTCTTCTTCCTCATAAATGGGGTCCAATGCATCTTTGTCATCTACTATCTTATTTTTTGATTTCTACTATATCAAATACAATGACCTGTTCTAAAGTGAATTATGAGTAATCATGGATTCTCGCATCTTTTCCATCATCAAAATCCATCCAAGAGTCTTTGAAGTGATGCACATGTTGATATGAAGAACCAAAAATATTTTGAATTAGGCCTTTGGCATCAAAATAAGGTCTAATTTTGTATGACTGAATGTTGACGTAGGTCATTTCTTCATCAATTAATTTTGCTTTAACCAAGGAGGCACAAGTGTACTAACCATTAAAATGGGAAAACATATTCTAGACTTGTTCTCTTTAAACAAGATCTTATGTGTCTCAGTCAACTACCTTACCAGTTGTATTAAATCCCATTTGTCATATACATACCTTGGGAGCATGTACAAAGTAATATCACACCCACATATTCTTAGATAAGTGAAAGTTGGGAACTATATGAACTAGTCTCCCCATATGGAAATATTTATAGAATTTTGTATTGATATCCTCAAATTTTATGGTTCAAATTCAAACATTTGAATCACATATTACAAAAATACATCATTTATCCTATGAAAATGATGCACACTTTCCTTTGATTTGAGTTAAGGATAAAAATCATACATCTTTGAAGTTTGCATATCACCTATTATATTCAATCTATTGTAAGATATTCTCCTAGTGACAACATAGATGAGATAAGGGGTCATGTAGAATTTATAAGTGGTATTGAACTCTATTAGTTGTTTATGAATATAATCACTGATTAGTTATCCCCAATTGATGTACTATTTATTCTAATGAATGATCCATATGTATCTATACATCCATGTTTGAAAATTTATTGCAACTAGGCTCCCCACTAATCTATGCAAGAGTGTGATCATATCATTGACTTCATTCATGAATTCAAACATGGAAATATTCTTAGGAAGTCTTGTTTCTATATGCTTAGGTTTTATCGACCATTGTTTGTTTACCCACTTAGAGAGGGAACTAGTATTGGAATCCTAATATTGTTGAGTAGATGATGGGGTCAAATTAACAAATGATTATCTGTTAGATAACTTTATTAAGTGATCAATATATTCTAGTCCTAAACACAAGATATATTTTCTTTTTGGATTCTTGACTTCTGTCTTCTTTGAATCATAATGCCTAGCCATTATTAAAACTAGTTATGGACACTATATTGAAATTAAGAAGGCAGTTGCTTGAGCTAATCCACTATCATGGATTTTTTAACCATAATTTTTCTTATAGACCCCATTGATTCTATTCTAAAAATATTCCACGTTGAAGTGACCTAGATCAATATCCATTATTTCCTCAACATTTGAATCTAGGTATGAGGGTGGAATAACTCCATGAAATTGATATTTCATGTATGTGTCTTCTTCTAATTAGGGACCCTTTTTTGAGAGGAGTCTTCTTAGGGGTGATTTTATTTAGGGCCTCTTTGATTGGAGTCATGAATTTTGACATTTGACAAATACCAACTACTTTTATGAGGAAGACTGGTTCTTGAGTTGACCCTATGAAGGCAAAAATTTGACTATGTTCAATAAAAGAGTGAATTTCAAGGTATGTTTATGTAAAAGGTGGAGTCTATATATTTTTTTAGTAGAGAGTTGGGGTCTGGTATGTGTTTGATTAGACTGTAGAGTCCACCTATGTCCTAATTAGGGTCAGATTCTATGAAGGTGTCAAGTAGTATATTAGTGTCCAAGCAAGGGAAAAATCCAATGAAGGTTTGAACAAGGCTCAAAGTCTGGTGAATGCACAGACCAAGATCTGGGTCTAATAATAGAGGAAATAAAATATTGAAACCAATGTTGTTCAAGACTAGGTCAGGGTCCAAGAGTTGTGTGACCTAGTGATAAATCCTGAAAAAATCATGAAGGGTATCTAAATTCTGCTATGTGCTTTAGAGAAACTTTGAGTCTAGAAGGTTTATGGATAATGTCAATATCAAATGACCAGTGAAAAAAAATATAAGTTAAACTTAAACAAATTGATCAAAATTCTTAAGAATAATTGTGTATCTTTATGTTGAGTTAAAAAACATAAACCCTAGCTCTTGTCCTTTGGTAATAAGCCAAAATTAAGAACCTTATAATGCCAATGATCATGGGAAGGCAAGGTTTCAATCAAGAGTAGAGAAAAATGAAAAAATAAAGGAAGTAAGGAGATTTAAATCCAAGCTTAAAACCCTTGCACGTGCAAAAAAAGCATGTGGAATAATGACATAATTTTTTGAGTGCATGAACTTATGTCAGAATCTGAGAGGCATGTTGACAAGGGCATTGGAGTCTATAAGGGTTTAAAATAGAACTAAGATCTGAGGGGAGTGCTTATAGAGGTATTAGGATCTAATGTCTATTTAGACACACATCATGTTCTAAGGAGTTGATTTTTAAGGGGTAGATTTTACTATGTACTTGATCATATTCAGGTTTTGATGTGTGTCTAGAAACACATTAGATTCTGATGATTTGTTGGGTAATAATCATAATTTTGAGCACAATTTGGTAGGTGTACCACTTCTAAAAAGGCTAAAGACTTAGGCATTTTTTTTGACCAAATTGACTTTGTGGAAATAGTTTTTTTTGGAATTGGATGTTTTACTTAGACAAAAATGACTTTGACCAATTTTGACTTTTTTTGAATTTTTTGACCATTTGTGATCAAAAGACTTAGAATTTTAACCTTTTGATATTTGTTAAAAAAATAGTAAAACAACTAGCTTTGACTAGGGATATTGAACTGTAAGGGATGAGAAAAGAATTCCAAAGTCTGGTTTCATAGACAAGTGTATTTCTATTGGGCTACATAGTCATTTAAATTTTGACAAAAGGACATATTTAGGACAAATCAAGAGATTATAGAAGTAAAATAACTAACTAACAAGGGGAATGATACGACTCAAAACAAAACACAATACAAGCCAAAAATAATAATGGAAGGGAAACACAACCAAAATTATTATATACATACTTACATGCAAGGGATAACCTGCTTTCACTTGAAATAATGCTTCAAATATTTCTCACTATAGGGCAATGGTGAATGTGTGCCATCATGATAAGCTAAGTATATGATGTTTTCTCCAAAAAAGTTCCCAATTTTGAATGGGCCCATCCATAAACAGTCAAAATTTCCATGACTTCCCTTTGGTTCTTTGTGTTTATCCCACAAAAAAACAAGATCTCCTACTTGTAAATCCCTTCTCTTTATTTTTTGTTAAAAAGGACCTTGACTTGAGCCTGATGCTTAGTAATTCTATCAATAATTTGTGCTTTGTATTCTTCAAGATTATTAAAATAGAGAATTATTTTGTCCAAGGGACTCTTAAAGTTCTGATTCTCAATGGCCCTAGTCAACTGTAATGTAGGAAATTCAAGTGTTATTTGAATTTTCGTATCAATCCCATAGAGTAATTGAAAAAAGACATGCTTATGAATTTATTTTATGTTATGTGATATAACCATAGTTCATCATACAAATTTTTGTGCCATTTCCTCTGATTTTCATCAACCAATTTGTGAATGATAGTGACCATGTTCTTATTGCTTAACTCAGCTTGGCCATTTTCTTGTGGGTAATAGTCTACAGAGTAGGATAATGAGATGTTGTAATTGTAGTAGAATATAGTCAACTCTAATGAAGAAAAAATTAAGGATTTGTCTATTATGATCTTCTATGGAACACCATATCTCACCAAGATATTATCATTAAAGATATTACAAACAACTTCTGAAGTTTTTTGTTTGACTAGGATGGATTTTACCCATTTGGTGAAATAATATGTAGCACTGGAAACATATGTATGTTATGAAATTGAATGAGGATTCATAGTTCTTAAAAAATATAATACACATTATTGGGAAGGTTCTTCTATCACCACTAGATTAAGAGGGAATGCCACAAGTTTTGGTCATCAATGAACTGCTGATAAGCCTCATATTTTCTTACCCACTCATATGAGTGTTTGAGTAGTACGGGACAATAGTAATGATCTCTTAGAATCTCATAGGTTATTATTAGATCTCAAAAGTGTCCACCATAAGCTTGATCATGAAATGTTTGTAGAATCTTATTCTATTTTTCCTTGTCTACACATCTCAAGAATAAACCATCAATACTCTTTTTGAATAATGTACCATCCCAGATCATATACTTTTTGAATTTCAACTTGAGTGTCCTGCATTTTTTGGTAACCATATGAGATTGAAATTATCCATATTTTAGAATGAAATTAATATTTTTAAGCTAATCATTAGTAGAATCTACAAAAATAACAAAGGGGAGATATTTTCTATTTTACTCATCAGAATCTGTTGAAGAGATTAGCTAAGAATCTGTTTGTTCTGCTATGAGCTGACACAATCCTTTTCCTTGAACTAATTTTTTGGGTTTGATTTTGAGATTATATTCCTAAACCTTAGTTATCCAGTTACCTCTCTTAGACCCTATCTCTTTTTGAGTCAAAATACACTTCATTTTTATACTTGGCACCATTAGAATATAATGTGAATGCAAAATATAATATCTAGATTCTTTGATAGCTTTCAAAATTGTGTATGCATGTTTCTCATTTGAATAATATTTTAGCTTGTAATCATTCAAATTAAAAATCATGAAAGTAATGGGAGATTCAATACCTTCATCATTTTTATAAATCAATATAGCCAATAGAATATGTTCTAAGGTATAACAATAAATGATAAACTCTTTTTTGAAGTTAGGATATACCAGAGTAGATGCACGAGCCATATCAAATTTCATTTTATCAAATGCCTCATTACCATAATTATTCCATTTTAAGGAGGGTTTTCCCTTAATCATCTCAACAATTGGCTTGTTGAGCTCTGCAAAATCAAGAACAAATCTCCTTAAAAAATTAACTTTTCTAAAAAATAAATATACACTTGGCAAGTGACCTTATGGACACCAATCCATAGTACTGGGTAGAAAATAATTACAACTATCAAGTCAAACTAGGAACTAGTGTCCGATTACTCGCCAAGAAAAAGCCCAGGTGGTTAACCGCCACTCAAACTCGCTGCAAAAAAAAAATTGCCAGTTTTTTAGTACCCTTGTCGGTTATTAGCAGTTATTTGGCAGTTATTGGCAGTTAATGTTTTTTTGATAAATTGTAGTCAACAAAGATAAATTTTGAATTTGTTCAACTTGTTCTAGATAAATTTTCAATCTTTATTTGGAGATAATGTGTCTAATCAATTTTCATTTATTCACCCCAAATATAGACTTTTAGGGTTGAGATAAATACCATTCAATCGACATTTTTCAATTACCTTCTCAAGGTGTTCATAGTGATCTTCCCACTTTTTTGAAAACATTGTTAGATCATCTAAGTATACCATAAGTATCTTATTCTTCAAATCATTAAATGCAAGATCCATGGCCCTCTAAAATGTAGACCCTACATTAATCAATTCAAATGGTATTTATGATATTAAAAGTGACCCATGGGTTTGTGAAAGTCATTTTATGTTGATATTTTTGATCAACCTCAATCTAATTATAACCTGAGAAACCATCCATCATTAAGAGCATTTTAAAACCTATGACTAGTTAAATAAATTGATCCATGATGGGTAATGGATAATTGTCTTTAAGATATGCCTGATTTAAATTTCTAAAATTGACACAAATTCTAATTTTTCCATTCTATTTATGAACTAGTACTATGTTGGCAATCCAAGTTGAGATGAGTAGGGAAAATAATCCATGCATTCAACATTTTCTGAATTTCTAAAAAAAATCTTCCTATAATGTTTGGATTATATTACCTCTATTTCTATTTGAATGGATTAGCATAAGGTTTTAGAGGAAATGTGTGTTTCATTTCATTTAGATGAAAATATTTCCTTTCTTCATATGAATATGCAATAATGTCTATATATTTTCAAAGAAAGCTAACAAATTTTATTTTTTGTTTGGGTGAACAAATTTTTTGAATGTTAACCAACCTGGGTTTTTCTTTGAAGCCAATGTTCACTTTCTCATAGTATGATAAATTGAGGGAATATTTATACATATTATTTTTGATGAACCTATCATGCTTGTCAAAAAGTTCTTCCAATGAGACCATGTATTTAAGAATCTTATTCCTTTTCAGTTTGACCATTTCTTCTTCCTTGTTCTTCAATAATGCCTTTCTTTTGAGTTTTTAATGAAGATTATCTATATGATGAATCACTAACTTCAAAGTATAAATTTCTAAACACATTAGCTTTTCAATAAAAGAAATGATTTGTTGATCATCATTGAATACCTACTAGTTCTTTAAATTATCTAGTACATTGGGTTAATATACTAATTTAATTGTGTATTTATCTGTATAAACTTCTAAATATGAAATCAATAATGAAGCTAACATTGTAAGCATGTCTACTTTGGAGTTATTTTCTCTTAGGATAACATTAATAGAGAATGCATCAAAAGTTTTTATATTATCATATAATTTGTTTTTGTAGTGTCTCAATAAATCATTCTTTACCTAAATTGACCTTTGATATGCTTTACAATAAGTTCTGCATCACCCAAAACTTTCAATTTTTTAATTCCCATCTATTCTGTAACATGTAATCTAATTAAGAGTGCTTCATATTGTATGGTATTTTTAGTACACTCAAACTTCAACTTATAAGAGAAAGGAAATACTATTGTTTGGGGATATCAAAATAATTCCTGCACCATATCATTTTGAAGAGAAACTACTATTGAATTCTAAGTCCAAACTTCATTGGGATTAATTTTCATGATTTATGACATATCCAAATCTTTTTATAACATCAAAAAATAATTTCCCATGTTTACATCTTCATATAATATATCTTTCCTTGGATCATCTAATTTTTGCACTGTGTACTTTGTTTACAATTATGTTTCAAGGCATAATTTCACCCCATTGACTAAGATAATTACATGTGATAATTACATAAGTTTCTACCTAATATAATACCTAGCTATTAGGATGTCAGCTACCAAAATGTTAATCTTAATTCTCTTTTAAGGAAAAGAAGCTAGGGCAACTTGGGTGTCTTTGATTTTTATGACTAGTGGAACTTGTTTAGTTTTCATGGAGTAACAATGACCAATTTTTTTTTATTGGTCAAGCCAAGGGCATGATAAAATTTGGTAGGCATTAAATTATCATATGCTCATGTATCAATGATGTAGTTACTGACTTTATATCCTTTGAGAAATAAGTAAATATAGAAAGGGTCAACTTTATTAGACTTGGAAGTTATTGTATCCATCGAGTTCAATGGATTTGAAGAAGACAGGGTGGATAATAGTCCTTTGACATTAGAATTATTTTAATTGGTATTTTTTACATTATTGAATTCTACTAACCTATCTATTTGATATGGATATGTCCTCAAATACTCAGCTTGTGACATCTAAATTTGAGTTTTATTGACATGTTTAGTTATATCAAATGTGGGTAGGTTAACATAAGAATAACATTCTATAGGTTGAGATAAATTAACATTATTATTGATAGGAGGATTACCCTTTAAATAACCAATGGTGGTAGTCTGAAAGGACTCACCTATTTTATTCATTGGTTATTTTCCTTTCATTTAAACATGAGGTAATGTTCCTTGTGGAAGAATGACTTTCATAGATTATTCTTGGCCATTACTTTGTTACTTTTTTAGCTCTGAGATTTTGTGAAGCCTAAAAATGAATTATTATTCATGTATCCAATATTTTCCTCATAATCATGTTCATCTAAATTATATTCCAAGAATGCATTTATAGATTTGCCACTAGGTTCTTGAATTTCACATTATTATGGATTTAGATTTTTTTATTCATTTTATTCTCAAATATATGCATATCCAAAGATTTATTTTGTTTTTAATATAACATTTATGAGAGGATTTATGTTTGGATGAGGAGGAGGTTAAAGTGTAAGCTTTTACTGAGAAACTTTTAATTGAGGATGATTCTATTGAAAAGGCACATAGTTTCTTTTGGGAATATCTTGGTAAGGAGCAGTGATGGTTTTCTAAGGTAGTTACTTTTTCAAAACTATTATATCATTAGCCCTTTTTTTCAAAAAAATTTCAGTAGAAGACTAACTTGAACCCTATGCCTTACCTTTTAATCATTTTTTTAGTTTCCCAACCATTATCATGTCATATTCAGTGTCAACAACTATTGTTTGGGCTACATTCAAGTTAGCTACTCTGCCCCTTCTCAACTGAGAACTCACTTCTAGTAATTGAGAATAGATAAATAAGAATTTTTAATTTTCATTTGTTGGTTTAGTATTTTCTAGTATTTTATGAATTAGCTTGTTAAATTTAGCTATGAAATCTTTCATGGGTTCGTAAGATTCTTTCTTCATTTGAGTGAGTTGAGATAATAATGCATGTGCATATTTTGTTGGTTTGAATCTATTTTTAACATTAGTTTTTATATCATTCTAATTGGTAATGGCTCATAGAAGAAGATAATAGAACCAATCTGCTACACCATTTTAGAGAGGTTTAATGAATAACCTTACTTTGGTATCTTCATGTTCAATGCCCATAATTACATATGCTATATATTAAACAAAAATACATTTATCTAGATGCTACTTACCATCACCTAAGAATTTTGAAAAATTATTTCATGAATCTTTCAAAAGTTTATGTAAATTTTCCAAAGCCAACATACCAATTACATTACCCCATGGTTGATCCATGGTTAGAAAGACTGCTTGTAATGGGATAACAACACCTAATAAGATAAGGGATTGCCTTATCATTATTCCTTCTTATGACTATTTAATTTTATTAGGAGACATGGGAATAATGACTATTTTCTTGAGTTTACTCTTCTGTTCATGATTCAATTTGAAATTAGAAGCTTCTTGTAACTGATAAAAAGATCAATTTTACCTTTTGATTTACTAATTATAATGAATCATTTTTATGCTAATTTAGAAAAAATAGTAATATTGTTGAGGTGCAAGTTGAATTTAAAGAACTATTTGAGACAGTCTTCTTTGTCATGTTCATATGGCTATTGGTTTAGCTCTTTATGCTAATGTAACACATTATTCTAATATTTCAACAACTCTTTGAAACTATGTTGAGCTACTTCTATTTTCCATGCAAGTTATCTAAAATTTAATGAGAAATCTTCTTGTGTTTCACTTAAACAATCAAGATTCAATTGAATTACTAGTGCATGGACTACCTTAATGGTCATTAGATGGATCTATTAATATATCTCTTATTTGAGTGGATATATGAGTTTTTCTTCTAAATTTTTTTCTTACTTGTCTCCTTGAAATAATTTCAATAGTTATTTGAACAATGATGGCATAATCTTCTTCTTCATTTATTTATCTAGTAACAGTTTAAAAATGAAAAAGTATGGTTATGCTCTCCCAATTAAATTGATGAAAACTTGAAGCCAAATCTTCCTTTACATATTTTGTCCAATCGAAACCGAGTTGATGATTGAGATTTTGAATAGTTATAATGATCATAAATGATTTTTTCTAATTTTTAACTACTTGATGAGTTTTGTGGGCCTCTCTACATGTAATGATTCTATTTTTTCTACACAATCTAATTCTTGGTTCAAGATTACCATAATAATTTAAAACTAAGCTACAAACACTTTATCAAAATCCTAGACAAGTTGTCTAATATGTGAAATAATATTCAACTATGTAGACTATTCTAAATCTAGGACAAGTTGATAAAGTGGTCTTTAACTTGATGGTAAAGTCATATGGACCAAAATATTAGAATGTGGGTTACACAAGAGCTGCATAAATATACCCCATAGTGGGTGCCAAAAACTATTGGTGTGAAAATGTTTGGGGAGGATAAATGAATACTTTACATCAATAGTTACAATACATATTCCCTCTCCTATTAGAAGGTGGATCTACCTTTATTGAAAACTAAAAAATATGTAGAAAATAAAATTATTCACAAAAAAATGGGTTTTATTGAGGTAGTACTTTTAACCACAAAGTAAAAAATAGTGGTAATATTAATATATGAAGGAAGTGTGATGGGGGAAAGAAATATGTGTAGAAAGATGAAGAAACAACAAATCCAGTGAGTCAAACTCAAAGACTTACTATAAAATTCAACAAAGAGGATGGATTTACTAAATGGAAACATTTCTCATTTAATGGGTAGGAAATACATTACATATTCATAAAAATATGTTGCATACACCAAAATAATTGATTATCACTAATAACAAAAATATTACAATTATTTCATATTTCCTTGTAAAAATAAAAAAAATACTAGTTTCACCCCACCAATATTTCACTATTATGAAATTATGAATGTAGGTTCAAGAAATAAACTCTACAACAAAATTACTACATTTTTAATAATCAATTACAATTTTAGCATCATTTATAAAGCACATAGTCAAGTATATATGGATGTAAACAAAAACATTTCCCATAAATAAATATCGAACACAAAGTTTACAAATTTATTGATATATTGATCCTTGTTGAGTTGTAAAAACAATATCCTCTTTTTCTAGTTTGCTTCAAAAGTATAACTATCAAAAACCCTTACAAATGAGCCCCAAAATTGTATTTATAAGTTGAACTGGGTGGTTATAGTTCATAACCACTTTTTCTGCCTTTTATAAGCTTGCAAAATTTTAATAGAAAATTTGTACAACTTGAAAAAATGCGTTGGCAAATTTTCATGACTTAAAACTTGCAAAAGAAACCTATTAGATTTTCATGGCATATAATGTGAAAATTACTATTACAAAATATGCAATTGAAAATTTAAAGAATGACTCAAAAATTTCCAAGTAGGAAACTAGTCAAAATTTGATGATGAACTATTCTTATTCTTCTTCACTGAGGACAATATTCATATTCTCTTTCTATGGGAATGACTTCTTCTCTTGGTATTCATAAATTTTTTGTAAGATTTACAACACTTTATCTTCATCTAGATCATCTGACTATGTGAAGGTTATCTTTACATCACAATGTAGATCTATCATTGAATTTTTTAATACTTTATTTGATAATATGAATCCTAAACTAACATCCCCTAGAAATTTAGTGAGGTATAAAAATTATTATTTTTGAATAACATCTTCCTAAATGAGTTCATATGGACAAGTATAGGAGAAATATTCCAACTTAGGAAGCAATCCATTCTATTTTTTTACCTCCTCAACATGCTTGTCTTCATCTTTAGTTGCTTGATCATATTCTAACTAGATCTCATAACACATGGTCATCACCGTATAAATGGTAGTGACACCTTGATGCAAATTTTTATCAAACCATTATTTTGTCATCTTTCCCATATGACCAATTTCTTCTACTACAATTAGTGTTTTAATGTTTGAGATTTATGAACAACTGAAGAGAAAGATTGAATTGGCCTTACCAGTTTTTGGACTACTAATATTAATTACTCAACCTTTTCTCTGATTTATTCTTTGGTCACTTTATGTTGGTCCATTTTTTCAAACAATGTGCCAATTGTATATTAAATATTTTCCTTTATAGTTTCCCTTGTAGATTTTTCCAAATGCACCTTTTTGATTTCATAATCATAAGAATCAACATTATTTTTATCTTTCTCAATAGGAGGAATTGCTACCTCTACACATCTATCCCTTTTTTGATCTATGATTATTCGAGTCTCTTTTTGGATTCTTGACTTCATGAGGAGGAATAGTTTTGAAAATGCTAAAATCAATCTCTTGTGTTTGTACAATCTTCTTTCTTTTCTTGACTATCTGATTCAACCAATTAGTAACTTTTATACTAGGAGATTATTGCACAAGAGTAGTGTTGGATTCATTTTGAGTCTTAGGGGGAGGAAGTGAGGTTTTTAAGGCTTGATAATTTTCTAGTAAAACTTCACATTTATCTTTTTATAATGTATCATTTGGAGTTTTGGGAGAAGATATAGGAAGTAATTCAACATTTTGAGAAAGAGGCAAAGGTAATGAAGATTAGGCTGAGAGTGAGTAGAAGATAGAAATATCAATGATTAAGAGGATCCTCCTACAACAAATTAATGAAAATGCATAACATAACATATTTATATAAATAACAAAAACACCAAAGGGATTATATTGATCATAGGACACTTTGAGGGGGCAACCTCCTTTAAGCAAACTCAATACAATAAATTCATGGATGCCTTCATTAACTTAAACACTTACTTATATACTAAGTCCAATCTAAGTAACTACTACTTCCCATGAATGTGGGATAAAATAAAATTCTAATGGGATGACTTACAAAGCATATGTGTCCATATAAACTAATATACTAATAAAGTAAATAGAAGGGGTAACACAGGTTCCTAACATTCCCTCCCTCTTAGAAAAATATTTATCATTAAAGCTTCAGATGTGGGCGTTGGTGTTGAATCTGAAATAGTGGTTCCCATATTACATCCTTTGGTTACATTCCATGCCACTAAATTAATACCTATGTGATGGAGTGTGAGTGAAATTAGAATGTGCACCTATCTAGGATTACTTCCATATCAATAAGGATGGATCCTTCATTATCAAGTTCTGGTAAAATAGTTTGCACTCTAATATTTGTGTCAAGAACTTTCTTTAGATAAGAGACATGAAATACTGGATGAACTCAGGAAGAAGGTGGGAGATCTAACTTATAATCAATTGACCCAATCTTCTAGAGGACCTTATATGGCCCATAGAACTTGGGAGCCAGCTTATGATGCCCTTTGAGTTTCAATGATGATTGCTTATATGGATGTAGTTGAAAAAAAACCATATCGCCTACTTGAAAAGTGTGTTAAGAATGGTATTGATTAGCCTATTATCTAGTTATATTTTGTAGCATCTAAATATTATCTTATAGGATGTTGAAGATCTGATCTTAGGTTTGGAGAATCATGTTGACCACTTGAACTAGTGAACTACTGGGGGTATACGGAAGGATCACTGGTGGTGATTGACTATAGACTGCTTAATATAGAGTCATTTTAGTTGAAGTGTGGTAGGAGGTATTATACCACCATTCAATGTGAGGGAGCCACTTTTCCAACTAATGTTGTTCTGAGGTGAAGCAATGAAGAAAAGTTTCCAAGCATTTGTTGACAATTTTAGTTTAGCCATGTGTTTGTGGATGATACCCAAAACTCATGTTTAGTTAGGTGTCAATACATTGAAATAGTTATATCCAAAAATGGCTGGTGAAGATTGCATCATGATCTAAGATAATAGAAGAAAGAATGCCATGAAGACAAAAATTTTGGTCCAAGAAAATTTATGCAACTATGGAGGTAGTATAGGGATGGCTGAGGACACAAAAATAACTATATTTGGAGAGGCGATCAACCAAAACCAAGATCATTGTTTTCCCTTCAGATTTAAGGAATCCCTCAATAAAATCTATAGAAATATCTATCCAAATCCTAGTAGGGATGGTCAAGGGTTTGAGTAACCCATAAATGAGTGTTGTTTCACCCTTGTTGCATTAGTAGGTAACACATTCAACCACCATTTGTTGAATTAAATTTTTAATTCCCTTCCAAAAGAAGTTACATCATGCCTGTTCATAATTTTTAGAAAACCATGAGTGCCCTACAAATGAAGAAGCATGGAATTCATAGAATATAGCCTACTAAATATCTATTCTTTGGAGAGACACCATACAACCCTTGTATTATATAAAAGTATCATCCCAAGAATAATGTTGTATTGTAGAGGGGTTAGTGGCCAACTATTGAATGATTTAAGAGAATGAGGAGCCATTGACATACCCCTATTGTAAATCATCCAACCAATTTATAATAGGCATGGAAATAGCTAAAAGGGAAGCTTGGTCTACAAATGTTTGAGACAGAGCATCAACCACAATATTGTCCTCACCCTTCTTATAAGTGATCTCATAGTCATAACCCATGAGTTTTCTAACCCATTTTTATTATGATAGGGTGGAGACCCATTATTCAAGGAAATAATTTAGACTCTGATGATCAGTTTTGATGCAAAAATTATTCCCTAGTAGGTATGGTCACCACTTCTATACTTCATGCAAGATGGCCATAATTTGCTTCAAGTAGAGAATACTAATTTTTTTCCAAAAAGGGCTTTGCTGGTGAACACAATAGGCATCCTTCTTGGAGGAGAATAACACCAAGTCCATTATTGTAAGCATCAATATTGATAGTGAAGGTCTTGTCAAAATTTGACATTACTAGAATAGTTATAGTACACATAACTTATTCTAATTCTTCAAATGCACATTCAATAGCTTGTATCCATGTAAAATCATCCTTTTTCAGCATAGCTATTAGTAGAGATATAATCTTCCCATAATCCTTGACAAACTTATGATAGTATCTAGTCAACCCCAAAAAATCATAGAGGCTCTTGAGTGTCTGAAGATGAGGCCAATTTATCATGGTAGTTATTTTTTTGGGATCCACCTAAACCTCTTGGGTTGAAACAATATACCCATGATAGACTAATTCATCCTAGCTAAAAGCACATTTGGACTATTTTGCATGGATATAAGTTTTAGTGTGAGATCCATATGTTGGAGATGCTCAGACCATGTTTTACCATAGATGAGGATATCATCAAAGAAGACCAGAATGAATTTCCATAGGTAGGGCTATAATATTTTATTCATCAATCCCTAAAATGTTGAAGGATCATTAGTGAGGCCAAAGGGCATGACCAAAAAATCATAGTGGCCATCATACGTGAAAAAATCTATCTTAGGGATATCATCCTCATGAAGCCAGATTAGGTGATATCTAGAGCAGAGATTCTATTTAGAGAAAAATGAGTGCCATGAAGCTCATCAATAATAGGGATTGGGAACTTATCCTTAATTATGATGTGATTAAGTGCTCAAAATTTAATGCAAAGTCACTATGACCCATATTTTTTTTAGATAAGGAGAACTAGGGAAGAATATGGGTTGGTATTGGGGTGAATAATACCTTGCTTCAATAAGTCACAAATGAGAATCTTGATCTTAATATTTTATTGAAATGGGTAGTGATAGGGTCTAATTTTGGGATGAATGCTTACAAGTGATGGGGAATCAAGAACAACAAACAGCTCTGATCCCACTTGTTAGAATCTTGCTCCTCAGAAAGAGCACATATGATTACCTTGTATTAGTAACTAAACATGCGTAATTAACCAGAAGCAATAAGTAACAAGAATTCACAAATGACACAGAATATGACAGACAACACAAATTGTATTAATACTCATTTAGAAAGAAAATAAAATAAAGAAGATGCCACTTCTTCTTCCACCTCTATAAGGCTTCCCACACCTCAAGGGATCCCAATAATTCTCAATCAAGAGTTCACTCTCCTACCAAAAATGGTCCCAACACACAACTCACACACAGAATTGGTGTTCACCTCCAACCAGTCAATAATAACCCTACCAGTACACAAGTACTCAAAGTACTTCAAGTAGATCTCCCATAAGCTTGCAACAACCTGCAACTCAAATGATCTTACTTACACATGTAGATCTTCAAATGTGGCCTTGCACACCTGCTGACCAAGATCCTACAACTGGAAGAAATTCTTTTCTTGACTTAATTACAATACATGCCAATAGGTCTATAAATAGATCCCACACTTAAACAATAACTTAGATTCTTAATTTAGACACGCAGCTCAAGACTCGAAATAGCCTTTACATGCAAACACTCAGTTCAACAAACTAACTGTTCATGCAACGAACAATTTTGGAACCGCACAGGCAACCGACGTCGGTCCCTATCTGCCTGGAGATGACCGATGTCAGCCGATAACCTATCGATGTTGGTTGCCATTTTGTTCACCCCTGACCGATGTTGGTTAGCCTAAACAATGCTGGTGACTATGACACTCAACAACCTCCTCCATGTCTGCAATAATTGAAGCTTTTAGCTCCATAACCTAACAATCTCCCACTTGGAGATAAATAGCTGTAACTGTACCTGTACCTATACACCGTCTAGTTTGTTCCCTTGGCTTTGTATCCCTCTTCAAGATCACTCTTAAAGACCAACCACCACAAATCCTATGGTGCACCTCCTGTCATCCAAATCACCTGCCACATTTTCATCTACAAACCCATGTAGAAAAGAACTTGAACCTGCATAACATGTGCACCTGCTGCTGGTTCCTCTAAGAATCCACTAAACTGCCCTCTAGTGCTTCTTTCTCGAATTGGCTCCAAACTTTCTGACAACTCCCACTGCTTGGGAAATCTCAGGTCTAGTACATACCATGCACTTAACCTCATTATGTGAATTAAGACACTGTTCATAGAACTATCCAACCATCAACGTGATAATGGGTCTCACACAATCATCTGAAGACAAAGTCAACCTGTGACCTTCCATGTCCCTAGAACACACTCATGCCAAAGAATCTTGCTGCTCCCAGATTCCTCATGACATACTTCTGAACTAGCTTTACCTTTAGTTCAGTAACTCCCTATAAGTGTAACCCTACAACAAGCACACAATACAGTAATAGGATAATGTAGCTAATATTATCCAACCTGGTAAAGAGAAACACAATGGTCAAACCTCCATTGTCCTGCAACTTACACAAAACCATATACCCTGGCCTTCTGTCTCACATGTCCATTCCCACTCTTCTTTATCCTAAACATCCATTCATCTCTCAGTGCTTTCTTCCAGTTGGAAACTCCACCCAAAAACTCCTGTTTGGTTCTTCTCCAAAGAATCACATCCTTCATCCATGCCAAGCTCCCACTATTTCCTAGATCTACCTGCTCTGCTTCTTTAATAACTTCCTGGTTCTTTACCATCAGTGAGCAACAAGTAGTGTAAAGAAGGGAAATGATGAATTTGAGGCTTACTTACCCTTTAAGTCCTCCATATGGGTGCTTGAGACTCCTTGATAGCTTGCTATCCACCCAAAATCTGTCTCAGTGACCGATGCTGGTCACATCTCAGTCTGCATCTGACTGATGTCAGTTCCATGTGACTGCCTCATCACTGACGTCAGTTCCCCCTAGCCGATGCTGGTGTTTATCTATCTTGAGTCACTGATGTTAGGCTGCACATAGCTGACGTCGGTCCCTATCTGAATGTTGATGCCAGTTTTCTAACTGACGTCAGTCTCTGTGTTTTACTTGTGAGCAATGACCTTTACCCGCGAGCTCCTTTTGGATCAAACCCTTGTCCATATCAACCTTGCTCTGCTCAAAATTCCTTAGCCCCTATGATTGATCTCTGTCCATCACCTTCTTGAAAACCAAGGCTTTCTTGTTCTTGTCACTAACATCGGATTTCTCAAGAAACGTCACCTTCTTCTGCATACAAAAATATCGATTCATGATTTTCAAATCTGAAAACATACCCTTTGACTCAAGAACATGCATCTCCTTCGTATTCATGTGACCAAACCTATTAAGCCACATCTTTGAATCTACAGCTGAAGTAAATAACCCAGAAAGAGAATCAGTAATACAAGTAGATAGATAAAGTGTACCTACTTTCTTACCTCTTGCTATAACAAGTGCACCCTTGGTAACCTTCCAAGAGTCCACTGTGAGAGTTACTATGTAACCCTCATCACCCAAACTTCTTACAAAAATCAAATTCTACTCCAAAACTGGGACATGCATGACCTCCTTCAACACCCATGTGTTACCTGTCTGTAATTTCAGCTTCACTTTCCCTTTGCCAACCATTTGACAAGGCTTACCATCCCCTAAACAAATTTCTCCAAAGTCTCTCTGGACATATTCATGAAAAAATTCCCTATTTGGAGATGCATGGAAAGAGGCACCAGAATCTAAAACCCAAGATTCTACTTTATCTAAGGAACATACTAGAGCATCCTGTGCAACAAAATATACAACATATGCTTCTTCTTCATGTCCTTCATGCTGATCTTCACCCAACCAACAATCTCTCTTTAAGTGCCCTTGCTTTCCACATTTCCAGCAGGTTATTCTACCATACCTGGACTTGGATCTCCTGCCTATCTTGGACCTTGATCTCCCATGCTCAATCTTCTCTCTTTGCCTTCCCCTGCTTTCCACACTCAAAGCATTCCCTGATGATTCACCTGTGCTTTTCCTGTGAATTTCTTCATTCAAGATTACACTCACAACATCATCTACTTTTAAGATTTTTGAAGCAGACACAGTATTACTAACTGCCATTACCAAACTCTCCCAAATTTTAGGTAATGAGAATAAGATTAAGAGAGCCTTAATTTCATTATCAAAAACAATATTGACTGAATTTAACTAGTTTACCAAACCATGGAAATCACTAAGATGACTATGAACAGATCCACCTTCCAACATTTGCAAATTAAATAATTGCTTCATAAGAAATACCTTATTTGAAGCTGAGGGTTTTTCATATAAATTTGCCAAGGATTCCATCAACTCCACCATTGTCTTATCCTGAGATAAGTTGGAAATCATAGACGATGCAAGGCTCAACCTTATAGATCCCAAAGCCTTCCAATCAAGAACCTCCCATTCTTCAACTTTCATATCCAGGGGCTTGCAATCAAACCCACCCAATGGTAAGTACAAATCTTTTTGATACAGATAATCCTCTATCTGTATTCTCCAATGTTGATAATTCTTGCCATTAAACTTCTCCATTCTCAGTTTATATTTTTCTGCCATTACTTCTCCCACTCAAACAGAAATTCCTGTGAGTAACCTGTAATCAATACACACTAACCAGATCTGAAACACCTATTAGTCAACTTGAGCTCTGATACCAGTTGATGGGGAATTAAAAACAACAAACAGCTCTGATCCCACTTGTTAGGATCTTGCTCCTCAAAAAGAGCACAATATGATTACCTTGTATTAGCAACTAAACATGTGGAATTAACCAGAAGCAATAAGTAACTAGAATTCACAAATGACACAGAATATGAGAGACAACACAAATTGTATTAATACTCATCCAGAAAGAAAATACAATAAAGAAGATGCCACTTCTTCTTCCACCTCTGTAAGGCTTCCCACACCTCAAGGGCTCCCAGTAATTCTCAATCAAGAGTTCACTCTCCTATGAAAAATGGTCCCAACACACAACTCACACACAGAATTGGTGTTCACCTCCAACCAGTCAGTAATAACCCTGCTAGTACACAAGTACTCAAAGTACTTCAAGTAGATCTCCCATAAGCTTGCAACAACCTGCAACTCAAATGATCTTACTTACACATGTAGATCTTCAAACGTGGCCTTGCACACCTGCTGACTAAGATCCTACAACTGGAAGAAATTATTTTCTTGCCTTAATTACAATACATGCTAATAGGTCTATAAATAGATCCCACACTTAAACAATAACTTAGACTCTTAATTTAGACACGCAACTCAAGACTCAAAATAGCCTTTACATGTAAACACTCAGTTCAACAAACTAATTGTTCGTGTAATGAATAGTTCTAGAACTACATAGGCAACCAACGTCAGTCCCTGTCTACCTAAAGATGACCGACGTTGATCGATAACCTATTGATGTTGGTTGCCATTCTGGTCACCCCTGACCGACGTCGATCGGCCTAACTGACGTCAGTGACTGTGACACTCATCAACCTCCTCCATGTCTGCAATAGTTGAAGCTTTTAGCTCCATAACCTAACAACAAGAAGGATCTAAATATGATGGTCCTCTAGTCGTGAAGGTGGCAATCCCATTGGTTTGACAAAGACACATGTATACCTATGCAGAATAGTTTGTAGATCGAAAGTAGTGGAGACTATTGATGGTTGCATTTAAATGGAATGGAACTAGGTAATGATGTCATGTGAATTATTATTAAGAAGATTTTTCATGTAATGTGAACTTATCATGCTAAGAGACCCTGAGTGTAATCCTTTCAATGTGTGTTTTTTCCCATTGTCTAAAAATTGCATCCAAAGTTTAGCAAAATCCCATAAGATGGGTCTAAGTGTGCATAACCATTGGCCTCCCAAAAAAGCATCACATCCTCCTAAGGGCAAGGAAAATATGTCAAAGCACAAGTTATAATATCCAAAAAAGATACACACATTGTGACACTTACCTTTATAAGGTAATGTGACCCTATTAGCAATCATGAATTCAAAGTTTGAGTAAGGATGGACAAAATAATTAGCTTGTTTGGTGATATTAGGGTCAATGAGGTTATGAGTGCTACTAGAATCAATGAGTATTGTAAGAGGGATCTTATTGAAGTAAACCTTGAGCTTCGTGGTTTGTGGGGTGGTGACTCTTGCTAAGGCATGGAGAGATATCTTTGGTTGGTTTTCCTGAGAAGAATGTTTCATAATTGATTGAGCTTCTTTTGGATCATCTGTTGTATCCTGAGCATCTTTCCAAACTTTAGTTTCAGGTGAAGATTCCACATCTAATAGGTATAGATTTTGATTAAAACATCTATGCCCTCAAGTGAATTTATCATCACAATTATAACATAGTCCTTTTTTTTCTATGTGCCTGCATCTCTGCTTAATTCAAATGCTTGATAGGAGTGGTTCAGGGGGCTAGTGTTATTGGGGATGCCATAGGTCTCTTAGTTCATATAATTGTACTATAATTGATGTGAGACATGATTTGTATGAAGGCTAAATCTAGGCAAACACATACAACTGTAAATTATGTTAAACCAAGACTAATTTGCACATAACAAAGTTAATGGCTCCAACTCAATACATTTAGAATAGATAATCTATATGAAGTATAATTACAAATAGGATTGGATGTAACTCCTCCATAAAAGGTGGTCAAAGATGCCTCAAAATAGAGTATAACTCCCCAATCTAAGAATATGTGGTCAACAGAGTAACCCCCATAATGAATGAGGTATAAGATAACTGCTATGACATATGACAAGTCAATAGAAACTCCTATGACTACACACCTAAGCAAGACTATCCATAAATGTAGGAAATCCAAATGACATGGAATATCTAAGTATGAAAAATATAATAAAATGTGAGGAAAATAAATCTTACACTAATACCCCCCTCCCCCCATAAGCACAACTTAGGTGGGTGATGATAAAAAAAAGGTCCTGGTAACTAGGCCTGATCAGGTACCCATTTACAATGCAATCCCTCTTATACAAGAGAAGAAAAAACCCAGTGGGAAAAAATTCCTCCAAAAAGAGAGAAATAAATAAGTGAAGAGGCTAAAAGCCCCCCCTGAAGATGATGATGCTATCAAAGTGGACTGCGCCCTAGGAAGATCTCATAGATGAATTAAATTGCTCTTAGTGAAGGGTTTGGTAAAGATATCAACAACCTACTTTAAAGATTGAAAAAATACAAAGTTGATGACTTACTCATAAATCAACTCCTAAAAGAAGTGCATGTGAATCTTGATGTGTTTGGTCCTCTAATGAAAGATCAGATTCTTACTAATTTGAATGGTTCTTTGGTTGTCAAAAAATATTATTGTAGGTTATCTAATCTAGATATCAAGGTTAGAAAGAATCCCCTAAAGCCAAATAACCTTAGTATCTATCTTAACAACTCCTCTACACTCTAACTCTATGGAAGATAGAGAAATATCATTTTGATTCTTTCTCAAGCAACTAATGGGGCCTGAACCTAATGAGAAACTGTAACCTGGAGTGGACTTATAACACTCAATATCATCATCCTAATTGACCCTATGTAGCCAGCCAAGTCAAAATCTGAACCAACCCTATAGTGTATCACATACCTATGTGAACCCTGAATGTAATGCAAGATCCTCTTAGTTTCTCTCAAGTGTCTCTTGCATGAATATCAAAATAATACCAATGACATAAAAGACGTCAGGTCTAGTATGAGTTAAATAGATAAGGCTACCAACAAGTTATCGATACAAGGTAGCGTCAACCAATGGAGTGGAATAGTTAGCCTCAAGCTTGACTCCAGATAGGAATAGAGTTGTAGATAGATTACAATCAACCATGTGAAACCATGCCAAAAGATCAAGAGAGTACTTGGGGTATGGAAGTGAAATACTTGAATTGGTTTGAGTGATTTCAATGTCAAGGAAGTAGTGCAGTAAAACCAAGTCAATCATGGAAAATCTATCTTGAAGAGTTTTTGTCACTACTAAGATAGCCTAAGAAGAACTCTCAATGATTAAAAGGTCATCAACATACAAAACCAGTATCAACTACGATTCATCCTATCACAAGAAGTACACATTGGGGTCTGTGTAGCATCGAGTAAAACCTAAAGTAATTAGGAAGGAATCCATTTTGGCATACCAAACTTGAGGGGCCTATTTAAAGCCATAAATATATTTCCTAAGTTTTCACACTAAATAAAGATCCCAAACAAATATAGGTGGTTACTCCATGTAGATCTCCTTCTCAAGGTCTCTATGAAGAAATTCATTTTTCACGTCCATCTGATGCACACTCCAGCCATGTGTGATGGTTATTACAAGTGTGAGTCTAATCAAAGTCATCTTGGCTATTGATGTAAAGGTATCTGAGTAGTTTATGCTGACTACCTATGAAAAAACTTTGGATACTAATCTAGCCTTGTACTTGTCAACAAACCCATCTATAGCATACTTAGTCTGATATATCTAATGGCATCGAACCATCTTCCTTCCTTTAGGAAGTGAAGTCAAATCCCAAGTGTGATTGTTAATTAAGGAATCATATTCCTCATCCATGGCTCTATCCCATTCAGATATTCTTGATGCCACTCTAAAAGTCTATGGATCAATCACAAAAGCAAAGAAGGCATGAGGTTCACTCTAAAAGTCTACTCAAGTACGTCTATCATCATCTAGATCCCCTTCCCAAGTTCCTACACTCTAAAGTGTCTAGCTAGCCTAAATAGGGCCTAAAATGGGTGAGTTAGGTGTTTAATCCTCATCCTTTGATCATTCCTCTAATTAGATGAGGATGACTCCCTATCACTCTACTCATTGCTAGACTCACTATTGGAAGAAGAAGAAGCCTCTACCTCAAGAACCTACTGTGAATAATCTAAATCCTTAGACTGCTCATCTAAACTAAGTAAAACTGATGTAGATGGAGAACTATCTAGTAAAGAGTCAGTGGGACTCTCCTCAAACCTAACACTTCTCTTGATGAACAACTAATGAGTCATAAAGAAGAAAAGCATGTAACCATTGACCCTATCTAAATACCCAATAAATATGCAAGGTTTGGATTGAGCCTCCATAGCCTTGCATTTATTTTTGGGAATGCACACCATCACTGGTGATCTAAAGACCTTGAAATACTACACCTTTAATTTATTATTATTACAACCTTCAAAAGGAGTGATGCCATTTAAAGCTTTGTGAGGAACCTGATTCTAAATGTAGCATGCATACTTGATGCCTAGAACTATGGAGCTAATGATATAGATTGAATCATACAGTTTTTTATATCCTTCAAGGATCGATTCTTGCATTCTGATACACCATGATATTGAGGAGTGTATGGTACTATCTATTGAAGATAAATCCCTTCTATGGTACAAAATTTCTCAAATATGTGGTTGACGTACTCCCCCCATTGTTTGTCTAAAGGATTTTGATGCACTTTCCAGATAGCTTCTAGGAAGAGCCTTGAAGTCTTTAAAATTGTCAAACACTTCAAACTTTTATCTAAGAAAGTAGACGCATGTGTATCTATAAAATTCATTAATGAAGGTGAGGACATATCTGGCCTTGGTAAAATAAGGATGGAGAAATTGTCTTATGATATCACTGTGAATCAACTCAATAGGTACTAAAGCTCTCCTAGATTTTTCTTTGTCAAATTTATCTTCAGGATGTTTGCCAAGGGCACAACCCTCACAAATTCCCTTAGAGAATTTAACTCTAGGCAAACCAATAACCATATCCTATTGACTCAACTGCTCAATATAATAGTAGTTAAGATGGCCAAATTGCTAATGTCATAGCCTACTAACTCCATTTGAATGGGTAAGAAATGCGATAGGAGAAACATCCAGATAAAAATGGGAGAAGGTGTATAACATGGAATGGTGATTAACCCTTCCTAATATAATTGTAGTGTCATTATGTAGCTCTCTGATCTCAATAGAATCTAGTGTGAACTTGACTCTCATGCCCTGCCCTATGTGGGTAATCTATTACACTGAAAGAAGATTAAATGATAGTGAATGTACACTTAGAACATTTGTGAATATTCCACCTTTGAATTCAATATACCCTCTCCTTATAACTATTGCTGGAGTGTCATCACCCAAAGTGATATAGGGCATGCTATAGGGCTCTAAGTCAAGAAACTGAACCTCTATGAACCCATATGGTTTGAAGCACCAGAGTATATAACCCAAAATGAAGTAGATGTGGAAGCCACTACAACAAAAGATTTTTCCTTAGGTTTATCTTTCCCTTTTTCCTCTACCTTAGATGATTCTTTAACTGATAAATATTATTTGATGAACTTAGGGACCCATATATTGTTCTTATCCAAGAGATGTGTAAGGTGGTCTATCTATTTCTTCATTCACTTGTGCTCATCATGCCTATTCATCTTGTAATGGGAGCACTTAACCTTATATATCTTAGGTTTCCCTTTAGAGGAGGTTTCAATGCTAGTTTTTATAGTGGTTTTCTGTTCTTTCTTCTTCTTTGGATCTTTACTCTTTTGTTTCTTATCCTTGCTGCTAGAGGTTTTATATTTCCCATTCCTAATAATGAGGGATAAAGGTTTAGAAGACTTGAGGGTTACCATCTAGATAAAATTATCTTCTTCCTTAGTCAAATTTTCAATGAAATCATCTAATGGAATTTTCCAGTTGGCTCATATGGCTCTCTTGGTAGAATAAAAGGTAGATACAAATATAGAGTAATCAGGTCTTAATTTTGCAAGAATAAAAAGAACTAATTACTCATCTTTATTCTTAGTTCCACACTCTTTTAACTAATATCTAAGTGAATTCATCTTGGTGAATAATTCCTCTAATGTGTTAAAGTTGTTACGATTCAGACTAATTATTTCAATCTCGAGCACATGACCCCTCAGGGTGTCATCTTTCCCAAACAAGTTTTTTAGGGTGTCCCATACTTCTTTAGGATATTTGGCTGACTCTATGTGAATAGGAGTTCTAAAGACACTAAAAGAAATAACATCTCAAAGGCTTCATCATATTTTTTAAACCATTTTATCTTTTTTGCATTAGCTATGGGCTCAGTTTCTACCCCCATAGTTATGTGACATAACCCTTTACTCCTAAGAACCATTGTAATCTTACTTTTCCATTCCTGGTAGTTGAAGGGTGTGAGAGCATTAACAGTGCTAAGATCCATTATATAATTAATATTAATGTGATTGTTTTGTTTTAGAAATCAAATGTGTAGAAAAAGAGAATTTTAGAGTAGAATCACAAACCACAATTTACCCCTCTTGAAATTAGGTCAAATAGTCCCCTCCGCCCCCCGCCACCCCCCGCCGCCCCCCCCCCCCCCCCCCCACCGCGGCCCCCCCAAATTTGGCACTTTATAATTCAATGCATTTTATAATAAAAATGGGTTATCTACATGGGGAATTGAAAAATAAACACTTTTTCAAAATATGGTGCTCAATTTTGAGCTACTGTCTACAAGATATTAACAAAATAAATTCCTATCAATAGCCCATTTTTAATATAAAATTGCACTAAATGATTAAAATACCCCTGATGCTAAGGGGTTAATTAACTTTCCAAATAGTCATTAGAAATAGATAAGAGTGTAGAATTTATAGGTTTTGATTATGAGGTGTAATTGGCCTCCTACCAACCTAGGCCTCACCCTTCATCATTGTCAAGAAGAGATACAAAGCTTAAAAAACCTCTAAATGGACTTAAATGCTAATTTCTCAAGAATGATTAATTCATAAGATCATAAAGTCTAATTTTAGAATATAAAGATAAATAAAATGAGAAATAAACATAAAAAAAGACAATTTGAAATACTATGTTGGATTTGAAGTGGGCCCACCAAAGAGAAGCACTAAAATGAAGCACCTAAAACCTAGTTTCTTCTTTTTTTGGTAGTTTAGCTAATTTTGGGTGCTACCAAAGGAAAAATGTATGTCTATAGATGAACTAGGATGTTTTTGGGAGGTTGAAGAAGGATTTGAGTAGTTCCTAGAGACTTATAGATTGAAAAAACATAGTTTTTTTATGATACTAGGTACAAAAACATGGTTGAAGGGACGTTTTTACAGTCAAATCCTTCAAAAATGCCTCCCACAAATTTGGGGCTGCATGTAGAGACCAAAAAAAATCTGTCCAATATTCTAAAAATGGTCAAGTTGCCTTTATACTCTATTTTAGGCCTAAAATAGGGATTATGGGGCACCAAACTTCCACCAGAGAGTAGAAAATGTGGTCTGAGTTTTTTACTAGACTGCAAGACGTTTAGAGGGCTGTGGAGATCCTTCACAGAGTTGAAAAACATTGTAAAGGAGCCTTTGAAACCTCCTTGTAAAATTTAAAATGAATTTGTCCTAAAAAATTAACCATAACCATAACCAAACCAACAAATAACAATACCATAATAACCAGAAAAAATTTATTGCAAAAGGAATTAATCTCGAATTCAAAACTAATTGTAGCAATAAACTAGACACTAGTGATACTAATGTGGCTCTAATACCATATCAGGGATACCATGGATCTAATAGTTCATGGAAGTGTACCTAAATTAATGTGAGACATGATTTACATGAAGGCCAAATTTGGGCAAACACATACAGTTGTAAATTATGAATAAACCAAGACTAATTTGCACATAACAAAGTTAATGGATCCAACTCAATACATTTAGATTAGATAATATGTATGAATTACAAGTAAAAATAGGAGTGGATGCAAATCCTCCATGAAAGGTGGTCAATGATGCCTCAAAATAGAGTGTAACTCCCTAGTCTAAGAATAGCCAATCAACAGAGTAACCCCCACAATGAATAAGGTGTAAGATAATCACTATGACATATGATAGGTCAACAAAAAATCCTATAATTGCACACCTAAGCAAGACTATCCATAAACTTAGGAAATCCAAATGACATGGAATATCCGAGTATGAAAAATATAATAAAATGCAAGGAAAATAAATTCCACGCTAACAGGAATTGTGTGAGATCATTATGGAGTTGTATTTTTGAATGGAGTAAAACTAGATTTGGATTGTTTCTGAGCTGTGATCTTATCCTCTATTAGTTTAATGAACCTTAGGGATTTTAACATCATGCTGGGATAGAAGATTTTGAATTTAGATTGAATTGCATCCTTCAAACCACTGACAAAGCAACTCCTACAAAATTCATTGGATAATCCTTTTGTGTGATTGGCTAGTTTTTCAAATTCTATTTGATATTCTCTCACAGTTCCTATTTGGTAAAGTTTAGTGAGTGCTCCAGTGAAGTCATAAAAAACACAAAGATAAAACCATTTTAAAATGAGGGTTTCAAAATTGGTATATATTGGTTCATCATGAGCCTTGATATACTAATGGTACCATTGAAGGGCTTCATGTTCCAAGTGAAAAGATATAAGCAAAGCTTTGTTGGCATCAAAAGTATTATGCAGACTAAAATATTTTTCTACCTAATAGATCCATCCAGTTGGATTTGAACCATTGAATCAAGAAAAATCAAGCTTCAACCCACAAAAATTTTTGGAAGAAAATTTGGTGTTTGAAGAGGACTTTGGATGTCGTCTATTGTTCAAGGTGGTATGTTGAAGATTAAGTTCGATAATTTTTTCATCAAGACCTTTGATTTGGGTTTTGAGGGTGGTAATTTCATCCTCCATGTTTTTTGCACCTATTCAGGTTACTAACATGGCTAGAATAAGAGATTTTATTTTTTAAAATGGATAGGAAAACTAGAGTTAAGACATGGTTAGTAAGGGAATTTTTTAATTTGGGCAAATTTGGAAGGGGTAAAGGTAATTTTCACTAAGTTTTTTGCACTATATATATATGATTGATGAAGGTGAGGGAAAATTTTGAAGTAGAATGGAAAAAAAATAAAAAATCAAAGAGGGACAAAGGAGCATAAAATGGGAATGAACACTGTGGAATTTTTTTGAGGCAAATGGACAAGAACTAAAAAAGTTATGGAAAAACCCAAAAAAATGAAAAATTGAAATTTACAACAATTAGAAGTGGAATTGGGGTATGGTATGTCAAGGAATAAAATGTGAAAAATGGAATTTTAGGTGTCCCAATAATTTTAAGAAGCAACAGAGTCACAAGTGGAGAGATATAATAAAAAAAACATTTCTGTGTCATGGTATTTTTTTTAAAGTTTTTTGATAGTTTACTGGGAATATTCTAAAATTGGTACAACAAGTCTTTTGATACTCTAGTGGTAATACGCATAGATCTGATATGGAAAGTTTTTTGATACTCTACTAGTAATTGTTAAGGTGTGGAGCTAAAAGCTTCACCAAGTGAGTAGATTGCAAAGTTGCAGGTTTACACAGTCACCGACATCGGTCAGGAGCGACCGACGTAGGTCAAGAGCAGACCAGGAGATGCCAGCATCGATTATGATCAGTCGACATCGGTCATAGGAAAACAGGCAGGAACTGATGTCGGTCACTTGTGCATCTAGAATGCTATTTCCGTCGACAGAACATAATGTTTGCATGTTAGGATTAAGTGATAGTCTTAAGTCTGCATCTCTATTATTAGTAAGACTGTTTAGAGCCCTTGATTAAGAGGTACATCTGATGGCTGTAGTTGTATGCTCATGTTTCTTAATTATTATATATATGATTAGATCTTCATAGCTTATTGGTAGAGTAATGTTGAACAATACAGAATTGTATATGTGTATCAACCCAGGTTGTTGGAGTTGATTGTAAATGAGAGAGAGAGCTCTTGAGGGAAAGAGATCTAGATAGAGATCTGTACATCTGAGCGAGGTGTGAAAGAAAAGAAGTTTTTTCAATTGTATTCCTTCTGTAAAGAGTTTAATACAAGTTTTCAGGGTGGTTTCTTGTATCTCTTATTGTTTGCTATTAATGATTCTAGTTACTTATCTTTTTGGTTTAATTCCACATTTATTGCTTTCACATTGTAATCAACATTGTTGGTTGATCCCCAACAAGTGGTATCAGAGCTCAGGTTGACTAACAGGTGTTTTAGAACTGGTTAGTGTGTTTTGATTACAGGGTATTCATAGGAATTTTTGTTTGAGTGGGAGAAAGCAATGGTAGAAGAAAGTAAACTGAGAATGGAGAAGTTCAATGGCAAAAATTATCAACATTAGAGAATGCAGATAGAGGATTATCTGTATCAGAAAGATCTATACTTACCATTAGGTGGGGTTTTAAAGAAGCCCAAAGACATGGATGATGAAGAATGGGAAGTTCTTGATAGAAAGGATCTTGGATCTATAAGATTGAATCTAGCATCTACTGTGATATCTAATTTATCATAGGCAAAGACAACGATAGAGTTGATGACTACTTTAGCAAATTTATATGAAAAACCCTCAACTTTAAATAAGGTATATCTTATGAAGCAGTTATTTAATTTTCAAATGCAAGAAGGTGGATCTGTATCTAATCATCTTAATGATTTCAATGGAATTGTAAATCAATTAAATTCAGTCAAAATAGTGTTTGATGATAAAATTAAGGCTCTTTTAATATTATGTTCTTTGTCTGAAAGCTGGCATAGCTTGGTAATGGCAGTTAGTAATACTGCATCTACTTCAAATATTTTAAAACTAGGGGATGTTGTTAGTGTAATCTTGAATGAAGAAATTTGCAAGAAAAACACAGAGGAAACATCAGAGAACGCTTTAAGTTTTGAGAGCAGGGGAAGGCAAAAAGAGAAGAGCAAGAAAGAAAGATCAAGGTCTAAGTCAAAGGTGAGAGGTAGATCCAAATCGAGAAATGGCAGGAAGCCACAATGCTAGAATTGTGGAAAGATAGGGCACATAAGCAAAGATTGCTGGTCAAAGCCTAAGGAGGACAATCAGCATGAAGGAAAGGAAGAAGCAAAAGTTGCAGGTATTGTAAAAGATGCTCTTATATTCTCTTTGCATAACAATATAGAATCTTGGGTTTTAGATTCTGGTGCATCTTTCCATGCAACCCCTAATAGAGAATATTTTAGTGACTATGTCCATAGAGATTTTGGATTAGTGTATTTAGGGGATGATGAGCCTTGTAAAATTGTTGGCAAAGGAAAAGTGCAGCTAAAAATGCAGAATGGAAACACATGGGTGTTGAGAGACATCATGCATGTTCCCAGCTTGAAGAAGAATTTGATTTCTATAAGAAAGTTAGGTGATGAGGGTTGTACAGTAACTCTCACAGCTGAATCTTGGAAGGTTACCAAGGGTGCACTTATATTAGCCAGAGGTAAGAGAGTAGGTACTCTCTATTTATGTAATTGTGTTACTAATATTTCTCCTTCTGTATTATCTACTTCAGATGTAGATGCGAAGTTGTGGCACTCTAGGCTCGGCCACATGAGTGAGAAGGGAATGTCCATTCTTAAGTCAAAAGGTAAGCTTTCAGATTTGAAAAGCATAGATCTGGATTTTTGTGAGCACTGTGTTTTTGAGAAACAAAAAAGAGTGAGTTTTCTTAAGACTGGATCAATAAAGAAGAAGCATAAGTTGCAGCGTGTTCACACAGACGTGTGGGGACCGGCTCAGGTTGCTTCTATTGAAGGATCATAGTACTATGTTTCATTCATAGATGATGCTATAAGAAAGGTACGGGTCTATTGTATTAAGAATAAATCTGATGTATTTGAGACTTTTAAGATTTGGAAAGCTATGGTTGAGAATGAAACAGGTAGGAGATTGAAGTGCCTGAGATCTGACAATGGTGGTGAGTTTTGCAGCCACAAGTTTAACTGGTATTGTTATATGCATGGAATCTGCAGGAAAAGGATGGTTCCAAGAACACCTCAGCAAAATGGAGTTGCTAAAAGGATGAACAGAACAATAATAGAGCGTGCAAGGTATATGAGATTGCATGCTGGTTTGCCCTTAGAGTTTTGGGCATAAGCTATGGATACTGCAGCGTACCTGATTAATAGAGGACCCTATACAACTCTAGATGGTGGAATTCTAGAAGAGGCATGGATAGGTAAAAAGGTAGATCTCTCATTTCTCAAAGTTTTTGGTTGTGAAGCCTTTGTGCACATTGATAAGGAAAATAAAAAGAAGCTGGATGCTAAGTCTATGAGGTGCACATTTATTGGCTATGGCTCTGATGATTTTAGATTCAGGTTTTGGAATCTAAGAACTAACAAGATAATTAGGAGCTGTGATGTTGTTTTCAATGAAATAGTGATGTATAGGGATCAGCTCAAGAAGCTGAATCAATCTGGGTAGAGCAATGGAGAATTGGACGAGGTGATGGTCCAAAATGAGCTCGCAAAAAAAATTAATCACATAAAGGAAAACATAGAGACCGACGTCGATCAGACAAGAACTGACGTCGACAATACAGGAACTGATGTCGGTCAAACAGTGACTAATGTTGGCCAGGTAGGAACCGACGTCGGTCAGGAAGAATCGACGTCGGCTAGTTACAGGCTTGGAAGTGACTGAGGTCGGTCACTGTCAGAGAATTTGGGCAGACAACGTGTTGTAAATGAGTCTCAAATGCCCATCAAGAGGGCAGAAAGGGTAAGTAAACCTCCAATTTGATATTCCCCTTCATTATTCTATTTATTGCTTACTGATGGTGGAGAACTAGAGAGTTTTGATGAAGCAATACAGGTGGAATCCAAGAATCAGTGGGAGCTAGGCATGAATGAGGAGATTGATTCCTTGAGAGAGAACCAAACATGGGATTTGGATGAGTTGTCAGTAGGAAAGAAGACACTAAAGAACAGATGGATCTATAATTTGAAAGAAGGTGATAATGGATAGATGAGATATAAGGCCAGGTTGGTAGTGAAAAGATTTACATAAAAACTAGGTATTGATTTTGGTGAGATTTTTTTCCCTGTTGCTAAAATGACTTCTATACGGACTGTATTGTCTTTAGTTGCTATTGAAGATTTGCATCTTAAGCAGCTTGATGTTAAGACAACGTTTCTTCATGGAGATTTGGATGAAGAAATATATATGGATCAGTCAAAAGGATTTGAGGTCAAAGGTAAGGAGAATTTAGTGTGCAAATTGAAGAAAAGCTTGTATGGCCTCAAGCAAGCTCCTAGACAATGGTATTTGAGATTTAACAGGTTTATGACTGAGCATGGCTACAATAGGTGTCAATCTAACCATTGTGTGTATTTTAAGAGATTGGATAATGGTAGATATATTATTCTATTGTTGTATGTAGATGATAAGCTGGTTGCAGAATCACACATGCATGATATCTCTAAGCTTAAGATGAAATTAACTCACACATTTTCCATGAAGAATTTGGGAGCATCAAAGAAAATCCTTGGCATGAGTATTAAGAGAGACAGGAAAAATCACAGGTTGATTTTGTCTCAAGAAGATTATGTGAACAAGGTGTTGAAACGGTTCAATATGTAGGATGCGAAATTGGTAAGCACACCTTTGGCTGGATATTTTAAGTTGAGTAAATAATAGTGTCCTAATTCACATGATGAGTTAGAGTACATGAGTAGAGTTCCATATTCTTCTGCAGTAGGGAGTTTAATGTATGCAATGGTTTGTAGTAGACTAGATATTGCCCAAGTAGTGGGAGTTGTAAGTAAGTATATGGCCAATCCATGGAAGGAGCACTGAAAAGCAGTTCAATGGATCCTCAGATATCTGAGAGGGACCAGCAGTAGGCATTTGTGCTATGGAGGTTCAGATACTTCTCTACATGGTTATGTAGATTCATATATGATAGGTGATTCGGATGGCAGAAGGAGCACCACATGATATGTTTTCACTATTGGTGGAACAGTGGTTAGCTGGATATCAAAGTTGTAGAAGGTTGTTGCCTTGTCAACTACAAAAGCAGAGTATATTGCAGTCACAAAGGCTAGCAAAGAGATGATATGGATGACACGGTTCATGGAAGAGCTAGGAAAGGAGCAAGAGAGTTGCAGATTATATAGTTATAGTCAGAGTGCAATTCATTTGGCTAAGAATTCAGCCTTTCATTCAAGAACAAAGCATATACAACTTAGGTGCCACTTCATAAGACAGGTATTGGAGGATGGTGAGTTGAAGTTGGAGAAGATCCATACAGATAAGAACCCTGCTGATATGTTAACCAAGCCAATAACAAATGAGAAGTTGAATCTTCATTAAACTTTTGTAGGTCTTCATAATTGAGTTTGAAGATGGAGGAGCTAGAAGATGTTGCTGTACAGGTACTGGTGTAGCTGTTTATATCCAAGTGGGAGATTGTTAAAGTGTGGAGCTAAAAGCTTCACCAAGTGAGCAGATTGTAAAGTTATAGGTTTACACAGTCACCGACATCGGTCAGGAGCGACCGACGTCGGTCAAGAGCAGACCAGGAGATGCCAGCGTCGGTTATGTTTGGCTGACATTGGTCATAGGCAAAAAGGCAGGAACCGATGTCGGTCACCTGTGCGTCTAGAATGCTATTTTTGTGGACAGAACAGAATGTTTGCATGTTAAGATTAAGTGATAGTCTTAAGTCTGCATCTCTATTATTAGTAAGACTATTTAGAGCCCTTGATTAAGAGGTGCATATGATGGCTATAGTTGCATGCTCATGTTTCCTAATTATTATATATAGGATTAGATCTTCATAGCTTATTGGTAGAATAATGTTGAACAGTATAGAATTATATATGTGTATCAATCTAGGTTGTTGGAGTTGATTGTAATTGAGAGAGAGAGCTCTTTAAGGAAAGAGATCTAGATAGAGATCTGTACATCTAAGAGAGGTGTGGAAGAAAAGAAGTTTCTTCAATTGTATTCCTTTTGTAAAGAGTTTAATACAAGTTTTCAGGGTGGTTTCTTGTATTTTTTATTGTTTGCTATTACTGATTCTAGTTACTTATCTTTCTAGTTTAATTTTGCATTTATTGCTTTCACATTGTAATCAACATTATTGGTTGATCCCCAAAAAGTGGTATCAGAGCTCAGGTTGACTAACAAGTGTTTTAGATCTCGTTAGTGTGTTTTGATTACAGGGTACTCACAAGAATTTTTGTTCGAGTGAGAAAAAGCAATGGCAGAAGAAAGTAAATTGAGAATGGAGAAGTTCAATGGCAAAAATTATCAACATTGGAGAATGCAGATAGAGGATTATCTGTATCAGAAAGATCTATACTTACCATTAGGTGGGGTTTTAAAGAAGCCCAAAGACATAGATGATGAAGAATGGGAAGTTTTTGATAGAAAGGCTCTTGGATCTATAAGATTGAGTCTGACATCTACTGTGATATCTAATTTATCACAGGCAAAGACAATGGTAGAGTTGATGACTACTTTAGCAAATTTATAGGAAAAACCCTCAGCTTCAAATAAGGTATATCTAGCAGTTATTTAATTTGTAAATGCAGGAAGGTGGATCTGTATCTAATCATCTTAATGATTTCCATAAAATTGTAAATCAATTAAATTCAGTCAAAATAGTGTTTGATGATGAAATTAAGGCTCTTTTAATATTATGTTCTTTGCCTGAAAGCTGGCATAGCTTGGTAATGGCAGCTAGTAATACTGCATCTACTTCAAATATTTTAAAAGTAGAGGATGTTGTTAGTGTAATCTTGAATGAATAAATTCACAAGATAAGCACAAAGGAAACATCGGGGAACGCTTTAAGTTTTGAGAGCAGGGGAAGGCAAAAAGAGAAGAGAAAGAAAGGAAGATCAAGGTCTAAGTCAAAGGTGAGAGGTAGATCCAAATCTAGAAATGGCAGGAAGCCACAATGCTGGAATTGTGGAAAGATAGGGCACATAAGCAAAGATTGCTGGTCAAAGCCTAAGGAGGACAATCGGCATGAAGAAAAGGAAGAAGCAAAAGTTGCAGGTATTGCACAAGATGCTCTTATATTCTCTTTGCATAACAATATAGAATCTTGAGTTTTAGATTCTGGTGGATCTTTCCATGCAACCCCTAATAGAGAATATTTTAGTGACTATGTCCATGGAGATTTTCGAAGTGTATTTAGGGGATTATGAGCCTTATAAAATTGTTGGCAAAGGAAAAGTGCAGCTAAAAATGTAGAATGGCAACACATGGGTGTTGAGAGACGTCATGCATGTTCTCAGCTTGAAGAGAAATTTGATTTCTGCAGGAAAGTTAGGGGATGAGGGTTGTACAGTAACTCTCACAGTTGAATTTTAGAAGGTTACCAAAGGTACACTTGTATTGGACAGAGGTAAGAGAGTAGTTACTCTCTATTTATGTAATTGTGTTACTAATAATTCTCCTTCTGTATTATCTACTTCAGATGTGGATGTGAAGTTGTGGCACTCTAGGCTCGGCCACATGAGTGAGAAGGGAATTTCCATTCTTAAGTCAAAAGGTAAGCTTTTAAATTTGAAAAGCATAGATCTGAATTTTTGTGATCACTGTGTTTTTGGGAAACAGAAGAGAGTGAGTTTTCTTAAGACTGGATCAACAAAGAAGAAGCATAAGTTGCAGCTTGTTCACACAGACGTGTGGGGACCAGCTCAGGTTGCTTCTATTGGAGGATCACAGTAATATGTTTCATTCATAGATGATGCTACAAGAAAGGTATGGGTCTATTGTATTAAAAAGAAATTTGATGTATTTGAGACTTTTAAGATTTGGAAAGCTATGGTTGAGAATGAAATAGGTAGGAGATTGAAGTGCCTAAGATCTGACAATGGTGGTGAGTTCTACAGCCATAAGTTCAACTAGTATTGTTATATGCATGGAATCCATAGGCAAAGGATGGTTTCAAGAACTCCTGAACAAAATGGAGCTGCTGAAAGGATGAATAGAACAATAATGAAGCATGCAAGGTGTATGAGATTGCATGCTGGTTTGCCCTTAGAGTTTTGGGCAGAAGCTCTAGATACTGCAGTGTACCTGATTAACAGAGGACCCTCTATAGCTCTGGATGGTGGAATTCCAGAAGAGGCATGGACAGGTAAAAAGGTAGATCTCTCATTTCTCAAAGTTTTTGGTTGTGAAGCCTTTGTGCATGTTGATAAGGAAAATAGAAAGAAGCTAGATGCTACGTCTATGAGGTGCACATTTATTGGCTATGGTTCTGATGATTTTAGATTCAGGTTTTGGAATCTAAGAACTAACAAGATAATTATGAGCCGTGATGTTGTTTTCAATGAAATAGTGATGTATAGTGATCAACTCAAGAAGCTAAATCAATCTGGGCAGAGCAATGGAGAATTGGACGAGGTGACGGTCCAAAATGAGCTCGCAGAAAAAATTAATCACAGACAAGAAAACACAAAGACCGACGTCGATCAGACAGAAATCGACGTCGTCAATACAAGAATTGATGTTGATCAAATAGTGACCGACTTCGGCCAAGTAGGAACCGACGTCGATCAGGGAGAATTGACGTCAGCCAGTTATAGGCCTGGAAGTGATCGAGGTCGGTCACTGTCAGAGAATTTGGGCGGATAGTGTGTTGTGAATGAGTCTCAAACACCCATCAGGAGGTCAGAAAGGGTAAGTAAACCTCTAATTTGATATTCCCCTTCATTATTCTATTTATTGCTTACTGATGGTGGAGAACCAGAGAGTTTTTATGAAGCAATACAAGTGGAATCTAAAAATCAGTGGGAGCTAGGCATGAATGAGGAGATTGATTCCTTGAGAGAGAACCAAACATGGGATTTGGTTGAGTTGCCAGCAGGAAAGAAGACACTGAAGAAGAGATGGATCTATAGATTGAAAGAAAGTGAGAATGGATAGATGAGATATAAGGCCAGGTTGGTAGTGAAAGGATTTGCACAGAAACTAAGTATTAATTTCGGTGAGATTTTTTCTCCTATTGTTAAAATGACTTCTATACGGATTGTATTGTCTTTAGTTGCTATTAAGGATTTGCATCTTGAGCAACTTGATGTTAAGACAATGTTTCTTCATGGATATTTGGATGAAAAAATATATATGGATCAGCCGGAAGGATTTGAGGTCAAAGGTAAGGAGAAGTTAGTGTGTAGATTGAAGAAAAGCTTGTATGGCTTCAAGCAAGCTCCTAGACAATGGTATTTGAGATTTGACAGGTTTATGACTGAGCATGGCTACAGTAGGTGTCAGTCTGACCATTGTGTGTATTTTAAGAGATTGAATAATGGTAGATATATTATTCTGTTGTTGTATGTAGATGATATGCTGGTTGCAGGATCACACATGCAGGATATCTCTAAGCTTAAGATGAAATTAGCTCACACATTTGCCATGAAGGATTTGGGAGAAGCAAAGAAAATCCTTGGCATGAGTATTAAGAGAGATAGGAAAAATCACAGGTTGATTTTGTCTCAAGAGGATTATGTGAACAAGGTGTTGAGATGATTCAATATGCAGGATGCAAAACTGGTAAGCACACCTTTGGCTGGACATTTTAAGTTGAGTAAAGAATGATGTCTTAATTCACATGATGAGGTAGAGTACATGAGTAGAGTTCCATATTCTTTCACAGTAGGGAGTTTAATGTATGTAATGGTTTGTACTAGACTGGATATTGCCCAAGTAGTGGGAGTTGTAAGTAAGTATATGGCCAATCCAGGGAAGGAGCACTGGAAAGCAGTTTAGTGGATCCTCAGATATCTGAGAGGGACCATCAGTAGGAACTTGTGCTATGGAGGTTCAGATACTTATCTACATGGTTATGTAGATTCAGATATGATAGGTGATTTGGATGGTAGAAGGAGCACCACAAGATATGTTTTCACTGTTGGTGGAATGACGGTTAGCTGGATATCAAAGTTGCAGAAGGTTGTTGCCTTGTCAACTACAAAAGCAGAGTATATTGCAGTCACAGAGGCTAGCAAAGAGATGATATGGATGACACAGTTCATGGAAGAGCTAGGAAAGGAGCAAGAGAGTTACAGATTATATAGTGATAGTCAGAGTGCAATTTATTTGGCTAAAAATTCAGCCTTTCATTCAAGAACAAAGCATATACAACTTAGGTACCACTTCATTAGATAGGTATTGGAGGATGGTGAGTTGAAGTTGGAGAAGAGCCATACAGATAAGAACCCTGCTGATATGTTAACCAAGCCGGTAACATAGGAGAAGTTGAATCTTCATTCAACTTTTGTAGGTCTTCATGATTGAGTTTGAAGATGGAGGAGCTAAAAGATGTTGTTGTACAGGTACTGGTGTAGCTCTTTATCTCCAAGTGGGAGATTATTAAGGTGTGAAGCTAATAGGTTCACCAAGTGAGCAGATTGCAAAGTTGCAGGTTTACACAGTCACCAGCGTCGGTCAGGAGCAGACCAGGAGATGCTGGCGTCGGTTATGTTTGGTCAACGTCGGTTACAGGCAAACAGATAGGAATCGATGTTGGTCACCTGTGCATCCAGAATGCTATTTCTGTGGACAGAACAGAATGTTTGCATGTTAGGATTAAGTGATAGTCTTAAGTCTTCATCTCTATTATTAGTAAGACTATTTAGAGCCCTTGATTAGGAGGTGCATCTGATGGCTGTAGTTGTATGCTCATGTTTCTTAATTATTATATATAGGATTAGATCTTCATAGCTTATTGGTAGAGTAATGTTGAACAGTATAGAATTGTATATGTGTATCAATCCAGGTTGTTGGAGTTGATTGTAATTGAGAGAGAGAGCTCTTGAGGGAAAGAGATCTAGATAGAGATCTGTACATCTGAGAGAGGTGTGGAAGAAAAGAAGTTTCTTCAATTGTATTCCTTATGTAAAGAGTTTAATACAAGTTTTTAGGGTGGTTTCTTGTATCTCTTATTGTTTGCTATTACTGATTCTAGTTACTTATCTTTCTGGTTTAATTCTGAATTTATTGCTTTCACATTGTAATCAACATTGTTGGTTGATCCCCAACAAGTGATATCAGAGCTTAGGTTGACTAACAGGTGTTTCAGATCTGGTTAGTGTGTTTTGATTATAGGGTACTCACATGGATTTCTGTTTGAGTGGGAGAAAGCAATGGCAGAAGAAAGTAAATTGAGAATGGAGAAGTTCAATGGCAAAAATTATCAACATTGGAGAATGCAGATAGAGGATTATCTGTATCAGAAAGATCTATACTTACCGTTAGGTGGGGTTTTAAAGAAGCCCAAAGACATGGATGATGAAAAATGGGAAGTTCTTGATAGAAAGGCTCTTAGATCTATAAGATTGAGTCTGGCATCTACTGTGATTTCTAATTTATCACAGGCAAAGACAACGGTAGAGTTGATGACTACTTTAGCAAATTTATATGAAAAACCCTCAACTTCAAATAAGGTATATCTTATGAAGCAGTTATTTAATTTGTAAATGCAGGAAGGTGGATCTGTATCTAATCATCTTAATGATTTCCATAAAATTGTAAATCAATTAAATTCAGTCAAAATAGTGTTTGATGATGAAATTAAGGCTCTTTTAATATTATGTTCTTTGCCTGAAAGCTGGCATAGCTTGGTAATGGCAGCTAGTAATACTGCATCTACTTCAAATATTTTAAAAGTAGAGGATGTTGTTAGTGTAATCTTGAATGAATAAATTCACAATAAAAGCACAAAGGAAACATCGGGGAACGCTTTAAGTTTTGAGAGCAGGGGAAGGCAAAAAGAGAAGAGAAAGAAAGGAAGATCAAGGTCTAAGTCAAAGGTGAGAGGTAGATCCAAATTCAGAAATGGCAGGAAGCCACAATGCTAGAATTGTGGAAAGATAGGGCACATAAGCAAAGATTGCTGGACAAAGCCTAAGGAGGACAATCAGCACGAAGGAAAGGAAGAAGCAAAAGTTGCAGGTATTGCAAAAGATGCTCTTATATTCTCTTTGCATAACAATATAGAATCTTGTGTTTTAGATTCTAGTGCATCTTTCCATCCAACCCTTAATAGAGAATATTTTAGTGACTATGTCCATGGAGATTTTAGAATAGTGTATTTAGGGGATGATGAGCCTTGTAAAATTGTTGGCAAAGGAAAAGTGCAGCTGAAAATGCAGAATGGCAACACATGGGTGTTGAGAGACGTCATGTATGTTCCCAGCTTGAAGAGGAATTTGATTTCTACAGAAAAGTTAGGGGATGAGGGTTGTACAGTAACTCTCACAACTGAATCTTGGAAGGTTACCAAGGGTGCACTTATATTGGCCAAAGGTAAGAGAGTAGGTACTCTCTATTTATGTAATTGTGTTACTAATAATTCTCCTTCTATATTATCTAATTTAGATGTGGATGTAAAGTTGTGGCACTCTAGGCTCAGCCACATGAGTGAGAAGGGAATGTCCATTCTTAAGTCAAAAGGTAAGCTTACAGATTTGAAAAGCATAGATCTAGATTTTTGTGAGCACTGTGTTTTTGGAAAATATAAGAGAGTGAGTTTTCTTAAGACTGGATCAACAAAGAAGAAGCATAAGTTGTAGCTTGTTTACACAGACGTGTGGAGACCGGCTCAGGTTGCTTCTATTGGAAGATCACAGTACTATGTTTCATTCATAGATGATGCTACAAGAAAGGTATGGGTCTATTGTATTAAGAAGAAATATGATGTATTTGAGACTTTTAAGATTTGGAAAGCTATGGTTGAGAATGAAACAGGCAGGAGATTGAAGTGCCTGAGATCTGACAATGGTGGTGAGTTTTGTAGCCATAAGTTCAACTGGTATTGTTATATGGATGGAATCCATTGGCAAAGGATGGCTCCAAGAACACCTTAGCAAAATGGAGTTGCTGACAAGATGAACAGAACAATTATGGAGCGTGTAAGGTGTATGAGATTGCATGCTGATTTGCCCTTAGAGTTTTGGGCAGAAGCTATGGATACTACAGTGTACCTGATTAACAAAGGACCCTCTACAGCTCTTGATGGTGGAATTCCAGAAGAGGCATGGATAGGTAAAAAGGTAGATCTCTCATTTCTCAAAGTTTTTGGTTGTGAAGCCTTTGTGCACGTTGATAAGGAAAATAGAAAGAAGCTGGATGCTAAGTCTATGAGGTGCACATTTATTGGCTATGGCTCTGATGATTTCTGATTCAGGTTTTGGAATCTAGGAACTAACAATATAATTAGGAGCCGTGATGTTGTTTTCAATGAAATAGTGATGTATAGTGATCAGCTCAAGAAGCTGAATCAATCTGGGTAGAGCAATGTAGAATTGGACGAGGTGACGGTCCAAAATGAGCTCATAGGAAAAATTAATCACAGACAGGAAAACACAGAGACTGACATTGGTCAGACAGGTACCAATGTCAACAATACAGGAACCGATGTCGGTCAAACAGTGACCGACATCAGCCAGATAAGAACTGATGTCGGTCAGGGAGAACTGATGTTGGCCAGTTACAGGCCTGGAAGTGACCGAGGTCGGTCACTGTCAGAGAATTTGGGCAGACAATGTGTTGTGAATGAGTCTCAAACGCCCATCAAGAGGTTAAAAAGGGTAAGTAAACCTCCAATTTGATATTCTCCTTCATTATTCTATTTATTGCTTACTGATGGTGGAAAACCAGAGAGTTTTGATCAAGCAATACAGGTGGAATCCAAGAATCAGTGGGAGCTAGGCATGAATGAGGAGATTGATTCCTTGAGAGAGAACCAAACATGGGATTTGGTTGAATTACCAGCAGGAAAGAAGACACTAAAGAACAAATGGATCTACAGATTGAAAGAAGGTGAGAATGGACAGATGAGATATAAGGCCAGGTTGGTAGTGAAAGGATTTGCATAAAAACCAGGTATTGATTTTGGTGAGATTTTTTCTCCTATTGTTAAAATGACTTCTATACGGACTGTATTGTCTTTAGTTGCTATTAAGGATTTGCATCTTGAGCAACTTGATGTTAAGACAATGTTTCTTCATGGATATTTGGATGAAGAAATATATATGGATCAGCCAGAAGGATTTGAGGTCAAAGGTAAGGAGAAGTTAGTGTGTAGATTGAAGAAAAGCTTGTATGGCTTCAAGCAAGCTCCTAGACAATGGTATTTGAGATTTGACAGGTTTATGACTGAGCATGGCTACAGTAGGTGTCAATCTGACCATTGTGTGTATTTTAAGAGATTGAATAATGGTAGATATATTATTCTATTGTTGTATGTAGATGATATGCTGGTTGCAAGATCACACATGCAAGATATCTCTAAGCTTAAGATGAAATTAGCTCACACATTTGCCATGAAAGATTTGGGAGCAACAAAGAAAATCCTTGGCATGAGTATTAAGAGAGACAGGAAAAATCACAGGTTGATTTTGTCTCAAGAGGATTATGTGAACAAAGTGTTGAAATGGTTCAATATGCAGGATGCAAAACCGGTAAGCACACCTTTGGCTGGACATTTTAAGTTGAGTAAAGAACAGTGTCCTAATTCACATGATGAGGTAGAGTACATGAGTAGAGTTCCATATTCTTCCGCAGTAGGGAGTTTAATGTATGCAATGGTTTGTACTAGACCGGATATTGCCCAAGTAGTGGGAGTTGTAAGTAAGTATATGGCCAATCCAAGGAAGGAGCACTAAAAAATAGTTCAGTGGATCCTCAGATATCTAAGAGGGACCAGCAGTAGGCATTTGTGCTATGGAGGTTCAGATACTTATCTACATGGTTATGTAGATTCAGATATGATAGGTGATTTGGATGGCAGAAGGAGCCCCACATGATATGTTTTCACTGTTGGTGGAACGGTGGTTAGCTAGATATCAAAGTTGGAGAAGGTTGTTGCCTTGTCAACTACAGAAGCAGAGTATATTACAGTCACAAAGGCTAGCAAAGAGATGATATGGATGACACGGTTCATGGAAGAGCTAGGAAAGGAGAAAGAGAGTTGCAGATTATATAGTGATAGTCAGAGTGCAATTCATTTGGCTAAGAATTCAGCCTTTCATTCAAGAACAAAGCATATACAACTTAGGTACCACTTCAAAAGACAGGTATTGGAGAATGGTGAGTTGAAGCTGGAGAAGATCCATACAGATAAGAACCCTGCTGATATGTTAACCAAGCCGGTAACAAAAGAGAAGTTGAATCTTCATTCAACTTTTGTAGGTCTTCATGATTGAGTTTGAAGATGGAAGAGCTAGAAAATGTTGCTGTACAGGTACTGGTGCAGCTATTTATCTCCAAGTGGGAGATTGTTAAGGTGTGGAGCTAAAAGCTTCACCAAGTGAGCATATTGCAAAGTTGTAGGTTTACATAGTCACCAACGTCGGTCAAGAGCGATCGACGTCAGTCAGGAGCAGACCAGGAGATGCCGGTGTCAGTTATGTTCGGCCAACGTCAGTCATAGGCAAATAGGTAGGAACCGATGTCGGTCACCTGTGCATCCAGAATGCTATTTCTGTGGATAGAATAGAATGTTTGCATGTTAGGATTAAGTGATAGTCTTAAGTCTGCATCTCTATTATTAGTAAGACTATTTAGAGCCCTTGATTAGAAGGTGCATCTAATGGCTGTAGTTGTATGCTCATATTGCCTAATTATTATATATAGGATTAGATTTTCATAGCTTATTGGTATAGTAATGTTGAACAGTACAGAATTGTATATGTGTATCAATCTAGGTTGTTGGAGTTGATTGTAATTGAGAGAGAGAGCTCTTGAGGGAAAGAGATCTAGATAGAGATCTGTACATCTAAGAGAGATGTGGAAGAAAATAAGTTTCTTCAATTGTATTCCTTCTGTAAAGAGTTTAATACAAGTTTTCAGGGTGGTTTTTTGTATCTCTTATTGTTTGCTATCACTGATTCTAGTTACTTATCTTTCTGGTTTAATTCTACATTTATTGCTTTCACATTGTAATCAACATTGTTGTTTGATCCCCAACAGTAATATGATAAAATTGGTATGACAAGTCTTTTGATACTCTGTTGGTAATATGTAAAGATCTGATATGGCAAGTTTTCTAATACTCTGTTGGTAATATTTTAAAATTGATAGAAATAGTTCCCAAGTTTCAACAACTACCTAAGGGTTTAAAGACATCTCTCTAGCCACCAATGTTATCTAAATGAGTACCACTCTCTAGAAAAATTTTGGCCATGGATTTACCCCTAAATGATAGTTCTTAGTTTTCCTCATGGGTGGGAACTCATCAATCAGGATGGGGTCATTGCCCTTTTTGCTAGCAGGTTCTCTCAATGGGCTATCTACTTCAGGGTTCTTATGGTACTCCTCATAATGAGTTTTGTGGATTATGCCCAATCACTTCCCATAGTTATGTGGATAGGTATTTACCTTGATCCAAATTAGATTATAGTATCCAGAGAAAAAAACACAATACAACAGAATAGAAAAACGCTTTTAGAGAAAAACAAATTTGGCCCTAGAAAGCACTTTGATACTAGATGAGAGGATCCTCCTACAAAAAATTAATGAAAATTCATGAAATAACATATTTATATAAATATTAAAAACATCAAAGGGATTATATTGATCATAGGCCACTTTGAGGGAGAAACCTCTTTTAAGCAAGCTCAATACAATAAATTCATGGATGCCTTCATTGGCCTCAACACTTACTTATATACTAAGTCTAATATAAGAAACTACTACTTTACATGAATGTGGGATAAAAAAAATATTCATAAGATGACTTAAAAATCATATGCATCCATAACAACTAATATAATAACAAAGTAAAGAGAAGGGGTAACACAGGTTCCTAACAAGGATGTATCTGAAGTGAGGAAATATTTTGTAGTATTAGTTACCAAGGTTTGGGATTAATCAAGACCATTTGGAGGAATTTATTATGTAATGGAAATGCTAGGATCACTGGAGAAATTTTCACCTAGCCTTCTTATTTTAAGCTTGAGTGGTGTTTTCACTTGAACAACTTCTGTGAGGGCCTCAACTTTTATCTCTGCCCCAATTTATTTTGAGTCGTTGATAGTTCCTACTACTGAAGATATTCCTATTTCTAATTGTTATTGTTTATGAATACTTCTCAATTCAATTTATTTCATGTTAGGAGGAAATCATACTTTATCAACATTAATACCTTTACTTTTCAATCATTTGAGAGTCTTATTTAGCACAACCCAGGTCCCATCATTGAGTGAAGTAGATTCTTTTTTGTGCCAATCTACATTTGGAAGAGGTTTTGATTCAATTCCTTATTCCTCATAAATTGGGTCCAATGCATCTTCTTCATCTACTATATTCTTTTACATTTCTGCTATATCAAATATAATGACCTTTTCCAAAGTGAATCATGAGTAATCATAAATTCTCACATCTTTTTCACCATCATAATCCATCCAAAGTCTTCAAAGTGCTGCACATGTTGAAATGAAGAACCATGAATATATTTAATTAGGCCTTTGGCACAAAATTAGGTCTGCTTTGGAATGACTAAATGTTGACTTGGGTTGTTCCTTTATCAATTAGTTTTGATTTAGCTAAGGAGGCACAAGTGTACCGACAAATAGAAATGGCAAAATTTATTCTAGAATTTTGTTTGATACACAAGATATTATGTGTCTTAGTCAACTATCTTACTAGTTCCATTAAAGATGATTTGTCATCTACATACCTTTAGATCATGTATGGAGTAATCTCACACCCACATATTCTTAAATAAGTGAAATTTTTGAACTATATGAACCAAGATCCCCATCTAAAAATATATGTATAAGAATATATTGATATCCTCCAGTTATATGATTCTAATTTAAACATTTGAATAACATATTGTAAAAATGTATCATTTATCCTATGAAAATGATACACACTTTCTTAAATGTGAGTTGAGGATAAAAATCATATATCTTTGAAGTTTTCATGTCACCTACTATATTCAAGCCACTATAGAACCTTCTCCTAGAAACATCATAGATGAGAGAATAGGTAATGTATAATTTATAAGTGGCATTAACATATATTAGTTGTTTATTATTAGAATCACTGATCAATTGTCCACAATTGATGTACCACTTATTTTGATGAATGATCCATATGTATCTATACATCCATGTTTTAAATATTTTTGAAATTGGGATCCCCACTACTCTGTGAAAAAGTGTGATCATATCATTGAATCCATTCATCAATTCAAACCTATAAATATTCTTAGGAAGTATTGTTTTTGTATGCTTAGGTTTTGTCAACCATTATTTGTTGACCCACTTGGAGAAGGAACTAGTAGTGGAATCCTAAAATTATTGAGCATATATTGGGGGAAAATTAAAAAATGCTTCTACATTAGGTAGCTATAGAAAGTGATCAATATGTTTTTTTATTAGGAATAAGATATATTATTATTTTGGATTCTTGACTTCTTTCTTCTTTGCATCATAATGTTTAGCCATTGTTAAAACTAGTTCTAGACACTGCACTGAAATTGGGAAGGTAGTTGTTTGAGTTAGTCCTTTATCATGGATTCTTTGACCATAATCTATCTTATGGACCCCATTAATTATATTATATAAATCTTCCATGTTGATGTGACCTAGATCAATATCCATTATTTCCTAAACATTTAAATTTAGGTATGAGGGTGGAAAAAATCCATGAAGCTAACATTTCAAGTATGTCTTCTTTTTATTGGGGACCCTTTTTGGTATGAGTCTTCTTTAGGGTGTATTTCTTTGGGGTATATTTGATTGAAGTATTGAATGTTGACATTTTATGAATACTAATTAATTTTATGAGGAATATTGATTCCTGATTTAACTCTATGAAGGAGGAAATTTGACCGTGTTCAATCAAGGAACATATTCTAGGGTATGCTTATGTATAAAGTAGAGTCCATGGATATATATGCTAGAGTGTTGGGGTCTAATATGTGTTTGAGTAGATTGTGGAGTCTTCCTATGTCTCAAGTAGGTTTGGAGTCCACAAAGGTGTCATGTAGTATATCAGAGTCTTATAATGTTCCAAATAATGTTAGAGTCTAATGAAGGTTTGAACAAGGCTCAGAGTCTGGTGAATGCATAGAATAATCTTAGAGTTTGTTGATGTAAGAAACAAAAGATTGAAATAGTTATGAAGTAGTGAAAAATCCTGACAAATGCATGAAGGGAATTAAAAAATTTCTATGTGCTTTGGAGAAAGTCTGAATTTGGAAGGTTTGTGGGCAATGCCAATCTTGAATGACTAGTGATGAATAAGTTAATATAACCTAAAACAACTTGATCAAAATGCTTAAGAGTAACTGTGTGTATCTTTATTCCAAGTTAGATAACATAAACCCTAACTCTTATCCACTGGTAAATCTAAAACAAATAAACTTGTAATGCCAATGATCATAGGAAGGCAAGGTTGCAAGCATGAGTAGAATAGAATGGAAAACTTGAGGAAGCAAGGAGATTTAAATCCAAGATTGAAACCCTCATGTGTGTAGATAAATGCTATAGAATAATAGTGAATTTTTTGGAGTGAGTGAAGTTATATCATAATTTGAGAGGTATGTTGGCAAGGGTATCAGATTTTGAGAGGGTTTCAAATATAAGCAAGATCCAAGGGGAGTGCTTGTAGAAGTATCAATATCTAACATGTGTTTAGACACACATCAAGTGTAGACACCTAAAAAGTGTCTAACCCTTGGTCTTCCTCTCTCCCCTTGGTCCCTTGCCACTTCGACTATCCCTAACCTACCTAGGTCTTATTAATTGAAAATAATCATCTATTTTTAATTAATAAGTCCATTTTTCCCTCTCCTCGCCACCTCGCCACCCTAGGATACCCTCCTTGGATCCCCTTTATTCCCCACATGGCCATTTAATGCCTTAGACTCCCATTCCAATCTCTTCACTCGCCCATTTAACCTCCGTCGACCGTTTCATCCTCGCATTCATTTGCCCTGGCGGCTAGAAAATGGATAGAAGGCTATTTTTAGCCTTTTTCCGGCCTTTTATCCGCCGACGTCGGTCAGCCTTCGGCCGACGTCGGCGATATTGCCGGCGTCGGCACCCTTCATAACGATTTTCTTCACCGTTATCTCGTCTCTCAGTTCTTCTCTTGGCTTCTCTTCGCATCTCTGCGTTTCTCCTTGGCATCCCGACTCTTCAACCTTCGTATCAGACTCTTGTATCAGTCCTTTCACTTGACCTCTCTCCCAATCAATCCGACTCTCTCCCTCAGGTACACAGCAAGCTTCTGCAAGTGAACAACAGGGATTCTTCATCAGCAACAGGCTTCACATCCGGCATCACCAGCAACAAGATCAACACCTTCTTCAGCAGGGCACAGGTAAGTACTCTGTTTGTTTTCTTCTTGCTTTCTAGTTATCTGCTTTCAAACTAGATTTAGCACTTCTTTCCCTCAGTTCTGACTGTCACCCAGACCTAGATTCCTATCTCCCTGATTGGCTTCCTCTATCTCTCTATCCCTCTCTATCCATTTGACTCTCCTGTATCTCTGCACAGACCCCCTGACTACCTCAAATTAGACTCAGACCCGTCCACAAACCCGTCCACAGACCAGCCCACAGACCAAACCTGGACCATCCACAGACCAGAACCTGACCAGACCCGTCTAGAGGCCTTTGCTTCGACCGACGCTGGTCATTGCCCCCACCGATGTCGGCAGACTAACCGACGTCGGCAGACCCGACAACCGACGCTGGTAGAGACCACCGACGCCGGCGACTGCAACCAGGCTGACAACTTCTTCCAGGTAAGCCTTTGCTTCCTTTTCTCTTTCAGTTTTCTATCATTTCAGTCTATTTTAGCATTTTGTCTTTTTATCAGTCATTTATCTTTTATCAAAACAGTGGGTTGACCTCCCTTAAGGAAGTTCTCATACTTCTGGGAACAAGCTTTTGCTTGGCAACTCACCATCTACCTATCTAACGCCTTTTTGTCCAAGTTTTCTTCTTTGCAGGTGTCATTCCTCCATAGCCAAAGAGGAGTGCTCACAAGCGTCTGGATTACGGTGCGCGATCTTTATCCAGGTACTTCACATGCCTTGTCCATTTATCTCTTTAGTTTCTTCTCTCTCTTTATAATCTGAAAAAGCGAATTAGCGATAGAAACATTTCTGGCACGCCCGGTGGGACCCTAGGTTCCTCCTGGGTTCCTTTTTCTTCTTCATTCATTTAGGAGCATTAGGTTCTTACCTTTTCTCCTCCTTCTTTTCTTCTCAATGACACTATAAGCAGGACTAAAATGAATCTTTCTTCCTTGCATTTCTAGACTAGTCCAACATCATACTCTCAACCCTTTCTCAAACTTGTCTTCATAACAAACGTCACATTTCAACTTGGGCATTAAAACGTATTGCACTTTCATTTCTGCTTGTGCTTGCATTAGTCCACATCTAGTAACTTAAATCCGCATATTGAATAAACCGTAGACACTTGATGTTACACTACCTGACCACATGCACTAAAATGAACATAAAACTGACTTGAGACAAGGCCCGACTGGGATTTCATCCCCCAGCGGATACCTTACCCGTCCCGGTGACCCTACTTGGATTTCATCACCAAGGGGGAAGCCCACTCCGTTCTCTGGCGGAGGATAAACTCTAGGCGAGGTATATCTTGGCTAAGCGAGACCAGCTAACCACTGGAATCGTGAAGTGAGGGGAGCTTGCTCCTTAGCACCAGGCCACGTACCAGATCCTAACACAGACTTTGAGCGCCTTAACAAGACCTGAAACCATCTTTAGACCGCCTTCTTCTAGGACCCATTTTTTAGCCAATCTCCCCAAACATTCATCTAAGGCATAAGCCACAATTTCTAAGGTTAATTCCTAGGATTTATCGCTTAGGCTTGTTTGTCTCTCTCTGTTCTTCTCTTCTCATCTGTTTGTTTGAGTGAGTGAGGATGCTTTCTTCATTGTTTTCCAAGAATCTTTTGGTTCTCTGGAAAACACAGTCACCGACATCGGTTCTTCCACCGACGTCGGCTTTCCCCTGTCACCGGCATCGGTTCTATCACCGATGTCGGCTTTCCTATCTTACCGACATCGGTTATCTGACCGACGTCGGCTATCTTCCTTATCGACATCGGTTTTTAAACCAACGTCAGTCTCTATCACTATCCTCTTTTTTTCAAAACCAGCAGCCTGAAATCTGTCCATTCTCTGTCAAAACTCCATTCTAGTTTTTTGAGACTGCAAGAACACAGTTTCTGAAACCAGGACTCTCTTCTTAACCACTTTAGCCAACAGCCACTTCCGTCTACCCCCTCCCTAACCAGTCCTATCATGGAGTTCCACTCAGAGACTGAAAGAACTCCTACAGGACTGACCCCAACCCCGACCCCGACTCAAATTCCCATCATCCCTGAAGGGGACCAAGATTTCACGAGATTCTTGGACCTCAATATCGCAGCCCTCCAAAACTATCTCGCGAGAAACCCAACGCGAGACCTTTCGGGTGACATGGCGATGACATCCACACCATTCGCCACCCAACCCCTTATGACTCAGCCTTTCGCCTCAACTATTAACCCAACCATGGCCAAAATGCAAAGTTTGGCCTCCCCGTCTATTTTTAGACCAACCTCCATCGGGGTTCCATTACCCCCTCAACCACCTGCAATTCAACCAAGTTCTACATCATATCAGAACTTGATCGTCTCGACCCCTCATACTCTTGTGCCCACAAATGTAGGCGTGCCAACCTATCTTTCTACCAGTGCTGCCATTCAACCACCTTTGGTGGTGCCCAGTCAACCTATACCTTCGACCTTCGTAACGCAACTGCCTTTAGCCTCCACTTCCGCCCCTGTGACTAGTCATCCGTACATTGTACAACTGACTATGTCGCACGCCTCCTCTAGCCTCTTCCAAGCGCCTTACAACTTAGGGGGCGCTCAACCCGCCAATCTGTCAGCAGACATCATTAAGATGCTGATGGATAAAATGTCCAGTCTCGAAGCCTCTATTTCCGGTTCAAGCAATACTTTGTCATATGAGCAAATTTGCAACGAGCCCATCCATCCTTCCGTCCCCATTCGACCATACCCTAACCATTGGGAGCTTCCTAAATTCACTCGCTTTCAGAGTAAGGAAGACCCACAACAACATCTACGGGCATTTAGACATGCCTGTTATCTTATTGCCCATGACGATGCGTTGCTTTTACGCACGTTCCCTATGTCCCTTTCTGGCCCTGCCCTTGACTGGTATAGTTCTCTTGCCAGACACTCTATCTTTTCATTCATTCAACTTGCCCAACTATTTCTTGACCATTTCTCAATCAACATCACCAAACAAGTCTCAATCACAGACCTTTACTCCATCAGGCAATTTGACGATGAATCAATAGTCAACTTTGTCGCTCGTTGGAGAGGTCTGATCAACCAGCTCTCCTTCTATTTGCCTCAACCCGAGCTCATCGAGCTCTTTTCTCGAGCATGTGCCAGACACATCTCTTCTACCTTGCAGATTCAGACATTCCGTACTTTTGATGAAGCTTTCATCATGGCTTGAAAGCTCGAACTCCGTGCCCTTGAAGAAGATAAGGTCAAATTGCGTCATACCAACGCTAAAACCAATGGCCATTCTTCTTCCAGACCTTTTTCTTCTGCCAATTCCGAATCTAAAGGAGTGGCCCATACTGTGGTCGTTAGATCACCATCATCGACGTCAACTAATTACTCTCAACCTTCGACATCTCCAAGCATCACCAAACAATTCCAACAACGGTACATTCAGCGTTCTTACACTCCACTTGGAGAACCATACGCTTCCGTTTTGGAAAAACTTCTCAAGCAGTGGGCCCTCAATCTCCCTCCAATCCGACCACCTCAATTTGACCCTTCAAAAGCCATCCCTACATGGTATAGGGAGGCCGACTTCTGTCCCTTTCATCGCGTCCAAGGCCATAACATCGACAACTGCCGAACCTTCAAAAACATCGTCCACGACATGCTAGACAAGGGGGATCTTGTTTTAGATAACCTGAACGCCCCTCCTAACCAACATATCGACATCTTCAAACACCCATTTCCGAATCATCCACCTACTCAAAGCAACGTCCAGACTTCGACCAATGACCCTCAAGACCATGACATTCACACGATTAGCACTATCTTGCCTCTTGTCCTTGACCAACCTCTCCCATTAAAGGATGAAGAACCCTCTTCTCCTACTAGTCCTCTATCTACCTCTCTTGTATTGGAAGACGCTTTGACCGCATCAACGCCATCAAGCCCACCTTCATCCGAAGACCCTACCTTGCCTACTCCTCAACTACAAGTAGAAGGCACGATCATCCATGCCCTCTGCCCACTTGAGGAGCCGCCCTCTCTTATTTCTTCTCCACCAAGAGAAGAACCAGTCTCTCCACCCATTTCAACCGAGGAAGACCCAGTCACGGTTTCCTCCTGCCCTTTGCTTGAGGTTGTTACATCTCACGCACCTCCTTCTACATCCAAACCCAAACCCATATCTAACCTTGCCTCGCACAATAGTGGCCCTCGACCCAAACACACGAAAACTACTAGACCTCGCCGGAGGACTCATCTCCCACCTTCGTCATTGCCCTCTATCTTGGGCCTGCATCCATCCACTTTAATAGGAGTGCTTCCCACTCCCATCCTTCACAGAGGCAATTTGCCTCCATTACTCTCTCTACCCATCAGACATACATCTCATCCAAGCCCTCGACCTATGCCTCCTTTGCCTCCCAAACCAACGTCATCAACCCCCACTGCGATAAAACATCCAGACCCGTTAGCAGGTTCATATGCCTTGCTCTTACGGCACTTGTTGCAGTCCTCTCACCTCGACCTCCCGCCTCTTAGACCATATCACTCTCTCGAACCTAAACCACCTTGGTTCAACCACATTTGCATTTGTGCGTATCATTGCACGCCTGGACACGACACGGAGCATTGTCATGCCCTCAAGGTCGCCATTCACCAATGTCTTGGGAATGACACCCTTCTTTTCAACCACATCATCAGTAAACCTTCAACACCGCCTCACTCATCAACTCTCGAATCAAGGCCATCTTGGTTCGACAACTCTAAATTCTGTCATTATCATCACACTCCGGGACATGACACTGAGCGTTGTTGTGCTCTTAAAGCTGTCATTCGTCAACACCGGAAAAAGGATTCCCTTCTCATCAAGGGTCCTCTTGACCACCTCTTCAACAAAACATCAACCCCGACTCATGCCTCTCCAACCTCATCACCTAAATCAGGATCTCCACGCTAGAATACGGTCCCTTTGCTGCCTTTGACCCCCTTATTCGACATTAATACCATCCATCTGACCACTAAACCTCAACCGACCTTAACCAACCTTTCAAACATTCTCCCTACCCGCTGGGGGAATTCATCCTTCATCCAAACCTCGACCAACTTTTCAACCCAATCTCTACCACATATCAAGCACTCATCTCGACCAAGTGTCCATCGACCCAACCCCCGACCAATTATTCGACCAGTCTCAACCAAACTTCAACCAAATATCAATCAACCTGACCTCTTAACCAAACATTCAACCTTTTTCAACCAACCAACGACAATGTCAACCAACTTCACATCCATCAATCAACACCTGACCAATCTGGAAAGAGGAAAATTGGGGCATGTTTGCTCCTAATTGACTTGGACCTTATCATAACATATAAAGCATGGCCCAGGGTCTTATTAGACCTTAAACCCCTTCTTACGTCTTGCGTCTTCGACCATTCTTCTGTTAGTCGAGTACTCGTCTACTTGACACGTAACTTGAGCTCGTCCCTTGAGCAATCCTCATCCTCTTAATCCTCATCCCTTTCAACCCTATTCCCCTTTAACAAGTCCTCTACGACCCTTTTATGATGCATGGATGCTTTGTCCTAATAAAATGGGAGTCCTTGAACTTTTACAGTCTTGTCCATGACTCAAATTCCTATCAAAAATCAAAAAAATCAAAATCAAGATGTCAACACATATCCAAGGTCACAAAATCAAAATCAAATCAAAAAGACAGACTGATCCCTCGAAGGACAGCTGTACTATCATTGCTGTCGCTAATAGACTGATCCCTCGAAGGACAGCTATTCAAGCCCTTTTATTAAGCAAAAATATAGACCACTCCCTCGAAGGATGGCTATGACTAAATCTTGCTACAAACAACAATCTTTCTTAGAAGCTTCCTGCATTGATCAGCTTCGCAACCTGACCATACATCAAAAGACATCTCTATGTAGGCTTCCCGCATCGATCAGCCTGCACCCAAAAAAAAAAAAAAAAAAAAAAAAAAACGAGTCACGGACTTGGCTTGTAGTTGTCTCAGGGTCTCCTATAAAAAGGGGCAAGGTTATTCCTGCTCTTAAACTGGGTTACCCTATCCTCCTCCTATCACCTGCTCAAGGGACTTCGAGCTCACCTTAACGTCAAGTGATTCGACTATTTCTCTAGCATCAACACTGGTCAACGACGTAATGCATGCACGGGGTTTTGGTTCTAATAACCCCTATCTATGCTTCCTTTTTGGTCCTTGTCAATGAAAGAGCGATTTGCCTTTCATCTTTTCTCTACACTTTGATCACATCAATTGTCGACTCATCTCAAACCCAGCCATTTTCATCATTTTCAGCTGACATCATCCTAGGCCATTTCACATAGTTTCTATGGACACCAATACACATGGAAACTACCGACCAGACCCAATTTATGTTAAGCATAAACCAATACTTGCTGAAGCATAAATAGACGTCCATTCATTTTTAGCATGCATCCATCACGACTATGGAAACTTGCTAGAGATGAAAGCCTCTCGACCTCTGTGACATCAGTAACATCATCTTACCCTCATCATTTCGACACATGACCAAACTCATCATCGACCAATCTTCTCAATTCGTCCGAACTACATTGGTCTGAGGCCCTATGACCAGGGCTATGTAGGCAGCACTCAGATACCACATCTTCTGAGGTTAGCTCGACCACCCCCATTTGTTCGTCTCTATGATGGACAAACCTTCTCTTCTTTGACTCTTATCACGACCAACTCCGACGACTTTGACCAAGACCAATCAATCCCTCTGACCCTTCCTCCCTTTTAGGGAGAACTACACCGGCCTAAGGCCCTTCACACAGGGGCTATGTAGGCAGCACTCAGATCACATGACATTTTCTGAGGTTAGCTCGGCTGCATCCTTTCGTCCATCCATCCTCTTGACCAATGACCATTGGAGATCATGAGTATCTCCTTCGACCTTCGACCACTTCCAAGCCAGCGTTTGCCTTGGTTGTTTTTGCGTGTGTGTTACCTCACGGCTGGTTAGCAAAATTGTCTGCAGACTATTTTTGACCCTTCGCAAGTATAGGATCGCAAGTCGGTTGATCCCTACTACTTGTGGCTTTTTCATGTTTCTAGGAGCACTTCCTGAGCCCTGGATACCTGGAACACGATGACCATTTAGAGCTTTGACTTAGATTGAGTGACCCGATCAGCAGACGACTAAATGCTAGGGCCTGGTTACTTCAATTTTGGCACTCCTTGACCCTCGACATGCAACAATTTGACCCTACCTGTCCCGTGACGTGGTATACGCGCAATCACGAATTTTGCAGCATTTTCACTCACTTCTCTCTTTTTTATCCACCTTTTGTCAAATCAGCACCCGACATCAGGTTCCCTTCCCTCGACTCTCACTTTGAGGGGGAATACCTCATCCATACTTCGGGGCAATCCACATCATCCCTTACCTGGGGCAACCACTCCCTATTTTTGTCTTGCAGTTCATCCAGAACAACCAACAAGACAAAAAGGGGCAAATGTAGACACCTAAAAAGTGTCTAACCCTTGGTCTTCCTCTCTCCCCTTGGTCCCTTGCCACTTCGACTATCCCTAACCTACCTAGGTCTTATTAATTGAAAATAATCATCTATTTTTAATTAATAAGTCCATTTTCCCCTCTCCTCGCCACCTCGCCACCCTAGGATACCCTCCTTGGATCCCCTTTATTCCCCACATGGCCATTTAATGCCTTAGACTCCCATTCCAATCTCTTCACTCGCCCATTTAACCTCCGTCGACCGTTTCATCCTCGCATTCATTTGCCCTGGCGGCTGGAAAACGGATAGAAGGCTATTTTTAGCCTTTTTCCGGCCTTTTATCCGCCGACGTCGGTCAGCCTTCGGCCGACGTCGACGATATTACCGGCGTCGGCACCCTTCATAACGGTTTTCTTCACCGTTATCTCCTCTCTCGATTCTTCTCTTGGCTTCTCTTCGCATCTCTACGTTTCTCCTTGGCATCCCGACTCTTCAACCTTCGTATCAGACCCTTGTATCAGTCCTTTCACTTGACCTCTCTCCCAATCAATCTGACTCTCTCCCTCAGGTACACAGCAAGCTTCTGCAAGTGAACAACATGGATTCTTCATCAGCAATAGGCTTCACATCCGGCATCACCAGCAACAAGATCAACACCTTCTTCAGTAGGGCACAGGTAAGTACTCTGTTTGTTTTCTTCTTGCTTTCTAGTTATCTGCTTTCAAACTAGATTTAGCACTTCTTTCCCTCAGTTCTGACTGTCACCCAGACCCGGATTCCTATCTCCCTGATTGGCTTCCTCTATCTCTCTATCCCTCTCTGTCCATTTGACTCTCTTTTATCTCTGCACAGACCCCCTGACTACCTCAAATTAGACTCAGACCCGTCCACAAACCCGTCCACAGACCAGCCCACAGACCAAACCCGGACCATCCACAGACCAGAACCTGACCAGACCCGTCTAGAGGCCTTTGCTTCGACCGACGCCGGTCATTGCCCCCACCGACGTCGGCAGACCCGACAACCGATGCCGGTAGAGACCACCGACGCCGGCGACTGCAACCAGGCCGACAGCTTCTTCCAGGTAAGCCTTTGCTTCCTTTTCTCTTTCAGTTTGCTATCATTTCAGTCTATTTTAGCATTCTGTCTTTTTATCAGTTATTTATCTTTTACCAAAATAGTGGGTTGACCTCCCTTAAGGAAGTTCTCATACTTCTGGGAACAAGCTTTTGCTTGGCAACTCACCATCTACCTATCTAATGCCTTTTTGTCCAAGTTTTCTTCTTTGCAGGTGTCATTCCTCCACAGCCAAAGAGGAGTGCTCACAAGCGTCTGGATTACGGTGCGTGATCTTTATCCAGGTACTTCACATGCCTTGTCCATTTATCTCTTTAGTTTCTTCTCTCTCTTTATAATCTGAAAAAGCGAATTAGCGATAGAAACATCAAGTTCTGAGGAGTTGATTTGCAAGTGGTTAGATTCCACTGTGTGTCTGAGCATATATTGAGTTTTTACATGTGTTTGGACACATGTCAGATTTTGATGATCTGATAGGCAATAATAAAAATTATGAGCTCTATCTAATAGGTGCAACACTTTTGAAAAGATTAAAGACTTAGCCATTTTATTTTTCACTTTTTTAAAATTTTGACTAAATGGAATTTGTGGAAATAAACTTTTATTGAATAGGATGTTTGACTTGAATAAAAATGACTTTGACCAATTTTGACTTTTTTGACTATTTGTGATCAAAAGAATTAGCATTTTAGGGTTTTGATCTTTGTTAAAAATTATGTACAACAAGCCTAAAATTTGGAATGTGTGTAGGGGAATTCTATGTCCTTAACCTATGGCCTAAAAACTAATTCAATGTTGAGTACAACATTTTTATAAAGGGGAGGGGAATGATACATACTTAACCTATGGTGTGTTTATGGATATGTGTGGCTAACTTGTGGCTTGCATACCTCTTATATTATCTTGATTCATCTCTCTATATTTTAAGTAAGGTCAGTCTATGGAATAACCATGGATGAATAGAGTATATATAGGAGGTAGTGGTTAGTATTTGATCACCAGATTGTGATTTCTACTCTTATTTCATTATTGTGGAGATTATCCCCTCAAAGTGGCTTAGTTATATATATCAAGGATTTTGATCTTCTATCAATTACTGTTGTGAATATACATATTATAATTTTATTTGTAGGATATCATATTCTCTTGTGTGAACATCTAAGTAATTTCATCATAGCAGGGAAAAGAATGGTCCTTTGAGTAGTAATGGGATGGTAAATATGCCATTAGGTGCCAGTATACCCATGACCATATTATCATAACAAGATATAGGAGAAAGACATGCCCTCTTACTAGAGCACTTAGAGAGTGTAATTGCTCATGTGTAATTATTTTAAGAATTGAGAATGATCAAGTCTGAAGTCTTATATATAACTAAGAAAGACCATGAGTTAGATAGATGCATTATTTTGACTCTCAATAATGAATAAAAAATACTTCATGTACTAATCCCCATAAAAAGGTAGAACCATGCTAGGTTTTTTTATAATTGATGCCAAGGTCATTGAGTGTAACTAGACTCAAATGTACATCACCCACACATATCTGAAGTTTAATTATAATTTGAATGCCTCCATTGGTAAAAAATTGTAGTCCAATAGAGAAAATCTAGTTGGTTTGTGCGTATGAAATCATCTTGTTGTGTGATAATTTTATTTTCTCCACCTAATTTACTTTATATTATTAAAAAAATTATGTAAAAGTGTTAGACACTTAAAAAATGAAGAATAAAATTGAAATAGACACCAAATAAAAACATATTAAACACACATACATTCTAACGGTGAAGATTTTTGGAAACATAGAAACAAAAAATTTGCCCAACCACCTATCATTCCAAATTACATTTTCTAGCAGATTAAGATTCACATAAAACATGCCATCGTAATTTAAAATAAATGGTCAAGAAAAACATTTAGAGTAAAATAAATCCAATGTTTAACTGGTTGAATTTTGTATTAAATAATTTTAATTTTCTAATTGCATATTGTAATTATGGTGATTAAAATATGTAAGTAGATGCATTCTCTAAAATATAAATATGTATAATATGTTAACCACTTGTCACTATCTATTTTAATTTGACCCATAGTTTTATATATTAAATATATGGCCTTATATTGATCATCCACTATTGGACTTAATTACAAGTATTGAAGAACATAAGAGTTGTTTTCCTTTGAATTTAATCAATATGGGTTCCATGCTCTTCAAAATATGTAGGCCTAAATCTTAGGCCCTAGACTGTCGAGGAAGATATGATTTTGACCCAATAGATCACAATTCCTGGTGATGGTGATTGGATATTTCTTCCCCTAAAATAAATTAAAAATTAATGCATTTATTATTTGAAGTGTATTTGATTAGATGATTTATAATAATTCACTTGTTATAAAGATGTGTGTGGTGGTGTTTGTATATTTATTTCCCTAAAATTCACCCCTTTAGTTATAACATTATGGGAATAACTATCACATTGTGTAATATGTGTCAACTTTAACACTAATAGCCATTCACTATGGCTCATTAATGTCCATGGGCCTAATAATGGCCCATAAAGAGTATCATTTTGATGATGGTTGGTTGATAACTTGAATTTTTTAATGGCTTCATCTACCATGACTTTAACATGATCGATTCACTTGAAAAAAAAGAAAGTTATATGTTAATGTAGTGGTGTATTAGGGATCGTGAAGCTTAGTTTTATTTTAAAAAATGTTGGGGGTTACCATAACCTCTGTTTTGACATCATTCATTAATCCCAAATCCTTTGTTTACATGGTATGATTTTTAGGCTGACTCTGATCATGTTCTACAAAAACTTGACCATATTATGATGATAAAGAAACACATTCACTTTTCATAATTTTTGTGGGAAATCAATCACCATCCACCCAGACATTTTTATTTCTAACTATAATCCCATCACTTTTTAGTTGGAGTGGGATGGTGTCCTAAAACTATACCCCCATATTCAATTTTTCATTAACATATCACTCCTTAGTCATGCTAGTACCATATGACTCATAACATGAGTTAGAAATCTAGTGCTACATCTACCTTGTGTTTCTAGCTAGATTGAGTAGGGGAATTATGTGATCACTCACACTGCTTCATTTATTTAAAACTATGGAAATCAAGTATTGAAGGTTTGAAAATGGACCAATAGCACCTTATTCAAATAGTTTAAAAGGGATACTTTGTAGCTTAATAAAATCCCATTCAATTCCCACATATAAGCTATGGTCACTAAACTCAAACACAATATTAAACTTTTATAATGCCACACAACCAAAGGTTATTAGATACAAGCTTGTTTACACGAGCTCAATGTAAGTAGTCATGCGTCCAAATATTTAAGGTCACAAATATTAGAGATTAGATCAAATTCATCAAAACATCTCATTATTGCCTTACCAGTATTCATGAAATCTCCTTGGCCTTTTAGAACCATTATAAATTGGTATTTTAGGCTTAATAAGATATCATGAAATAGGCTGAAACATTTTAGGAATGTATGGATGTGGTTATTTTAGAGATAATCCATTCATCTTAATGGATTTGTGATGTTTTACTCACTCTCGATGATTATTTTTTAGCGATATAAAACATTTCCAATGGTAAAGCACCAAGAGTGGATAGTTTCCCTTGTGAATTATACAAAGCCACATGGTAGATTTTTGGACCAAATTTGATTTAGGTTTACTAAAAAATATTTATGGAAGATTATTAATAAATGAAACATAAAATTTATCCCTAAATTAGGATATCAAGAGTTTATTACTAGTTGGAGACCAATCACCCTATTTAATGTCTCTTATAAAATTATAACCAAAACTTTGGTGTTCTGCCTATGGTGTATCCTTCATACAATTTCAAAACTAGACAAAATAGGTTTTATCAAAAGTCTCCACATTATATATAACATAATTATAGTCTATTAAGGTATGGAATGGGACTATGCATGTTAGCAATGTACATTATTTTTGAAACTTGACTTTGAAAAATCCAATAACCTCATTGAATAGCCCTTTGTCTTCATCATGTTAAAAGATTTAGAGTCTAGATATTATTTATGTTGAATATAAAAACTCTCTTCTCTAATTTTTCATCTTGTTTAACCATTGATGGTTATAACTCTTAGATATTATGCCTCTTTCTCTTTATCAAAAAAGGGCATATTCTTGTTCCTTCATTCTACATCTAAATTGTCAAATATTTTGGTTGTCTTATATCTTGTAAACCTAATAAGGGATTATTATAGGAAATGTTTTTACCAATAATAAGATTCAACTTATGAATAACCATTTTATAGATGAATATTTTGTTTTTCTTGAATATAATTAATCTTATTTCAAAGAAGTGTTAAATTTCCTCGGCATACTTAACAAAGCCTTAGGTTCTAATTTGTAGTGGGCCAAAGCTTAATGATTTAGCTAGAGCATGATTCTTACCCTATATTAGTTAAAATATTTATAATGGAAATGGATAAATAGAGTGGAAATATTAAAATTTGTATACATTCCCTTTGTATTTGATAGTTTTCCCTCTAAGGCATTTTTTATGTGTTAGATAAAGTTGAAAATAACATTTCTTTCTAGACTATCAATCATTTATCTCTAGTAAATAAGTCTCAAAATTTCCATAAAATTACTTTTGAGAGTAATTTTTATTATTCTTCATGTTAGGCACCATCAAAGGTGTCATATGATAAGCTTTATATATTGATCAAGGATTTTATTTGGGATAATGATAAGAAAAGTACAAGTTTTTGTAGAGTGGCATGAGATTTTTGTAGCCTCCCACATGTTAAAGGAGGAATAGGCATCATCGATATATACAAATAGAGTGTTTCTCTATGAACCAAATGAATTGTTCAAAACATTGATGGTCCTAAAGATTGAAAATCCATGTTTTCAAATTATATTTTCATAGTCTCTCCTTATGATAAGACTGGTTGGAAAAATAGTGGGTTACATACTTTTATCATAACATTTGCCCATGTTAAAATTGAGGGGTATTTTGTGTCCAAAAGTAAATGGAAATATTTTGAAACATTTTTTTAAATGTCTTAGTGATGGGCTTTGATCTAGTATTTCCTTTAATGACCAAAATTTATGATGGCCCTCCATTATGATCAATAATAGCCTAATAATTGCTAAAAATTCTAGTATAAAATCATTTTGGATATTCAAGAAAGGCATTTGCACACTATGATATCATATCTCTTCTATAGATTGGATTCCTTATCCCATTATACAATGTTATTTTAAGATATTATATTTTGATAAGCCTTATATTGCACATTCTAGAGCTCATTCCAAATATTATGCTACATAAACTTGGACTTCAACCACCAGTTACATGGTTAAAAGATTGAAGATGGAATTGTGATACTACTTTTAAGAACTAATCTCTAGGGTTGTTATTCCCTTCTCCTCATATCTTATAAAGTTAAATAGTCAATGAAATCTATGCTCTTCTCCTAAGATGTGGCTTACCCATCTTAACTAAATATGGGATTCTAAAATTATGCCCAAGCTCCCCCATTTTCTATGGTGTTTAGTCTACCAAGGTCTACGACTAGGGGAAAGGCACAACCACATTAGGGTTCCTCATCCCAAGTTCCTTGTGTGATCTAGACCTGAGACCTTTAAACACTTATTTAGGATGTGCCCTTAGGCCCATGATTAATATAAATTGATACTCAAATTTTTTAACATTTTCACCTAGAGCCCATCAACTAGAGGATGGCTTTGTTTTCAAATCATTCTTAGTAGCTGACATACATAACACTTATTTGGTAAATTTTCAAAGCTTAATTTCAATTTTAGATTTTTTAAATCTATGAATGTTGTTATATTTAATAATTATGCTCCTTATCAATAAATTCTCAATAATTATATTGTTTTAGTGCTCACATTGGCATGTTTATATATCCAAGCACAAACCAAGAAGGTTATATTTTTAACATTTGTAAGAGCTCCTCAATCACTTGGGGAGTGTTGTGTACACTATGATCATGGTATATCTAGATGTGACACCAAAAGTGTATCCATATCCAGTTCCTAAACATGGGTGGAACTACTCATGTATCCATTTCACTTCCCATACTCCTTAGTAGAGGGGATATATTCCTCATCCATGTGGAAAATATTTTATTGGGTTGTATTTTTGGACTTCTTCAGTGTGGGGTGATGAAAAAATGGTATTATTTTTCCTCCTCCACCTATGTGGGCCATGCTCATGCCTTTGGCTCTTCTAGATAATTATTAGGATTATTGGGTGGCTCAGGATCCACTGTTGAGAGATCCCTCTTCTTTTGATTTTCTACCTCCCAAGGAAGATCTACCACTATCTCTCCCTAGTGTTACTACATGCACTTGATGTTTCACACATTGATTAATGTATTTTAATATTATGGTTTTTGAAGCTCTTTATGTATATTCTTATTTATCATGTTTTGTTTCTATAACTCTTATCATATTATCATTTTTTATTTTTGGTTTTGACATCCGGCCATGAATTCCTATCGACCACCTTTTTTATCGTAATAATCTATGTAATTTCTCTTATTATTTTATTATTTATTGATATTCTAAAAAAATAAGATATAGTCATATTTTTTATGGATATGAGATCAAAGAAGGTTTTAAAATTCTAAAAAGGCATCCAAACATAAAACTAAAAGTAAACAGGACATTGACTAAAGGATTGAAATTGCATTGATCTATTTAGTGGAAAATTTTGATTGGATGTCCTGTGTTAGTTTAGATAAGAAAATAAATAAATATAAGGTATGGGTGAAGAAGAATTTTTAGCCTTAAACCATTATTACATCAATGATCCATTTCCTATGTCTTTCACAAATTATATATTAGAAACATTTTCTATCATGAGGTGTATCAACTCAAATATGGATTTGGTGGATTCTAATTTTTTATTTAAAAATACAATTTAATTATATAGATATCAACATCTATAAACTCATATATTTGAATTATATTACATGTTGAGTAAGTGTACATTCAAATCAGAGCATCATTTGGCTAAGTTGTCACGACTAGAAGGAATCCAATTTGTCAAAATCACCTAAGAACTAAAACTAGCCCTATTCATTATTTTTTATCTGTATTAGGTTTTTAAATGTATTTTACCCTATTATGTGGTGTAATTAACTATCATCCTCGCTGATGGGACTAAAGCCATTTAGATAAAAATTTCAAGTTTTAACTTAGAAGACTATGCAAAAACCACTTTTATAAAAAAATGTAGTTTGTTTCCTTGATATTTGGGATAAATTATGCTCAAAATATTTTCTTGAGAGTTTTGGTAACCAATTCCAGATATTTGATTTGTGACTTCCTTGAAGTCTAAATTGATTATTGATAAATATTTACATTGCTTAAGGAACATTTTTCAAAGCTAAAATTAGTTTGAATGGTACATATAAATGTGAATCACTATGAATTTGAATAAATTATTATTATTCACTCCTTTTGGTCTTCTACTTGGAATTTGATGTGAAACAAATTGATTTTGGTATATCAATAGAATCTTACAACAATAATAAGGCCAAAATTTGGTGGATCCTTTTAGAGCTAATGAGATACATGACAGTAAAAGATAGGTTAAGAAGAATATTTGGAGTGGTGAGAAGATATAAAGTGAAAGTTTGAAGATGGTTGAATAATTTTTTTTTTCTATTTTTACTAAAAATGTCAAATGTAATTATCTAATAAGCATGTTTTTTAATGTTAATTTATCTATTAACATTGATTTTGTTATCAAGTATTTTTTGAATTGTATTGTACATTGATTAAATAGAATAAGATGTATTTAATTATTCATGAGAATATGTAAAGTGTTTAATAATGTCATTGTAATTGGAATGAATTCAATGTATTTTGGCTATGTTAATTTAAAAAAATCAATAAATTTAATATTTTTTTCAATGCATTTGTTGGTATAAAAAAACATTGGATGTCGTATTTGATTAATTACAACTAGTTATGTATAAATTATTTTATGTGACAATTTGGACTAATTTAGAACATAAAGGGTATCAAAAAAATGCATATTCAATTCCAAATAAAGTGTGAAACTTAAACCATATCAATCCAAAGTATGGTTCAATTTAGCTACCAAAACAAGAACTCACTATACACTTGGACCCAAAATACAATCAAATTTATAAATTAAAAAACATAAAATCAAGTCATGTTAATGCCAATCCACTATATTCAATAATAAGAAATTCTAAATCAAATTATAGTAATTATAATCCCAATACATTTTATTATATTTTAAGAGAATATAAAATCAAGTCATACTAGTACTTAGCCTAATTCAATATACACATAATACCCAAGAAAAAATACAACATAAAAAATACAACAAGAAAGCTTTATATTTTACAAAGCATGTCCCCAAAGATTTTTGATATTAAGGATTAAGTCAATCCCAAAAATAGTCTAAAAAAATCCTAAGAAGGATTAATCCAAACTTGAGAAGGACCAATCCAATCCGAAAATGGCCTAACCAAAAGCACAATACAATGGTAATATATTACCTAAAACTAGTGCAAGAAGAGTTGTAAATTATTCATTGTATGGTTTGATTCAATACTTTTCTGTTTGATGTTGACAAAAGATTATTCTCATTTTTTTTTTCAATTACTTATTTATCTATATAAAATTATAATAACATTCATGTAAGTGAAATAAGTTAAATATATATGATCAATATTTATATGCCTTTTGATCATGAACGTATAAATCCAAAAATAAAGAAAAATGCATCATGATATATGTCTATATATTTTTCACATTTCAATGAACTAAAATTTGAATTTATCTATTTAATTTCCATACTATATTGAAATTTTCTTCAATATAGTTCAATGAAATATTTTTGAACATATTCATATCATAACATTATAAGCGTATAAAAAATTATAACCCTCCACATACAAATTTTTAATTTAGTAGCTAGGAAACAAATAAGCAAAGAAATAAAATTTTGTATACATAAACAAGGTTAATTAACTAAAATTCTTGTCTAATATAAACAAATACTTTTTAAAATAACATTTTATCTATTTGTTGTTTCCATGTGTGTAGATGAATACATGTATTGAATATTGAAATAGATTTACAATGAGCTCCAATGACTCTCAGGACCTAAAATTTGGTACACAGGGTCATATTGAATAGGCAAACAAAACCCAAAAATATTTTAGCCTTAGGATAATATCATTAGGAATTAATATAGCACTAAACACTAGGGTGTCCTGTTTCTAATGCTCCTATCTAATCAAAAAATAGAAGCCAAAGCCAGATTTTTGACACTGTCCCAGTCCTGCTCCTCAAATTCTAGACTTGGAATCCTCCATTTTAGCTCGAATCTAGCTAAGTTAATTTATTTTTGTATTATATAATTATAAATTAAAATATATATTTTTACCTATTAAATTAGATTTTTCCTGTCATTCTAGACCCTTATTATTTAGGATCTAAACACTAGACTCTCAAAAATATTAAAATAATGACACTCAATATCAAACCCTGTAACAACAGATAAAGTAGTCATTGTTCATATTTTAAATTTGAATTTTTTTGAAACTCTAAAATTTAAAATTTTAAAAGGAACAAGGAATGAGTACACCTTTATGTAGATGTAGCCATTTTGCTTTGTAACTTATAAAAAATGGAGAAATGTGCCCCCTTTTTGAAGCATTTAGAAACATTGAACCATTTACGAGTTAAGAGTGATCAAGTCCCAATTTTTAATAACAAATAAAACCTTTGAATTTTAAATATGCATGATCTAACTCTCATTAATGGGGAAAGTACTTAATGTACTTATCCAAAAAAAGGTGGAACCATGATGGGTTAACTAGAAGTGATGCCAAGCTTGTTGAGTGTCACTAGAATCATATGTACATCACCCTTAATAGATATTCAAGCACACAATGGGTTCATTATAAGTAATTTCAAAGCCATCGAGTGTCACTAAACTCAGATGTACATTATCCATGGGTATAAAAAATCACAATGATGTAGATAAATCTAGATTATGAATATATGATCAAAAGATAATGAAAAATATTCATTCCCACACCATGATCTGAATGCCAATTGACTTGAATTGAAATAAACATGTACCTTTGAATTTATAAATTGTATTCTATTTGATATGTACATGAACTAATATCATGCCTTTTTACTTCAAAAAATGTACATATGTGAATGAGCAAGCATCATGCCCTCTGAATCTATGTCAAATGATATAAAATGGCATGCACCTATGTGCTCAACTATAATTGTAATTGAAACTTTTGGTTTTTGATCTTATAACTATTTTTCATATGCCTATGCATGTGCATTCAAGTGTGTATGAATATGTGCTTTGAATTTTTGTAAATTGAGTGCATATGCATGTCATATGCCCCCATAATATGTATCATTGTGCCAATATTTATTGTGTGTTTGATTTATGAATTATTTTGAGTCTTTGAACCCTATATTATATCATAGAATTTAATTTTGAAAATATTTTGAATTTTTGAAACTTTTATTCTATCATAAAATCTAATTTTACTATTCATGGAGGCTTGAATATCTAAGACAAATGCACTCCAATGGCCCATTTTGAGATGAGGGATGCAACCTACAAGTCATTTATCTCAAAATAATAGTTAATCATATCATGTGATAGAGATATAATTATGTCAACATGTGGAGAGTATGTTATCATAGTAATGTAATTGTAATTAAAGCATGTACATAACATATTCAATGAAAGACATAAAAGTGTCATGTATAGATAGATATATCAATAAGACATGCAGTAAAGTAACCATATTTGAAGTAGACTATGTAGTAAAAGTGCATTACATGGATCATGCCACCACTAATTGAGCTCAACAAGCACAAAAATCATAACACACAATGCCATACATAATGTTAAGGACCACATACAAATGACATTCAAATGTCACATATATAAGAAAACATCACACACATAGGGGCCAAGGGCCACTGTTTAACCCTAAATTGAAATATGTGGGGTTATCTAGGGTAAGGGGATTAGATTATCTTATACAAAAGGGTGGTTAACTAACATAATGAGTAGGCTAATTAATATAAAACATAGATAAATAATATTATAAATTTATACAATTAAGATTACTAAAAAAAGTAAACTACAACTATTGATAACTATTATAATGAATTGGAAATAAATGATACTTAGTTGCTTTATTGTGCACATGCAAGTTTGATTTAGAATAGGCTAGAATTTAATTGGAATATGATCTTAGAATAATTGTCAAATTTTTGAAATATTATTTCTGTGGCCTCAAAGGATTGCATCAGATCTAGATAATTAGGTCAATGTAGGTGTCTAACCCTACTGTAGGTATCTTATATATAATTATGATTAGATCTATATGTGACCAACTAGATTATTCTATATTTTTTATCACATTTTTTTGATGCCTTCAAATATTGTACATAGGTCATCACTCTTTTTCAAATGATCAAAACCTAGATCTTCATGCTTGGAATAATTATGGAAAAAATAGGTTAGTGGGCTAATGGTGTCAAGCTACCTCAAAGATGCTTGATTCAATGGGCACTACATTTATAGCTAATACTTTGAAGAGGGCCTCAAGATTATGTAATTATCCCATACATGTTGGTTTGTGTGTGCACAAAGATGCAATGTGTGATAAACAAATACATGCAGTGACCTAGCTTGTAACTTGGAAAATATGGATCATGGGCTAGTCTTTGAATGCTTCAAACCCGTAGAGATATTGATCCTATGAATGATATAGAAATATTGGTGAATAAGGCAGGTTTACTCACTTGAATTCTTGATTTAGTACTTCTTGGTATATTTCCTTGTGAGTTGTATATAATTTCTAGGTATTTACTAGGTAAGGAATGAATGAGGGTTGATATTGTACATATACCAATCCATTTTATAGATATATTGCATTAAAGCACATAGGATTCCATTTAAGATAATTTTTTTTATAAATTGGATGACTTTTAGGAATTGGACACTTTGTATTAAATATGGAAACTTGCATTGATGCATGTGTCTACCTAGGACACAAGTGTCTAAGAAACTAGAAAATAGGTATAGCTCCAAAAATGATAGTAAAAGATAATAATCAGGTTTAGTGATTTAACCTTTTAAGGTTTAACTATGTAAATATTATGTTTATATTAAAGGGCTGAGATGTCTAAATTGGTTAAATAAATTACAATAATTAAGCATTGATTTGTTAAGTTATTTGACATTCTTTAACTTTCTAGTACTAAATAGGTATAAATATAGACTTATTTTGAAATTGACTATCACAAATGATTTGGGTTCTAAAAAATAAGTTTTGAATAGTTCTAAGTGTCATCAATAGGATTTTAGAATTTATCTGCTCAGTAGATATTAGCACCCCATACAGATAATAGTGCCATATTATTGTAGTATCCTCAAAGTGGTGGTATTGTCCCCTTTTTAAGACTATTCCTATTTTTAAGAGCATCTACACCTATGTTTTTAGGTCCTATTCCTACAAACATGAAATTTAGAACTATGTGTTGTGCCTAGAAAACTTGATTTAGTGTGCAAACCCTAATCCTCATTGCAAGTATGGCATGAGAAATAATTATGTGTTTATTTGTAGGATAGACTAAACATCCTCAATACCCCACTATGAAGAGAGTTGCCTACATATCAATACTCTAAAGAGGGATCAATCCCAATGTAGTTCTCCCACCTAGTTCTTGATGCAAGTGCAAGTGAATGCTAGAATGGGAGTGGACTTGGATGCCTTGAATGTGCTAGAGATTTGAAATAATTAAAAATTAGGCTTAGGGATGTTTTATATGGTAGTATGCAGAAGTAGGGTAGAATAGGGATAAAATATCTTAATTTTCTCAGCTTATATTTAGTTTGAATGTGTTTTTTCATCTCTTTTCCATCTAGTGAATAAGGGTCAAATAGACTTGTATTTATATAAATGTATAGCTTATGCTGATAATAAAATGTGATTATGCTGACCTTAGGAGGGACACACATTTGAAAAAGTATATGTTTAGGAGAGTTAGGGATAATGACAATAACACCCAATTGGGGACACTAGTGTCATGTGGTTATAGTGTACAAAATGTGGTACTAATGTCCACCTAGAAAACTATTAGAAAAACTAGGTTGGGATCTAAGAAGATATTTGTGGGACTATGTTTTGGCTGACTATAGGTGACTGTGGTATACTTAATGACTGGAAAAGTGTGTATAAGGTTCTAGGATAGGTCTAGGGCTAAAGTAGGAATATATTAACTCAAGCGACATTATTAGCATCCAAATACCAATTTTAGGTGATTACATTTCCCCCCCTTTATGTTAAAAATGAAGCAAAGCAAAATGACTAGCATAAAGGAAAGATAAGCATACCTGGACTTACCTTGGAAGTGAATCCTATGTAGCTAAGTCTGAGTATGTGAATCTAGGTCTACATATGTGAAACATGATCCAAAGTAATGTCCCACAATGAAACATGAAAAAAATCAGTCATTCCTTAAGAAATGATCAAAAGTAAAATACTATGCTAAAATACAGTAACTGAGTAAATCTAAGTAAAGAGAGAGGAAAGAAATAAATGCACCTCATTGGGTGTGCAAACTAATGCATGAACCTAGTAACAACCTGTGTGTGTGAGTGTACATAGTGATTATATTTTTGAATAGTTTGACTAAGCTGGTGGATTGCTCAATCCTCATATGAGTGGCTCAAAAACTCAATTTGGTTTTGACTCCATCATTACCCACATATGCTTGATGGATATTGATATGTAAATAGCTTGGATAAGACTGTAAGTGTGTCTAACCCTCTCATATGGGTGCATCAAGAACTCAATTAGGATATGACTTCATCATTTCTCACACATGTGATTTAGATGCATCTATAACTAAAATGTGCAAAGTGTTAAAATTATATAACTGAGTAAATCTAACTATGTATGTTGACTCCATGGACACTCAAGAATGCCAACCATTGTAGATGGAATAAGACATGAATTTGGTGACAACATAGAATGTGATATCAAGTGTATATAGCATATAGAATGACATGGAGTTTGCCATTCCATTTGATCAACCTATATGTAGTTGAATATATAGAAACTATGTGTCATGCACATGTCCTCAATATGGGATCTAAGTATATTGAATCTGAACTAAGTATGTAATAATTGAATCTATATAAATAAACTAAATGTGGTAGTAATCATGTCATTCATGATGCCCCCAAATTTGATCAAATGGTATGAAGCTAAGCTTAAATGAATGTATTTGAACAAAATATGAACATAACTATCAAACATATGACTGTATCTATGCAAATCTATATTATACCTAGTCTACTGGTATGAATGATCCATATTATCCTGAAGATAGGGCTACTAGATAGTAGTGCCTTAGGGAAATAGTGTCCCAATCTAGGTGCTAATTTTTACCTAGTCTAAAATCTAGGTGATCTGAACTATTGTTTGAGTCTCTATTTTTTCCTATCTGCCCTGTGTCTAATTTCTAAAATTGAGCCTGTGTGCTGAAATTTATCTATGAATAGAAAATTAGGATCCTAATCTCTATGACAAACCCTTATGAATATTTCTTATTTTGAGGTTAGTTATGAAATCTATGTAAGAACTACCCTCTAAAGAAGTATCTCTACAAGATGTGTTAGTCAGAGCATGTGCATGATATTCTAATACAATATACAAACATACATCAGAATGTAAATGGATTTGAGCATAATTAAGTAATGTAAGATGTATGTTGTAATATGCCATTACAAAAGGGTGTTAATATAGATGTAATCAATGTGTATGGTATCAAATCTGAGTAACTACCTAGGGGGATGGGGTATAATGTCCATCATGTCTCCTAAGTAGGTAAAGGTAGATGTTTGAGATCCCTCATGGCATAAAAAATTAGTGTGTGTAAAAATAAAAAACAAGTTCCATGGTGTAAAATCATACAAGGAAGCATACATATAAGCACATGAGGCATGAAAAAGGTAAGCCAAGGGGCCATAATACAAGGGACATGGGCATGTTACTAAATCTGAGAATGAAGACATATAAGGACATGTTCAAATGTCCACATATACAAGTAACAAGTAATATGTCTTAGAGCCACATAGAAGGGCATTTTCAAATATCTGCATATAGAAGCAAAAAAGCACACACAAGGGACATGGGCACATGTCCAAGGCATAAAAATAGAAAAGTGGTGTAGAGCCAAAAAATAATGGCATATTTAAATGCCCTTGAAGATGGAAGAAGCATAGGAAACACAATTAAGTCTAATCTAGGAAAACTAGAAATGAACGCATGTATAACTATGTAGTAAAAATCTATGTATATGCTAGGATGCATATATACTGAGTCTAACTATTGATAGTCAACAAAAAATGATAAATGATGAAAAATGATCAATATCAAGATAAATCAATGCATAAATTAGAATGTATAGTATGTAAATATAAAACCTATTTATATCAATTGTGTAGGAGATGCCCCCAAGTGGGTAGATGTATCAAATGTTCAAACCTATATCAATGTAAATAACTCTAGTGTGTAGATGATAGTTAATATGGATTAGTGTAGTGGACCGGAGTTCTCTATGGAATCTTCAATCACCCAACAAGAACAAGTAAATCATATGTGTATGATAAAACTGACTATGATAAGATAGATAGAAATATGAAATATCTCACAAGTAGTATAAATGTAAACATACCAATGCATATAATCTATAAAAAAATTATTTTTGAAATATTTAAATGTTTTTGTATTTTGACATGTTATATTTTTTTTTAATTTTTGAATATAAGCTATGTAAAATCAAATGAAAATAAACTATGTATAAGGAGCAAGAGAGAGAAGGAAGTATGTACAAGGGTAGGAACCATACTAACCAATGAGTCTCATGGGAGACTCACTATCACCATGACTTGTGTTGAATAAGAGAACTATGATCATGCATATGATGTGAAAGGTAAACTATGAGCACATGATCTGTTATGTTGTATAATTTGAATCTGAAGCTACTTGTGTGGTGATGCTATGATGTTGTGGCACTAACTATGATGCCCTGTGAATTGTAGGGGTCTTAAGGACCCATATAATAGAAGTAAAATTTATAGGTGATGTAAGTTCCTTATTTTGATAACCTCTAGACCCCAATCAAATTGATCTCAGTTTAAATTGAGTAAAGGAAGGTCCTCTAAAATTTATGACATATCACTGATGCAGGGGTCTCTATAGTAATGGTCTCTAAGGGAGAGTATGCATGTGTATAGATACTATAGGAGTAAACCTAGCCTACTCTGAAGACTCTACTAAACACTATGATATATGTATAGGATCTATACTCTCTATTGTAACTGATAACCATGAAATATATAGTAATAGTGTTGTAACTATAAGTGGTGTTTGTGCTATAAATATATCTAGAAATTTTGCTAGGTCTACCTATGGGATGGGTAGAGAATACTCATATGGGACAAGACACCCTCAACCTTAACCACATAATTAACATATATATACTTCAATAATCATTATACTATATATGGGATTGCTTTCTATTGCAATCATGGATTTCCCAATAATATATCGAATACAATTGCACTAGGTACTAATAGGAACTGAGTGGCTATGTGTGCTAGCCCAACTTATAATGGAAGCATAATATCCTTGATGGAGTTCTAAATGTGGCCACTAAAACCACTAATAACTATATCTATGGGGAATATATCCCACTGTGTGTAGCCCAAGTGTTGTAAGAGTGTTATGGTCTACATGTTTATGCTTGACCCATTATCAACCATAACACTATGAATAGGGTGGTGGTCTATATATTTTCATATGAAGATCACATGTAAATATATGTCATCATCCACAATCTCCTACTCTAAAAATGTGATCAGTGGTCTAGGTGGCACTATAGTGTGGTACATGCTTATAATGTTATGTAGTGGATATGTCTCCTCTGTAACTATGTGATAGGAATCTGGTGGTGGATGCACTTGGTATGTATATTGAACACCTAATGTGCCCCCTAACTCATTATTTGTATGCTTTGGAAAGGATATAAAAATATATTTAGTGACTTAGCCTCTATTTTGGGTGTACCTACATCAATAATGTTAGCCTCAATGAGATATTGTATCTTGTGTTTTATGTTAATGAATCTATTTTTCATGTGGCTTGGTGTCCTATGATACTCATATAATTCATTTGAATCATAATTCTTTGGAAGAGACCATGTCATATCCACTTCTTTAATGGGAGGGAGAGATATGAAATTACATTCCAATAATTGTAGAACCCGTGCTGGTGACTCTAGATTATTAGTGAAGACTCTATGTTGAGGAGTAGATAAAACCAATCTAAGAGATAGCTCAGAAGTCACATTGACTATGGCCTTTTGATCACTTTTTTTTTCTTTGGCCCTTAACTTGTATGGAGGTTTATTTGAACTCTTAATAGTTGATTTTGATCCATTTTTGTATTTGATTTTTACCATTGATATGAGATTAACCTCTCTTTCCTTGACTGTGTGGCACATGTTGGTAAAAGTAAGAAACTTCTTGAATAATATATCTTCATGCACTAGTAATAGAATTTATTTAAATATATCCTAAAGCTCTGTCTACCATGGGACTAGTCAATTTGGATAATATTATCTTGTATAATAAGACATAATAAATAATAGGCTCATTTGAATTTGCTTTAAATTTTCCACTTTTGCATATGATATCTTATCACTATTGTTGATAGAGAAGTGTGATAATAACATATCGACTAAATGATTGAATGTCATTATAGATTGGTTTGGAAATCATATATAGAACTAATGTAGGGCATAATCCTTAAGACTTCATGGAAATAGTTTTATGAAAATCTATTAGTTGGACACATAATAAAAGCACACTATATGAAAGGCTCTGAAGTGATGCTTTGGGTCACTTGTGTCATCATATAATGTGAGCTTAGGTGCCAAAAAACTTGATCTAAAATGAGTTTTTTAATATGATGTGCCAAAGGTATATGCAAGAGAATGTTGGAATCCAAGGCATGTGATGGCCTAATTATTCCCTTATTGAAATGTAATACATAAGAATATAGAGTAAGAATATCATGCATAAGGGATTGTACATATGGAATTGGGGAACTAGCCATAAGTGGTGTAGTTGTCACTGATGGTTGACTAACAATCTTGGGTTGTGTTATCTAAGTTAGTTGAGTTGGCCCCACTAGAGGTGTAACAACATTATTAACTAGAGGGGTTCAAGATTGACCATTAATTATCTTTTGGAGTTCCTATTGAAGATTGTTTATGAAATCATCTTGTATATTTGTATGTTTGGACATAGTCTTGTAACTATTGCTTATCAGTTTCATCAAATCTATTGTTAAATTCTGTCATTATAGGTTGAAAGGTAGGAAAACAAGTTTTTGTATATTTTAAACCTTTTTAAGAATAGTAATCTATGGAAGATTACAAAATTTAAATATTAAAACTAATATTATATTTTAAAATTAAAATATAAGTATGTATAGAAAATTATACAAACCCTAAATGTGTTTAGGGTTGGGGTTTTTTGAATCTAGGGTTTCTTTGCACCAATTTACATTATATATAAAATAAAATGAAACCCTAATATGAAATTGATTTAAATTATCTAGGTTGTCTAAAAAAATTATAAAATTATAAATATGCAACCCTAAATTATTTCACAAGAAATTGGATTAATGCAAGCTAGGGTTTGAAGTAATCTTTGAAGTAATTTGGGTTCACCAAATGATTTAACCTTTTAGGGTTTAACTATGTAAATGATATGTTTAGATTAAAGGGCTGAGATATCTAAATTAGTGAAACAAATTACAATAATTAAGCACTGATTTGTTATGGTATTTGACCTTCATTGAATTTCTAAAAATAGTATTAAATAGGTATAAATATAGACTTATCTGAAAAGTGACTATCGTGGATGATCTGGGTTCTAAAAATTGAGTTCTAGATAGTTCTAAGTGTTGTCAATAGGATTCTAGAATATGTCTACTCACTAGATAGTAACAACCCATATGGACAGTAGTGCCATGTCGTTTTAGTATGTCAAAATGGTGATAGTTTCCCCTTTGCAAGAATGTTCCTATTTTCTAGGAGAACCTACACCTATGTTTTTAATTCTTATTCCTACATGCACAAAACTTAGAAATTTGTGTTGTGTTTAGAAAACCTAATTTAGTGTGTAAACTCTAATCCTCCTTGTAATTATGGCATGAGTAAAAATTATGTGTTCATTAGTAGGACATGATGGACATCCTCAACACCCCACTATGAAGAGAGTTTCTTAAATACCAATACTTTGAAGAGGGATCAAGCCCAATGTAGTTCTCCCACCTAGTGCTTAATGCAAGTGCAAGTAAATGCTAAAATGAGAGTGGAATTGGATGCCTTGAATGTGCTTGAGCTTTCAAAAATTGAGCTTAGGGTTGATGTAGATGGTAGTATGAAAAATTAGGATAGAATAGGGATCAAATACCTTAATTTTTCTAAACTTGTCTTTGGTTTGAATATGATTTTACATATGTCTTCCATCTAGTGAATAAGGGTCAAATAGACATGTATTTATAGAGATCTAAAGTTTGTGCAAATAAGAAAATGTGTTTAGTCTAACCTTAGGAGGGGAACATATTTGAAAAAGTATCCATTTGGGAGAGTTAGGGCTAATGATAATAGTGCCCAATTAGGGACACTAGTGTCATGTGTTTTTAGTGTCCCAAATGTGGTGCTAATATCCACTTGGTAGACTGCTATAAAATCTAGGTTGGGATCTAAGAAGATAGTTTTGGGACTATGTTTTGGCTAAGTGTAGGTGAATTTGGTCTACTCAATGATTATAAAACTATGTCTAAGGATCTATAATAAGTCTAAGGCTAAGATAATAATAGGTTAACTCAAACGATACTCTTAACATCCAAATACCACTTTTAAGTGATTACATTTAGATATTTTAAAAAATATATAAGGTACGGTCATTAGAATAACAATGGTCAGAATAAGAAAATTATACAACAAAGTCTCCCTTCCTTTGCTATTTTTCAAGAGTCTAATTTTGAAAAATCTTGTCCTACTCCCAATCCCATGCAATCTAATCCCCCCTAAAATTCAAGGAACTCATGAGAGCACAAATACCAAAAAATACTCAACAAAATTAAGGATAAATTGGATTTACACAAATCAATTTTGTTTGGTTCTTAAAATATTAGAAAAGGTTCAAGGAGGAAATCAATAAACTTAGTCTTACTGCTAGCATGTACTACATAAAATATAAGCTCTTATAAATTAGCTCAGAATTCCAAAATATAAAGGAATTTTTTTTCATTCTATAAAAATCAAATGAATCCCTTAATGAAAATCTCAATACGCTTATTGACTATAGTAATCTCATTCTCATGAAAAGCCTTAAAAGTATGGAGTCCCTTAACTCTCTCACTAAAAAAAGAATGTTGAGACTCTCAAAATAGACAAAAAGATGGAGAGCATTATTGATGAGAAAGTTGAGCTATAATCCATCAAGAAAAAAAATCCATTGCTAGGAAATCTTACTCAAAATTAGACAAAGGCATATAAAGAATGGATGGGACCTAGAACTTAATTTGCTACTTTCCTATTTATTTTCTAATGTTTACCAACTAAAATTTTTATTTTGACTCTCTTGGCATGTTTATTTTAATAACTAGTCTCAATACCTCAAATTATCTTTTTTTGTAAAGGGTAGGGTCCCTCATTAAAAACCTCTTTTACTAATACTAAAAATAATGGTCAAACTAAAAGAAAATAAATTAGGTATAAAGATATAGTGAATGTGAGCATTCAACAACAGGTAGATCTAGAATTGAAAGTTTTGTCAATTAGATTTTCACCCTTTGAGGAGATGTCTCAGCTCTCCTCATCCAAGTGGCATAATTTAAACACATCTAGGCTATTGGTAGCCTAAGAATAAGGTGAATCTCTAGATATGGCTAGTTTCCTTGATGTACTACTTGTAGATCACTACTACACCTATGATTTTGAGGGAAAAAGGAGATATAAAATTGAAATGAAACTATCCTAAAGGAGGTGATACATCAAATTGATTGATGACTACTAGCCAGCTGCATGTCACACATGAAACCAAGAGACCAACTTAACATACACTTCTCTAATCTGAATCTTCTCACATTAATGTTTTATTATGAGGTTTTGATGAATATTTAGGTTAGGAGGACTAGATAAGAGGCCTAGGATGACACTGTTTGAATAGACTAACTCACTCAACCTCGACACTTCATAGAACACTTCACATGACCTGTAAGAAGAAGCTTTCAAACTGTAAATAGGTGGGAGAATGATATAATAATGCTAAGGAAATAAATTTCATCATTAAACAAGATCTATCATTAAAGTGAACACACTAAGAATAGTCATAGAAAAGGTAAAAATTAATTATCTTTATTGATCCATGGTATGCAAATGAGCAAGGTTTCTCTATACTCAAGTGGAACATAGTTTATAAAGGCCAAATGGCTAGTTCTTATAGAACTTGAGAGAAAGAGGAGAAAAAATAAGTCCAAAGGTCAAAAGGACACTTATAAAGATGAAAACATGAGTTAATTGTGCATGAAGAAGGAATGTGAAACTAATCATGCAAGGATCGGAAGCACAAGTGTCACCCCAAGTCATGAAACTCTTGAAATGTGGCATAGGATTTTTGTTTTATTAATTTTGGGAATTAAGAGGTTTAATTCTGAAATAATAAATGGGTCTGAGTAATGTAAATTAGTGAGTAATATAATTTAATTAACCTAATAATTTGTGTAAATAGATAGTCTTTTTTCATTTCTAAATATAGTAGGAAGTGAGAGAAAATAGAACTTAGCTTATTCTGGTTGATCCAAATTGAGATAGGGCTTAATACTGGAGGAGCAGGTCTAGAAAATAGGTTGGAATAGGTTCTTAAACTTTATTTTTTGGTTGGATAGGAGAACTAAAAGTGGACACCCTACTGTTTGGTGTTGTAGTCTTATTCCATCACTATTATCTTAAGGTTGAAATCTTTTTGGGTTCTATTTGACAGGCATGTGTTATCCTATCTATGAATTTTTGAAGCCTAGAAGCCTGTGAAACTCGTTGTGTGTCTTATTTAGTATTAAAAACACTTAAGATCTCTTTGTGCTTAAACTTGAAAAAGAGAGAGATAAGGGGTTAGTGTGTAAAGGATATGGTGGATGCACTTCGCACCCTATGTATGGGCATGTTGCCTACATACCAATACTCTGAAGAGGGATCAAGCTAATGTAGTTCTCCCATTGAAGTACTTGGTGTAATTTTGTGTGATGTATGCAACGAGATGCAAAATTGGATGTAGTTTGGATGACTAGGGACTAGTATGAGTGCTTTAATAGGCTTGAAATGCTCTTAGCAGGATATATGTAGAGAATAGGGAAGAGTGATTGAGTGTACTTGCTTGTATTCTTGTTTCTTTCCTATAAATGAGTGCCAACCCTTATAAATGGAATTTGAATGGCCTTTTATAGGGTAATTAATGATCATGGGTTAAATGAATTTATATTAAGTCAACAGGGAAAAAGATAAAGATTTGGGAAAATCATATCGTAAGAGGTAAAAATGCACTTGGACAACAACACTAAAAATAGGACACCTTAGGTTTCAGTGCTCCTATCCAATTTGGGTGATAATGTCCTAAGGGGATGAGATTGGGAGGATAGATCTGTGTCTGAAAGGGTTGCTTGGGTCTGAAAGAGCTAAGTTTAGAAGGCTCTGGATGATTGAGAATTAGTGAAAGAATAGCCTAGAAGGGTTGCATAAGCAAGGAGGACCTATGGATTGGGTGTCATTAGCCATGACTAAGTCATCCAATTTCACATTTTATATGACTATATGTTCCCCCCTTTATTCTAGTGATGTAGTAAAGTGAAATACTAGGATAAAGGAAAATATAAATCATACCTAAACTTACCTATAAGGGAGAAGCTCATGAAGTTGTGTGATGTTAGATGTGTATAGAGAGAGCATGTTATGAAGTGTGAATCTGTAATGAAAACTTAAAAGTATATAAGTTCTTATTAGATATGCTATACTAAAATAAGAACATATAAATTCTAAGTAAAAGGAAGAAAAAGGAATGAATACACCTCACCAGGTTAGTGAACCAATACAAAACTTGTTGTGATGCTATATTGTACAAGATGATGTTGGGTATGTGTTGAATCAATAGTAATATCATGAATGAAACTGAGTGCTCAATTCCCTAGAAGGTGGCTTAAGAATGCAAAGGCTAGCCATTTTGCTCCATCATCACCAACTAAGTGAAGTTAATGAATCATACGTGTGTTAATCAATGTCTAGACTATGTATTCAATCCATTTGAATAGGTGGCTCAAGAATACAAAGGCTAGCCCTTTGGCTCCATCATTGCCTTGTAAAGTGAAGCTATGAAGTGATACCAATATAGATTAGATGTCATATGAAATGGCTCATATATCCCATGGACGTGCTATAAATCTAACAATGTGGTGTGGATAGCCTAAATGTATGCTAAAAAATAGGCCACTCTTAGCCATTTCAAAAGATGGAGGTTAGGCTTGTGTGAAAACTACTCCAAAATTGATGTAATAGGCTTATATGAAAGCCAAATTGGGAACTTGGGTACTTGGAAAGTTAAAATTGTATGAAATTTCAACTTGAAAGTGATGTCAACCACCTACAGATGGAGTAAGGCATGCAACTACTGAGAATGCCTAGAATAAATTGAACTAAGAAATAAAAAAATATCAATTTGATGCACACATTACCCCCAATCACTGATATCTAAAGCATGGATTTTAATTTGGAAGATATGCCAACTAACTAATATTAATTGAAAGTGAGAACCATCATGTCATGCATGATAACCCCCTATATCTAAGAAAATTGTATTGAAACTATTGAATTTGACTAATCTAGAAGTGCAAAAATTATCTTTAAACTTAACGTTTTGCCTATTTCTATAAAACATAAATGTTTTATGCCTAAATAGGAGTGCCAAAATGTGGACACCCCTATGTTTGATGCTAATTTCCATTTTGAGTACTGTTGTTTGGTGTGAAAATTAGTTACTGATCTAGAACTATCACTATTTTTCTATTCTATTTTGACTAATTTGACCTCTAGATTCTATACTAAGTGGACTAAATGTTGCTATTTTGACTGTTATGAGCTTTGGTCTCTATTAAAAAGCCCCTATTTTTTCCCCCTCTTTTAAAGGTAGGAAGGATTAAACCTATAATGACTACCCTTAGAAGAAAAGAGTCTTGCTAGTGTGTTAAGTTGCATAGATACATGATATAGAAATGATATTTGACAAGATATCTCTAGATATAGCAATGTTTGTATTGAGATATTATTAGATCAATAGGGGTATGGATAAATAGATATAGCAATGTAAAATCATGTGCAATGTATTGAACTATAACTAATAATATTAGATGTTAGTTGTTAGTTGTTAGTTTTCAAGGAGGGATGGAGCATGATGTCCATCATGGCATCCAAGAAATCAAGGGGAATGAATGATATGGATCATGGTACTGCACACATTGAAAATAAAATAAGCGATCAATAAAACAAGCAAGAAGTAAGAATCAAGAAGAATACAAGGATGGCCAAGGGGCCACACAAACAAGGGACATGGGAACATGTCACTCAAAATATAAAACAAGAATGGAAGTCATGGTCAAATACCACATATACATACAAGTGAAACAAGCAAAGCTGGCACAAGGGCCACAGGCACATAGAAGAGGACAAGCAAAGGACATTGGCAAATATCATAAGGCATAAGTAGGAGATAAACATGAACTATAAAATGTTATCACACAAGTTATGATAAGCAATCAACGAAAGAATATAATAGATGGAGAGAAACAAGCACATATAACTAATCAAAGTAAATGTGAAAGTATGCAAAACATGTGTAGTACAAGACTAGGTATATGGTAAGAGATACACAAGTGCTAAATACTAGTGAAATGTCAATATAATATTCTATGTAAGCTATAAAGTAATATACATCAACATGATAACTTAGAGTGTGTATTATAGAAATGACATAACCTTAATGGTTTAGTCATATAGAAGATGCCCCCAGTGGGTATGTATATCAATGTGTGTCTTGATTATATAAGTAGGAGTGCCCCCTCAATGGGTAAAATGAAGTAGTCAAAGAGATGGATGTCACTTTACACACTCAAAGAAGATCAAGTGAAGCATGGTAATGTAGATAATCTATATACAATAGAATGAAACAAAAAATATAAGTCTTAGCATGATAGTAGTAGTGTAAAGCATGGATGATGCATACAATCAAAGTGTTTTTGGTATTTTTGATATGTTTTGAATGTTTTTGTATTTTGAATTTTTGTATTATTTTTGTATTTTGATATAAGCTATGTATAGGAAAAATTAGGAAGAAATGATACTAATCGATGAGTCTCAGATGAGACTCCCTATCATGGTGTCCTATATCGAATAACTAAATCATGCATGATCATGAGGCATGGGAGTATGTCTAAGATTGTGAAGCTAAAAGTTGTGTACATTGTAAGTACTCTAAAATATCTAAAGTAGAAGCCAAATGTGGGGTCCCCCTATAACTCTAAGAAGTGGATGCAATAATAGGGCTCTTAGGGACCCATTAGAAGTATAAGGGGCTTTCTGAATAGGTGCTCTTTATATAGCTATATGAGACCTCAATGTAACTACTCTTGGTGTGAATACTATTGTTAGGAGTTTTCTAGAATCCTAAAGTTGTGGGGGTGTATGAACCCTTTTTACTAGTTGTTGACGCTGGAAAGTGCACCCAGTGGTAGGAGAACGAATTCCTGCCCTCTCCCCGCAACATGGAAACCCCTCTCTCGCCTGTGGGATGGCGAAGCAGGAGAGGAGAGTCTCTAGATATGGGCTAGTTCCCTCTAATGTATCTTGTTTGTTTCAGGCAGCGCAAAAATATAGATATATAGATATACTGGGGGGGATGAAAAGGGAGAGAGAAAAAGCATGAAAATAAATAGCCTACTCTAAAAGAGGTGATACACCAAAATAAAGGTTGACCTTCCACATCCACTCTCAGAATCAAGAAAATGCAACATACATACACTGAAACTTGGCAGAAAAGACCAGGTTGCTGGGATGACAGGTAGGTTCTAGTGAAAGATATAGGAAACAGGGACTCACCAAGATGCTGTGGAATGCATACTGTAAGTGACCTCCTCTGTTTCTACACCCCAGATAGAACTCTTCACCTGTAAGCTGCAAACTAATATTTTGTAGATAGCTGGTACATTGGTATTTAAAACCTGTGAGAGCATTTAAAAGGAAATGACTGAGCACAAATTAAACACATAGAACATACACAGAGTATCCATCCAAGAATGAGGTAAAAAATTGTATTTATTGATTCAAGTGGGGAAAATGCAGAGCTGTGCTCTTTACAAAAGTGTCAGAAGATCCCCAGAAAATGACCAAGTCTGCGTATTTATATCAGAAGAGCCAAGAGAAGTTTCATTGGGAAGAGGGAAAACACTGTTGATGATGTCATCAATTTTCCAAGACCATGCTTGATGTCTCATTTTGTGTGCAATTGCTCTCCTCATTTTGCATACCAGTCTACTCTGGCGGCTGAGCAGGTCTTTTTCGGTGTACTGCGGGTGTTTTTTTTTACCGCTGCCTGTTGTGGGCGGCAAATTTGCCGCCTGCTGCACGGGCGGCCCTTTTGTTTTTTCCTACCGTGGGTGAGCGATTCTATTTTCCCCGCCGTCGGGCGGCATTTTTTCACTTTCCCGCCGGGGGGCGGGGTTTCTATTTTTTCCCGCCTTCGGGCAGGGGTTTCATCTTCACCGTCGAAGGGCGGCGTTTCCATTTTCTCTGCCATGGGCGGGGGTTTTGTTTTCCCTGCCTTTAGGTGGCCTTTTTCTGTTCACTACCTTCGAGTGGCCATTTTGTTTTTGCTGCCTGTGGTGGGTGCTGGGCGTTCGCCGCCCTCAGGCGGCGTTCTGCCGTTCACCGCCCTCAGCTGGCATTCGGCCATCTGCCTGCGGCTTCGGTCGGTCAACAAATTGGTGACTCATAGGGGAAGCGTGCCTGCTATGCTTAGAACCTAGTTGCCTCTGAATATCCATTGGGTGCAGAGTCGGATGGTGACTTTGAAGAGAGTTCACAACAGCCTTCGAGATCCCAGAATCAAATACACAGAATTTACCCCCTAACAAAGGGAAGCACACAAAGCTAAAAAATAACTAACTGTGCAAACTGTACTTAGGGAAAATAGGGAAAAATTTGTACAGTTGAACCAAAATTTAGTGGCAATGCTTCAGATGTATCCCGTTGACTGGGATATGCAATTCTTTACCGTCCAACTTGGAGAGCTGGAATGAGTTATGCTGCTTGCACTGAGTAATCATGTAAGGACTGCTCCAGAGGGCATCAAATTTTGCATGTTTTCTGGGCTTAGCTCTATCTTCGTCCCATTTCAAGACAACGTCTCCTTCGATGAAACCTTTTGATGAAGATCTCTTGTCGAAATGTCTTTTCACCTACTGTTGGCGACTGATCATAGAGACCATGGCCTGATTCCTTACCTCTTGGAGCTCCATTAGTTCACACAATCTGACATCCATGCTGCTTCCTTCTTCTAGTTTGCAGCTGATGAGTGAGGTTTAGTGCTGGCAATTCGAGTGAGATAGGAAGCCTTGCTTCCCTTCCATATACAAGCGTATATGGAGAATTTCCTATTAATTTTTTCAGAGTGATTCGATCGGCCCATAGAGCTATTTTTAACTTGGCATGCCAAGTTTTCTGATTTGCTTCCATGGTCCTTTTTATAATCTTGATCATATTTTTGTTAGTGGACTCAGCCAGCCCATTCCCCTGCGGATAGTAATTTGACGAAGTGCTGAGGTATATACCATACCTGAGTGCCCATTCACTAGTTTTGGTTCCCAAAAAAGCCAAAGCATTATCTGAAATTATAGTGGCTGGGACCCCAAAATGTGTCATTAAGTCCTCATAGAAATCCAAGATTGCACTTTCATTTGCTTCCTTCAAAGCAATGGCCTCCACCCACCTGGTGAAATAATTTGTAGCAGTCAGGACCCATTTGTGTCCAGCACTAGAGGGAGGATTGATCATCCCTATGAAATCTAGGCCCCACTGCATGAATGGTTGTTCAACTTGAATGGGCTGTAGGGGCATGGCAGCCAATCGCTGCTTTCCATCAAAGAGTACACACTTCTAGCACTTTCTTACCCAAGCATGGGTATCCTTGAAGAGAGTGGGCTAGAAATAGCCAGCTCTCATTATTTTTGCTACTGTGGTCTTAGGGGCGAAATGGCTGCCTGCTGGCCCATCGTGAAACTCAACCAATACCTTGTCAGCCTGACTGGAGTCAATGCATCTCAAGAGAACCCTGAAGAGATCCTTCCTAAATAATACTCCATTAATTAAAACATAGGGAAGGGACTGAAGTTTAAAATACCTTCTTCCAGCCCTACCGAGACCCTGTGGACATTCGCCCATAAGGAGGAAATGCCTCATGTCCAGCATCCAATCTCTTACGACAACTGGTTCTTCTGCAGTGGCTGCGTCATGGATCAACAAGTTGTCTTCACCCTTTTGTCTCAAATCTATAGCTAGCTGTTCACATAGGCCCCTTCCTCTAACCAACTTGGTGATTTTGATATCTATGTCATACTCCATCACTTTGGTGATCCACCCTGCTCTTTTCTCATTTAAGTCTCGATTGGTCAGGAAATCCTTGACACCAGGATGTGGAACCATGAGATGGATCTTGCTGTTTGACAACATATACCTAAATTTCTTCAGGCTATGCACTACTGCAAGGACTTGCTTTTCTATGTAGGTGTACCTGATTTCAAAGTCCTTTAACCCTTGGCTAAAGAAGGCGAGTGGTTGCTCGCGGTCATCACTGTCTACTTGGGTAAGCATAGCAGATATGACTTCTCCATTGCTGAAGGTATAGAGATTGAGGTCTTTTTTGAAGTCGGGGTTGATTAGAGTGGGAGCCTGGGTCAAAGCCGGTTTGATAGCTTCAAAGCTATCCTTTCTTGGTGTTGTCCACTTGAATTCTTCACCCTTCCTCAGCATAGAGGTTAGGGGTTTAACTATTTTATCAAAGTTCGGAATGAACCTCCGAATGAAATTTATCCAGCCAAAGAAACTCTGAAGGCTTTTCTTGTGCTTTGGTAGGGACATCTCTAGAATGGAGCGGACTCTCTCTGGGTCAATAGACAAACCTTCCTTAGACACAATGTGGCCAAGAAGTTTTCCCTCATGAACCGCAAATACACATTTCTTTGGGTTTAGGGAGATGCCAAATTCCCTGCACTTCTCAAAAATCTGCCTGAGGTGCTCCATGTGCTGTCCTGCCTCCTTGGAGAAAACTATTATATCATCGAGGTACACCAGCACATTCTTATTTATCAAACCACTAAAAGCCATGTCCATGGCTCGCTGGAAGGTAGCACCAGCATTGGATAGCCTGAAAGGCATCTTCTGGTAGGCGAACGTTTCCCATTTAGTGGTGAAGGCTATTTTGTATTGGTCGCAGCCCCGCACCAAAATTTTATTATATCCTGAATAACCATCCAGGAGGGAGAAACGTTCGGAACGAGTTACCCTTTGGAGGATCTACTCCATGTTCAGGAGGGGATAATGATCCTTTAAAGAGACTTTATTAAGGTCTCTAAAGTCAACGCATAGCCTGATCTCTCCATTTTTCTTTCTAACTGGAACCAAATTAGCCAACCATGAGGAATGTTTGATTAGAAATATAATGCCAGACTCAATCAACTTGACCAATTCTTTCTGCATAAGGAGCTCGATCATCGAATTAACAGACCTCTAATTTTGTGTGACTGGTTTTGCGCCTTCATCTAATTCAATGGTGTGCTGGGTGAGTCTTGGATCGAAGCCTTTCAAGTCACTATAGTTCCAGGCAAAGACGTCAGTGAACTCTTGACACAGCAGAATGAAAGCTTGCCTTTCTTGAAACGTGTAGACCTTACCGAGCACCAACAACTTGTCTTTGAAGATTTCAACTTTTTCATAATTCTCCTCTTTGGTAGTGATGCATGCTTTGTCATCTCTTAGTTGGTCCTCTCTGTTGAAAATACTTTCAAGTGTGACCAGACCCTTAGGGAGTTTATTGTTCTTCAATTGAACAATCTGATTTCCATATTGCTGCTACAATTTCACTTGATTGTGGGCCATGAACTCAGCTGCTTCCTGCAGGAAGAGAGCTATCTATTGGTCACTTTCGAAGACCTGCCAATTTGTAACATTGTCTGGAATCGAAGGCCGAACCACCACTTTTAAATGGCATGAACTACAACCCCTACTTATCTCTTTTGAAACATCAAATTGGGTGCCAACAGCTGCCAGCCTGTCAGCCTTCTTATTCTATTCTCTGGGATCGCGGTAATGTTAAGAGCAAGGAAATCCTCCATCAAGTCCCAGACTCTATGCTTGTAAGACTTCAGCAAGGAGTTCTTGGTTAGGTTCAGGCCTCTTATTTGGTTCACTATTAGTTCACTGTTCCCCAGGATTTGCAATTTATTGATCCCTCTCTTTCTTGCCCACTCAAGTCCATGAATCAAAGACTCATATTCTGTAACATTACATGTGCAAGAGAACTAGAAACGAAAAGATGAAAAGTACCTTCTTTTAGAAGGGGAGACTAACATTGCCCCACCACCAGCACCCAGTTTACTTCTAGAATCATCAAAGTACAGCTGCCATAGGCCAAGGTCTTCTTTGTTCTCCTTCATTATATTGGGCATGACGGCACTTTCTTCATGCAAGCAATAGATGCCAAGGTCTGCCTCCTCAATAAACTTATAAGGATCATGCTCAAAGTTATCGCTTCCCCACTCATCCAAGAGTAGATCTATGACTCCTTCAAGAGCAGAAGATGAAGATTTGTCTGTCTGAGAGTCTTCTGGATCACTGATAGTGTAACTAACATTCGCTGCCTTGGGTGAATAAGGCTCTAGGTGGTCCTTGTAGAGTGGCTCGGATTTGATTTTCACTTTGGTCCCGTATTTGGTTCTGAAAACCAGATATGACCAATTCGCTGCTAGATAGCCACCTATCTTGGACGTAAAGTCCCTAGACAAACATATTGCGAAATATGGAGGAACATCTGCTACCACTATATCATGGGGGATTGAGAATGTCAGGTAGGCATGCAGTGTTAGACTCAATCCTCTCAAGATCCCAACTGTCTTTACAGGCGTCCCATCTAGTTGCAAGACTCCCTTGTTCATGGCTTTATACTTTAACCCCATCTTATCAGCAATGCACTTGGGCATTACTGAAGTGCTGGCCCCACTGTCGATTATGCAATTGTGTACTAAGAAATCACCGATGATCAAAGATACATAAAAGGGGGGAGTCCTTTCTTCTTTCTTTCCCTGATCCGAAGCAGAAGGCTGCCCATTTGTCATTAAGACATTATTAGTGTCTGTTGGGATGGTCTGGCGATCTAGCTCATGCAATTCTTTCTTTAAAACGTCCCTTTGTCCTGGGAGAGACAATGAATCCCATAGAGAAATGCTCACATGCAATTTCTTCATTTGATCAACTATATTAACTTGGGGACCGACTCCTTTCGTGCTTTCCTTTGGGCTGATCCTGACTGGAGCTGTAGACTGAGGAGCTGGAGGTGCAAACTATTGCCTGGAAATTGGGGCCCTTTGAAATGGGTGTGAGGGAGGATTCGTTGCTGCCTGAGGGGAAGCCTGCGCTTCTCCAACTGCTCTTCTTTTAAATCTCATGTTGGCTACAATGCAATTAGCCTGATTGTCTGCAGCGCCCCCATGATTAATTACACAGAGCTCACCCTCTTCATGATTTATCAGGGTAGAATCTGGCTGAGTTTGATTGTTACTCGTGTTGGGCTGAGCTGGAAACTCAAAAAATTGGGAAAAATCAGCAGCCTAATTTTTTGAATTCTAAAAGAAATTCATCATATCATTCGTGTGGATGGCTTGCTCTTGACCTTGTCCCATGGTTGAACAACCTGGTTGCTCCTACACTAGATTGTTTTGAGTAGGCACCATGGCTTTAGATGACGAAGAGGGGCCTGAGTTATAATTTTGATAAGGCCTGGTTGTAGTGAGCTGCCCTTGACCTTGGTTATAATTTTGAAAGGGGGGTCTAGGGGCATGGCCGTAATCCTGATAACCCTGGTTTGGCTTGTTGCTTTGAGCTTGTTGTCTTTTAAGGGCAACAAGTTCATTTGACATGCTTTGCAAGAGGCCCTTAACTTCATTTAATTCATTGGATGGAACAACAACTAGCTTCTCAATGATAGGTAGGGGAGCAATTATGGGAGCGACAGCTTGAATTGGGGGCAGTAGTTCTGGGAAAAGTGGCATATGAGGCCTAGGGGCGATTTTCCTAGCTTGAATCAAGCAATTTTTGGCTGCAATGGCAATGTCATATGTAGCCAGCAATATATGTCCTCCCATAGATTGGATCATCATAGCAATGTCACTATTTAATGCTTTTAAATAGTACAAGAAAGCGTAGCTGGGAGTCGGCCTTACCAAAATGGGAATTCTATCCCAAGTCTTTTGAAAATGCGTATTGAAGTCCTGCATGTACTCGTGCGGAGCTCTTTTTATAGTCGTCAGCTGCTCAGCAAGAGAGAGGCCATCACTTTTCTCCCCAAAATGACTAGTTAAATGAGTACCCAATTCATTCCAGGAATGTATGGAATTCACAGGCAAGGTGCCGTACCAATCGAGAGCTTTCCCTTTCAGAGACAAGGCTAACAGTTTGATGGCAATATTTTCTTTTGTCATATTTTGAATATTGCAAAGGTTGGCAATATTCTTGATATGCTCAATAACTATAATAGGTCCCACTCCATCAAAAGAAGGCACATTTTTTAGAGCTGTTCCTGGAATCGGATCATAGCGTGGGAGGTTTAAAGGGCTCTCACCACGAAAAGCTGCAAAAGGCAATGCCATAGCTGGAACGGGATGTAACTGTGGCTGAACCGGGTTGGTGTTCCTAGCAACAAGTCTAGGAGGATTTACTAATGGATAAGGGCGAGTTCTTTCAAACCTAAGCCTTTTAGCAGAGTTTAAAGGTAGCTCAATGAACTCAAAGGGGACCCTTCTTGAAGCTGACCTTGTGGTAACCTTTGGCATAGAAGTTTAAGTGATTGGTCTTAAAAATAAAGAACTGAGCTCTTACTAGTGGAGTCACCAGATGCTGAAAATCTTTAAAATGGCTGTAGCAAGACCAGCATCAATCTTGAAATACTATTGCATTGGAAACTGATAAAATTACGGTCCCACCGGGCGTGCCAAAACTGTTGATGCTGGAAAGTGCACCCAGTGGTAGGAAAATGGATTCCTACCCTCTCCCCGCAACATGGAAACCCCTCTCTCACCTGTGGGATGACGAAGCAGGAGAGGAGAGTCTCTAGATATGGGCTAGTTCCCTCTGATGTATCTTGTTTGTTTAAGGCAGCACAAAAATATAGATATATAGATATACTGGGGGGATGAAAAGGGAGAGAGAAAAAGCATGAAAACAAACAGCCTACTCTAAAAGAGGTGATACACCAAAATAAAGGTTGACCTTCCACATCCACTCTTAGAATCAAGAAAATGCAACATACATACACTGAAACTTAGCAGAAAAGACCAGGTTGCTGGGATGACAGGGAGGTTCTAGTGAAAGATACAGGAAATAGGGACTCACCAAGATGCTGTGGAATGCATACTGTAAGTGACCTCCTCTGTTTTTGCACCCCAAATAGAACTCTTCACCTGTAAGTTGCAAACTGATATTCTGTAGATAGCTAGTACATTGGTATTTAAAACCTGTGAGAGCATTTAAAAGGAAATGACTGAGCATAAATTAAACACACAGAACATACACAGAGTATCCATCCAAGAATGAGGTAAAAAACTATATTTATTGATTCAGGTGGGGAAAATGCAGAGCTGTGCTCTTTACAAAAGTGTCAGAAGATCCCCAAAAAATGACCAAGTCTGCGTATTTATATCATAAGAGCCAAGAGAAGTTTCATTGGGAAGAGGGAAAACACTGTTGATGATGTCATAAGTCTACCAAGACCATGCTTGATGTCTCATTTTATGTACAATTGCTCTCCTTGTTTTGCATGCCAGTCTACTCTGGCGGCTGGGCGGGTCTTTTTCGATGTACTGCGGGTGTTTTTTTTTACCACTGCCTGTTGTGGGCGGCAAATTTTCCACCTACTGCATGGGCAGCCCTTTTGTTTTTTCCCATTGTGGGTAGGCAGTTCTGTTTTCCCCCCCCGCCGTCGGGCGGCATTTTTTCACTTTCCCGCCGGGGGGCGGGGTTTCTATTTTTTCCCACCTTCGGGCGGGGGTTTCATCTTTGCCACCGGAGGGCGGCATTTCCATTTTCTCCGCTGTGGGTGGGGGTTTTGTTTTCCCCGCCTTCGGGTGGCCTTTTGCTGTTCGTCGCCTTCGAGCGGCCGTTTTGTTTCTACCACCTGTGGCGGGTGCTGGGCATTCGCCACCCTCGGGCGGCGTTCTGCCGTCCACCTGCGGCTTCGGCCGGTCAACACTAGTGATGGATTTTGCAACTGTGGTTGGATCTGAAGTGGAAGTTATACTAAAACTAGAGGAGAAACTAAAATTGGTGACTATAAGCTAGGAAATGGCTCTAAAGTGGGGAGTGGTGACTCATAAAGAAATCTATTGACTATGATAACCTGATTAGCATGAATGAACTTCATGCATTTGTGAATTATTAAAGGTACTACCCTAAGTTTTTGAATCCATGATGGACCAAGTAATATGTCAAAAACTCCTACGTTGGGAACTATAGTGAATGGGGTGTCCACATATATAGGATCAACCTATAGTGGAAGTACTATCTCACCCAATGAACTCTGAATATACCCATTGAAACCATTGATAATTGTGTCTATTGGATTGATATCCTACTCTGAATAACCCAAATGCTAAAGTAATGTGAAGGTGCACATGTTAAGATTGGAACCATTGTTAATGAGAACACTATGAATAGGTTGATTATGAATATGTGCTCTAATAAATAATACATTATAGCCTATATTATCCTCCATAATATCCTAATCTAAAAAAGATATCTAAGGCTTGGCTAGAACTCTGGACTCATACACACCTATCATACCTCTCAAAGGATGTGCCTCAACTGAAGGTGCCTGGTATGTAGCTAGTGGAGGATGTGTATGGTATGTATGGTGAACAAATAATGTGCCCTCTTTCTCTTGTTTTGAATGTTGTGGAAATGGATCTAAAATGATTTTCAAAGCTTTATCTTGTGTTGTATTTATCTTTGGAGGCTCAAATTAAGTGCCCAGATCAAGTAGATTATCATCTATCAAATCATTTATTTTATGTCACAAATTGATGCATCTATTTGTGGTGTGGCTTGGTGCCTATGAAAATCACAAAATGCATGCTGATCATATCCCCATGGAAGAGGATTTGTTGGATATATTTCTTGGATAGGAGGGAGAGTGATGATGTTACATTCTAATAACTATTGTAAAACCATGGCTAGAGTGATGACGTTACATTCTAATAACTATTGTAAAACCATGGCTATAACTATTGTAAGGGGGTTTTGAATTTTCATTGACTATTGGTTGATTTTGATTCTTGTTGTCACTAATTTTGACCTTGTATGGGACTTTGTTATTACTCTTGTTGGTTGCGTTGGAGGTACTTGAACACTTAATTTTGCCCATTGAAACTAGCTTGACTTCTCTTCCCTTGAATGTATGACACAATTCAGTGAATGAAGAGAATATTTTGAACATAATAGATTCATGCAATGCTGGTAGAAGGATTTGTTTGAAGATGTATTGTATCTCTTGATTAGGCATGGGGCTAGTTAGTTTAGCTAGAATAGTCTTGTATCTAAGAAAATAATCCATGAGGGGCTCATTTGACCTTCGTTTCTACTATGCAATCTGTACATATGAAACCTTATCACCAATGTTGATACTGAAATGTGATAGGAACATGTCTACTAAAGGATTGAAGGCTATGATCAACTGATTTGGTAGACTATAAAACCATTGTAAATCATAATCTTTTAGGCTATATGGAAATAATTTGGTATGTAACCAGTCTTTGGATACATAATCCAAACATGATACATGGAAATCTCTCAAATATAAGCTTGGGTTAAACAAAACCTGGTGGTAAGGGTGTAGAAGCAATGTGACATGTCAATGGTGTATGCAATAAAGCAAAAGAATCTAATGCCTATGTAGGTCTATTGCTACCTTGCTCAAGATTTTGCACCTTGGATTGAAGAGATTAGATCTCTTGCACAAGGGTTGTCACATCAGGTGATAGGGATGTACTAGCTACAACTGGTGGCATAGAAGAAGGTTGGGCTACTATAGGGAGTTGTTGAGACATAGTTTCCCCCATATTGTCATTTTCAATTGGTTGCTCTATGTTTTGATAAGATTTCCCATTAGTTACTTTTTGTTGTTCTTCTTGTAAAATTCTAAGCATGTCATCTTGAATATCTCAATGTTTGGTCAAGAGTTCTTGAAGTTATCTTTTATCAATTTCATCAAAACTAGTATATTAAGCCATTGGTAAAGTAGGAAAACAATTTGATTTTTTTTTATAAATTTTTTGTAATATGTTTTGATAGGTAATGTGTTAGAAAGTGAAAGTACTGAATATAAGAAATGCAAAGTAAAAAAAAAAGTGAATTGGATTTTGTGCAAAAAAGGATACTAAGCTGCCAAACATGTAAGGTGATACCTCAATAAGCAAATAGGTGCTAGTATATGCAACTAAAGATTTTTCAAAAATATTTATATAAAATACTAAGAATTTTTGAATTTGAAATTACTTTTTTTGAGTTTGATATGCAACTAAGATTTTATAAAATGATGTGAAAAGTACTGGAAAGTAATTGGGAGTTTAGTTGATGCAATTAGGGTTTTGACTATTTTTTTTCAAAATTAATGTAATAATTTGAAAAATTTAGATAAATTTGTAGAGTTTTGCTTGAAAAATTTAGGAAAAATTAGAAAATATTTCTAAAATTACCAATACATTTTTCTTAGTGTTTAAAAAGTGTTTGTATGCAAAAAGGACATAGTATGTGCAAACTATGGGTTTGAACAAAATATATGATATTTTTGTAATGAATTGGTAGATTTTTTATTCTTAAATTCAAGAAAAATTATGAAATTATGGGAAAAAATTAGAAATAATTATCCCTAGGGTTTTTAGGGTTTTTATGCAAAAATTTGAAGTAAATCAGGTTCACCAAATGTTTTATTAATTTTGGAGATTAAGGGGTTTAATTCCTAAATAATCAATGGGATTGAGTAATGTAAATCAATGAATAATATACTTTAATTAACCTACTTATTTTTGTAAATAGATAGTATTTTTGCCTTTTCTAAATATAGTAATAAGTGAGAAAAAATAGAACTTAGCTTATTTTGGTTGATCTAGATTGAGACAGGGCTTGATGCTAGAGGAGGAAGACTAGAAAATAGGCTGGAATAGGTTCTTGAACTTAATTTTTAGGTTGGATAGGACTACTAAAAGTGGATACCCTACTATTTGATGTAGTCCTATTTTGGCACTATTGTCTTGAGACTGAAAGCTTTTTGGGTTCTATTTAGTAGGCTTGTGTTACCTTGTCTATGAATTTTTGAGGCCTAGACGCCTATGAAGCTCACTGTGTATCTAATTTAGTATTCAAAACCCTTAGGATATCTTTATACTTAAACTTGAAAAGAAACTTGGGAAAGAGAGAGAATGGGTTAGTGTGAAAAGGATATGCTGGATGCACTTCACATCTTGTGTGTGGGCACGCTACCTACATACCAATACTATGAAGAGGGATCAATATAATTTAGTTCTCCCATTGAAATGCTTGGTGCATTTATGTGTGATATATGAAACCAGATGTGAAATTGGCTATACTTTGGATGACTAGGGACTGATATGAGTGCTTAAATAGGATTTAAATGCTCTTGGAAGGTTGTATGCATAGAATAGGGAAGAGTGTTGAAGTGTACTTTCTTGTATTCTTGCTTCTTTCCTATAAATGAGTGCCAACCCTTCTAAATGGACTTTGAATGGACTTTTGTAGGGTAATTAATGATCATGGGTTAAATGAATTTATATTAGGTTGATAGGGAGAAATATAAGGATTTGGGAAAATTTGACCGTTAGAGGTAAAAATTCACTTGGAAAATAGTGCCAAAAATAGGACACCCTAGGTTCTAGTGCTCCTATCCAATTTGGGTGCTATTATCCTAAGGGGATGAGACCTAGGGGGATAAATCTAGGCTTGAAAGGGTTGCTTGGGTCTAAAATATCTACGTCTAGAAGGCTACAAATGATCGATAATTAGTAAACGAATAGACTAGAAGGGTTACATGAGAAAGAAGGAGGACCTATAGATTGGGTGTCATTAGCCATGCCTAAGTCATCCAATTTCACATTTTATATGATAAGTTCTCATTTTGCACAAGAAAACTATCTTCAACATTCACCTTTGTTGCAACCTCCCAAAATTAACTATGGATAGGTATAATGATTCAAATGAGAGGGAATGCTTTCATACATGCTTCTCCATATATTGGTTGCATTCTTAGTCATCTGGAATCCTCTAGAAGTGAGGCATCACTGCCTATAGTCAAAGAAAAATCCTCTTTCACACATTTTTCACACTTGGCTTCCAAAATGGCTTCAATTTCCCATGAAAATCCATACAAGGGAGTGGATGACACTTTTCAATACCCTCCATGGCCTTAGAGACATTAGGTACACCTTTAAAAGACATTCACTTAAAGTTTTCACACTTCTCACCATCTTGTTCACTATGTCTATTTTGATTAGCTGAGATAAAATAGTTGGTAGGAATACTTAAGAGCTTGATGAATCATGAAATGGACATGGGTAGTTATCTTAAGTCTCTATCTTTCTCCCAAAGTTGATTTCATCTCTTGAAACCTCCTAAAACCTGCACAATGTACAAAATAGTAAAAAAGAGTAATGTTTTACCCTATCTGTATAGGTAGGGTTCCACTCAAGTGGATGGAAATGATCTCTAGAGATTATTCTATAATATCAAATCATTTCCTAAGCTATTTGGGTCCATTTAAATTCATTTCCTTCCTTGTTTTCCCAATCAGGTCCTTCCAAGGGTTTAGGCCTATTTTACCCTCTTAGCCATTATTCATAGATATTTCACATTAAAAGTTGAATTTAATTCCACAAATTTTTTGTTTATTACCCTTTATAACACCTCCAAACATCTTGGATCTCTATGCAAAGCTTCAAAGGATATGTGAGCACTCAAAGTTTCCCTATCAAGCACTTTTCTCCATTTCCTACAGGCTTGAGTTGTCTTTAAGCCAAAAGTAGCCTTATTTTTGAATTATCCTATAATTTTGGGGTTTTTACACACCTTAAATGTCCTCAAAACCATGCCATAATCCATTGAAATTCTATGCCAAGGTTGGAAGTAAAGTTAACCTTTCATTTGGCTTCTAGGCCTCACCATGCTTGATATGCTTGATTACAACTCTTATGGTCTAGGCCATTTTATTGAGTTTCATCCTTATATACAAGTTATATTATGTTTTTTTGGATGTCATTAATCTCCCCATTCCTTCTTGGAAGGTTCACCTAGCTCTTGGCCCACCCTTTTCACCTTATTCTCCAAAACTTGCCAGTTTATACTCAAGGGGAGTGCCTTCTATCTGAGACAAAAGAGAGGGAGCTTCCCCTATTTGTCTAGCCAAAAAAAATGTTGTATGGGATTACCCAACCCATTAACATGCTCTATAAAAAAAATAGACCTTTTATTATGTCATTAGACACCCCAAATGTATTCAAACCAAAATAGACTATGAGGAAGGCAGATTGTGTGTATGACAGTCATAGACTGACTATGTATTACCATTACAAAGGGTTTTTTATGATCTTCTCATTTTATTTGAGGACCTCATGATATGTAAATTAAATTTTCAATACATTCCAATCACTTTATCATTTTAACCCTTTCTAAAACCCCTTAATCATGCACCCTATTTGACTGGTCAAGGTACTTGATTGTATTTCATGTTTGGGTGAGGCACCTATAGGTTTGTATACATGGATTAGGATTTTAGAACCATGTATAAGCCTTAATTTATCCTTCAAATATCCATTTCATATATAATTTTTTCATCTCATGCTTGTATTTTAATTGTTCTCAATACCAGTCATAGGTAACTGACTGTGTTACCTTACGTTTTGACCAAAGTAGGATTCCTATAGGTGCATACTTGCTTAGTTTAGGCTTGAGACAATGTATATAACCTCCTTAGATTAATTCAGGGTCATTTTTATTTTTTGGGACCCATTTTTTCACCTTTCCTATCCTAAACCATCACTTAGATACCTTATCTCAGTTTACTATCTACCTATAGTCACCTACAATTGATTGTGTAGGGTCCTATAAGTGTTTATGAGCTTGAAAGATCATCATGTTTGATTACTAAGAAACTTAAAACATTTAAGTAATATTTCAATAAATTTTCAAAACATAAAACGTACCCTAACACTCATACATTTCAAGAAAGAAACACCCTTTCAAACTTGAACCCTATGATGGTTGTAGGTGAATATGCCTAGGCCATTTGTACAGACTGTCACTTCCTTGGTGGATGAAAAATACTCTTCCATGAACGCATTGATGTTTATCTTGACAAGGTTTGTACTTATTAATGAAACAATACATTCTAAATTATTATTAAGCATAAAATCCACTCATTAGGCCTAAGAATGTTATTAACTCATCTTGATGTAGAAAACACTGTGGAATTTCAGTGTTCAAAAGGCAACCTTTGAGCCTTCCTAGTAAGAAATCCATAGGGCTAAATCACTTCCTTATTTTTTCAAGATGAAATCCTATGATAAGGTTGTGGAATGAGTACATCTGAGATGATTAGAGATCAACATGAAATTGTTTTAAAGCATCTCCAAAAGGGTTAGGTGCTCTATTTTTATCCTTTGGGGAAAAGGTTCCTAAATACAGTCATTGCACCTTTTAGCATGGTTTACCACTTATATTAGCAAATTTAACCCTCAAAAAGGCCTGTCATGGTCAACATAACATGTTAGGACTTCCAAATAAGGTTTCATTATGATCCAATACTCCTTTATGATACCTCTAATTCTCTATTAGCACCACCTATAGGTGGTTATTCTAATGTGCAGGCAGTACATGATCTTATGAGCAATATGGATGTTTTCAATTTACAATTTAGTTTAGACCTTTTCAATAGATTAAAAATGACTCTTCTCACTATGATTTTTTTATTATCTCAGATACTCTCTCCTGATATGATGGGCTTCCATGAAGACACCTGAAGGTGTGTGTTAATGGTAGGAGACTATGAGTTTGGGAAGTGAACAAGAATATGACCTTATGACCAAATTGATACTCCTCCAACGAATAAAATTATGGATGATGATATAAAATGGATTTATTCATACCAAATTTCAACATTTGAAACCTTTCAAGTACCTATATGTACACATTCCAATGGTAGATTATATGTAAATGTTGCACATGACTACAATAGTCCTTTATTTCACCATATGGAAGCTTAACTCACTAACTCATTCTGATAAAAGATACACCAAGATTTTTTAACCTTAATCACACCTCTAAGAAAATTCCATATAGGATTCATACACGTGATTCACCATGACTAACTGTGTATGATAGTTATAAGGTAAACTTGCTACATGATTCTTATGACTGCAAGTTCCATGAAAATTGATTTTGAGAATGAAATTGAAATGGGAGTAAATAAACAAAAAATTGTAAATATTATAATGAAGTTATTTACAGCCCCTAAAATCACTGCCAAAGCATGAGGATCTTGAAAATGGTGGAAACCTACCTGTTAAATAAAAAAGTGTCTTCACTTGCAACCTGAGCTACTTGGCTTATCCAAACACTTTGAAACACTAAACCAAGAATGTAACACATGATTTGAATATTTTTATGTCTTATAGAGTCAATTACAATAGCTTTATTGTACTTAATCATTCAAACTAAAGCAAAACCTATAGGGTGCATGAAATAGTGAGTAGAAAAACATAGTCAACTTGTTAGAGATGGTTCATAAAGCACAATTGACCAATCTTAAAAATATTTTTATTAAAATTAATATCTCTACATTTATTATCATCCCCCAAATTAATTTGGTCTAAAACCTCCTCAATTGGTCATACCAAGCACAAACCTGTTGATCACTTCTATGTGTCTAGAAGGGCGAATAAAAAGTAGAATTGTTTTGGACCTTTTTTAGTACTTAAAAAACATTTGAATTATGAAAATCAGTATAAGTAATCTTAAGATCCATTTCATGACCTTCTCACATGTGTCATTCTCTCTCATGGGTCGTATAAGTGCCAAACTCTTCCTTTCTTAATTGATTTTTTGATTTTCAATTAGATAACCTACAAGTTTTAGATGGGACTGGAATTATTGATAGGGAATTTGACTTATTGGATGTTTTAAAGAATAATAATACACTTTGACACCTTGAAAACCATGCCACTTTCATTTATGACCCCTCAATGACTCTTAAGTGACTTAAAATGACATATAGATTAATTAGACCATGATCAAGGCTATAGTGGCATTAAATTATATCATATGGACTATAACATACCCTATGATGAAATATTAGATCCTAAAAACATTTTAAAAATCAAGTTTTTATGTATAGGGGTCCCAATTTACCCTGTAGGGTCAAATTTGGTCAACAAAAAGGTATAAAAATGATAGGTATTTATCAAGTGTATAAGATTGAGGTACTATATAAATCATATTTTAGAAACTACATCCCCCCCAATTCTAGTAATGAAGTTTTTATTTTAAAGTAAATAAATGTACAACTAGGTGTGTATAACACACCTTGTCTTCTTGAGTGATTTTTTGGTGACTTAAGTAAAACCAAGAACATGTTACAATATATAATTTAAGTATGAAATCTAAAATTGAAATAAATTTAAATTCTTGAAATTAGAAAAATAAATGTTAGGAGTACACCTGTGTGTCAATTCAAGCATCTTGCCTTTTGTAAATTTGATTTGAAAGGATGCCTCATTATGAATCATTGAAGTTGAGATTAGGAAAATTCTAAACCTACAAGTGCATATACATATATATTGGAGGATATATTCCCCAACCTTGGTGTAAAGGTGAAATGT